>CM042139.1:45534120-45761620 GCA_023376005.1 Doryteuthis pealeii
AAGAAGAGATAATTCCAATACAGACTGGCGATAGGTTAAAGCGCTGAGGATTCCGGGAGGCTTGCATCTCATGAAATGCCTCAATCTGAACAGCTCTGCGGCAGAACGACAGTCAGCGCCTTCGAACTTTCCCCGGTCATGACCAACTGCCGGACTGCCAAGACGTGACTGAGGTGTGGCAACCTCTTTCTACTTGAATTGCCCATGCCAAGTTCATTCATTCAGGCGACATGGCGTGAGGTCATGTTGTCAGTGACTGTTTCTAGGAATAAGTATTGGTAACTTGTTATTCGCATGTACTGTAGATTTACGCTCGATTTCAGTCGTTAATACAATTCTTTAGTTGTGAACGAATCAGAAAAAAAAAAACATTCGAAATAAACGGACTCTTGGTGAAATGCCAATTCATTAACATCCTTTACAAGTTTACTTTTTTTTTTAAATTCAAGACCATTAATAAGATTTTTTTTTGGCTCTTTTTCTGGTATAATTTTTATGAAGGTAGTTTATTTAGTTTTAAATTAAATGCTGCATAAATGTAAGGGAAACTGTGAAACGTTAAAAAGAAAATGTCGTTCTCGATTCTGCAAAATACGATCAATGCCATACAGAGTTACTGACGTGTGTGTGAGAGAGAAGAGGGGGGGTTTCAATCTAATACTCAAAATCAAAACTGGAGAAGGAAGCTCCAGGATCGAAACTCTTACTTCCTTTAAGCGAAAAAGTCGAAGAAAATGGTACTTTTGAAATATCACCTGCATTAATGCATGTCCAGTTATCTTGGCAAATGGCTTGTTACTGAAGCTATGTTCTGTTTGAACAAGAAGTTGTTAAGCGAATGTAAAGGTGTGTCACTTAATAACGACGCATACAGATGTATCTACTTTCATCTAATTGTAATTTGTTAGTCATATAAGCTGACATCTGGCCAAGATGTGGGCGAGTCGTGTCTGTGTACAAAATATAAAAGATAAAATGTTGAAAGAAACTTATTTGGTACAGATATAAATTTATTCGGCATTTCTTTGCCTCCACAATCTGATTTTTACTAATTCAGAGACCTCATGTAAAAATATATAAGCAATTTTATATGTATGTTTTGAGTGTCTCAATTTCGGTTGATCTATTCAGGAAACACTTGATATCATCCACACTGCATGATTAGATTGTTTCTTGTGTCAATCTGTCACATATGATTTGTGACTTTGAATGACTTATATTGACAGTTTAGTTTTTCTACAAGGCCGGGAAGTATGAACCCGTGAGAAATCGGAATCTCACTACATGCTCTGTTTAACCTCGCTTAATAACTATTAGATCGGTAAACATATTTTTTTCGTAAATTTGAATATTTCTTTAGCAAGGCCTAAATTAGTGATGCACCTAGTTAGTTAATGAACAGGATTAACTTGCTAAACGTTGCCGGCATCCAAAGATAACGTTCGAAGAATCACTTCTTAGTAGAGATTAATTGTGTAAGAACTTGTTTTGTATTGAGCACGGTTCAAGCTTGACTGAGCAGTCCATGAAATGCACAGCTTCACTTGGTCCTACTTACTAGACGGGTGGTTGTAGAGTCTTTCCGTCAATCGGAATGGTCACGTCAGCTCTAGCGCCTATATGATTGTCCCACCCCTGTTTGCCCTCGGGCAACCCCAACCCTTTTTATCCTATATGTCAAAGAAAGGCTGTGGATGAGGGTCTTAATGTCTGGGTATGACCTTAACTTCTGATGGTGGATTCAAGTTTCTCGAGGCTGTGTAATTTGGGTACTCTTTAATCACCAATTACTCCCAGGCCACTACTGACTCGAAGTGGTAATACTGTTAGGGTCCGTGCTGGGTATAGAAGAAATGATTCCTAAAAAATGTGTCTAAAATGGGTACTCTAAATTGATACAACAAGAATGATTAAAAAAAACGTCTTCGACATTAAAAATTTGGCCCAATGGTTGCGTGCCAAAAACTCATCGCTACAGCAACAAGGGCAACTAATAATGATGATGAGTTTCATCAGAATGGACTAATTTCAGCTGTCACTTCGGTAAGATTCTGACCTCAAATTGTCCTTGACTTTTAATATGGGTATGAAGCCATGTTACGTCAAATTTTATCTCTTTTGGATAACAGTGATGCTATCAACATATCAATTGTTTTGTTTTCGCATTAAAGAATCTGAATTGATACTTTCTATATTAATACTTCTATTGTCCTTAATCTTCCAACTGTTTCTTGCTTACAGGCTTCTGGTTAAAAATCCGGACCGGCCAAATGTCCAGGATTAAGCAAAAATATAAATCCTGATTATGGTGTGCTTATCTCGAATTTTGTGATTTCAATGAGTGTCGTACACATCAGCTAAATGATGGAACCATTCCGTTTTTTTTATTATAAAGAAAGCAAGGGGGAGAAAGAATGTTTCCCGAAGAATCATAATACGGAAGAAAGTATGGAAACTACGAGAGGGGGTGAAAAGCACAGAAGAGAATGCTTTAATCTGTTAAATCGAACATAATGAAAAAATGGAGAAAAGAGTCAAATCAAGATTATTATACTTTTTACATATTGAAACTATTTTTCCACAGTTTTCAAGTAAACTATCAAACGTTGTAATAATTGATTAATCATACTGTGGGTAATTCCGCCAGGTTTGCTACTTAAAGTATCATTATCAGTGTTTTTGAATTTGATACCCACTAATTTTTCGTGTTAATTCCAAACGTGATAACATATCGTGATTAATTGATAAAAGCATTGAAATCAATCGATTATGTTTAAGTTTATTATACTTCGCAATCAAATTTTAAAAACCCCTGTGCTGGGGTGTAGAATAACGCCGACTGCACCTCTGTAGCGATACAGTTCCGTGTTTTGCCATGGATCAGCAACCTATGATGTTTAAGGAATAGAATGATGCTGAATCAGTTCATAAATGCACACATTCCTTGCTTTACCGGGGCTAGACAGACACTTGGAGTGGGCCTCTCCGTTCAAATCGGCTGCTCATGTTCAAGTCCTAGCACCTCAGGTTTCTTCTATTACACGTTCAATTTCTCTCTTCTGTCTTTTCTCTCGGTTTCCTTCTTACCTTATTCTCCTCTCGGTTTCCTTCTATCACTCTTTATTCTCTCGTTTCCCTTCTTATCACTCTTATCCTTCGTTTTCCTCTTCACTCTTATCTCTCTCGTTTTCCTTCTATTCACCTTAATTCTCATCGGTTTCCTTCTATCACCCTTTTCTCTCGGTTTCCTTCTATACTCTTATTCTCTCGTTTTCCTTCTATCACTTCTTATTCTCCTCGTTTTCTTCTATCACTCTTATTTCTCTCGTTTTCCTTCTATACCCTTATTCTCTCGGTTTTCCTTCTATCACCCTATCTCTGGTTTCCTTCTTATCAACCCCTTATCTCTCGCGGGGGGGTTTCCTTCGTATTCCACTCTTATTCTCTCGTTTTCCTTCTTCACTCTTATTCTCCTCGTTTTCCTTCTATCATCTTATTCTCTCGTTTTTCCTTCTATCCCCTTATTCTCTCGTTCCTTCTATCACCCTTATTCCCTTTCTCGGTTTCCTTCTATCACTCCTTATTCTCTTCGGTTTCCTTCTATACCCTTATTCTCTCGGTTTCCTTCTATCCCTTACTCTCGTTATCTTCTATCACCTTATTCTCTCGGTTTCCTTCTATCAACCTTTATTCTCTGTTCCTTCTATACCTTATTCTCCTCGGTTTCCTTCATATCACTCTTATTCTCTGTTCCTTCTATACACCCTTATTCTCTCGTTTTCCTTCTATCACTTCATTATTCTCCTCGTTTTCCTTCCATCACTCTTATTCTCTCGTTTTCCTCTATCACCTTATTCTCTCGTTTCCTCCTATCAATCACCCCCCCCCCTTATTCTTCGGTTTCCTTCTATCCTCTATTCTCTCGTCTTTCCTTCCATCATCTTATTCTTCGTCTCTTCTATCACTCTATTTCTTCGTTTTTCCTTCCATCACATCTTATTTCTCGTTTTTCCTTCTATCAGACTTTATTCTCTTCGTTTTCCCTTATCCCTTATTCCTCGGTTTTTCTTCTTCACTTTATTCCTCGGTTTTTCCTCTCTATACCCTTATTCTCTGGTTTCTTCTGATCACTCTTATTCTCTCGGTTTCCTTCACTATTCACCCTTACTTCTCTCGGTTTTCCTCTACAACCCTTATTCTTCGTTTTCCTTCTATCAACCCTTATTCTCTTCGGTTTGCCTCTATCACCCTTATTCTCTCGGTTTCTTATATCACTCTTATTCTCTCGTTTTCCTTCCATCACTTATTCTCTGTTTCCTTCTATCACCTTATTCATCGGTTTCCTTCTATCCCTTATTTCTCTCGGTTTCTTCTATCACTCTTATTCTCGTTTTCCTTCCATCACTCTTATTCTCTCGGTTTTCCTTCTATCTCTATTCTCTCGTTTCTTCTATCACACTTATTCTCCTCGTTTCCTTCTATCACCTTTTCCTTCGGTTTCCTCATCACTCTTTATTCTCTCGGTTTCCTTCTATCACCCTTTATTCTCTGCGGTTTCCTTCTATCACTCTTATTTCTCGGTTTTCTTCTATCACCCTTCTTCTCTCGGTTTCCTTCTATCCCTTAATTCCTGTTTTCTTCTATCACCCTTCATTCTCTTCGTTATCCTTCTATCACTCTTATTCTCTCGTTTCCTTTATCACCCTTATTCTCTCGTTTTCTTCTATCACTCTTATTCCTCTCGTTTTCCTTCCATCACTCTTTCTCTCGTTTTCCTTCTATCACCTAATGTCTCTGGTTTCCTTCTATCCTTATTCTCTGGTTTCCTTCTATCATTCTTATTCTCTCGTTTTCCTTCCATCACTCTTTATCTCGTTTCCTTCTTCAATCTTATTCTCTGCTTTTCCTTCCATCACTCTTATTCTCTCGTTTTCCTTTATCACCCTTATTTCTCGGTTTCCTCTATCATCTATTTCTCTCGTTTCCTTCTATAACCCCTTATTCTCGGTTTCCTTCTATCACTCTTATTTCTCGGTTTCCTTTTATCACCCTTATTCTCTCGGTTTTTCTTCTATCACCTTTATTCTTCGGTTTCATTCTAATCACCCTACTATCTCTCGTTCCTTCTATCACCCTTATTTTCTCGGTTTCCTTCTTATCTTATTCTCTCGGTTTTCCTTCTTCACCCTTATTCTCTCGCTTCTATCACCTTAATTCATCTCGTTTTTCCTTCGTATCACCTATTCTCCCGTTTTCCTTCTATCACCCTTATTCTCTCGGTTTCCTTCTTAATCACCCTATTCTTCGTTCTTCTATCACTCTTATTCTCTCGTTTCCTTCCATCACTCTTATCTCTCGTTTTCCTTCTATCACCTTATTCTCTTTGGTTTCCTTCTATCACCCTTATTCTCTCGTTTTCCTTTATCACTCTTATTCTCTCGTTTCTTCCATCACTCTTATTCTTCGTTTTTCCCTTCTATCACCCTTGATTCTACTCGGTTTCCTTCTTCACTTATCTTCTAGTTTTCCTTCTATGCACTCTTCATCCTCTCGTTTTCTTTCCTCCTCCTTATGCTCTCGTTTTCCTTCTAATCACCCTTATTTCCGGTTTCCTCTATCACCCTTTTCTCTCGTTTTCCTTCTATCATCTTATTCTCTCGTTTTCCTTCATCACTCTATTTCCTCGTTTTCCTTTCTATCACCCCTTATTCCTCCTCGGTTTTTTCTTATCACCCTTATTCCTCCTCGTTTCCTTCTATCACCTTATTCTTTCGGTTTTCCTTAATACCTTATTTCTTCGTTTTCCTCTATCACTCTTATTCTCTCGTTTTCCTTCCATCATCTTATTCCTCTCGTTTTCCTTTACACCGCTTATTCTCTCGGTTTTCCTCTATATACCTTATTCTCTCGTTTTCTTCTATCATCTTTCTTCATCGTTTCCTTCCATACATCTTATTCTCTCGTTTCCTTCTATCACCCTTTTTCTCTCGTTTTCCTTCTATCACCCTTAATTCTCCGCTCGTTTTCCTTCTATCATTATTCTCCTCGTTTCCTTCCATCACTCCTTCTTCTCTGTTTTTCCTTCTATCGCTCCTTTATTCTCTCGTTTTCCTTCTATCCCCTTATTCTTCTCGGTTTTCCTTCTATACCCTTATTCTTCGTTTTCCTTCTATACTCTTATTCTCTCGTTTTCCTTTCTATCCTCTTATTCCTCTGTTCATTCCCCGTCTGTTCCTCTGCTCTCTCATTCCCTTTTCCCTCCGCTCTCTCTTCTCTTCTGTCTCCATTCCTCTGTCTCCCTCTGCGGTCTCATCCTCTCTGTCTCCATACTCTTGTTCATTTCTTTTCATTCTTCTCAGTTTTTCTCCTATAAATCATCCTCCGTGTCTCCGGTGTAAATGAAGCAGAGAGATTGCTGAAACCAATGTTGGAAGATAAAAGAAGACAATGTACGCAACAAATACAGCAAATAGACAATTAAAAACGATGTCTTTCTCTCTTAACATAAAGCAATGTCTCAGTTTGAGTCAAATTCTCTGAACGAGTTAAAATTGTGTTGTTTTCGATCACGTCTTTGTATATGACAATGACTGAACCACAAAAAAACAATACGTTTCTTTTGGGTTTTTTTTTTTAAATGCCAAACGCATATTTAAATGTTAAATGTTAGCAATAATCGTTAATAAATGTAACGGAAATGTAAATTTTTTTTTTTCTTAACGGGGTTCACTTTTTAGTGTTTATGAAGAAAGTATAAAATATTTTACAACATACTAATGCACTGTCAAAATTTCCTAATGGCATCCGAATATAGTTGTAGACATCTGTAATGAATTTTTATATTTTTATTTCTAGTTTACTCTGTGGTACAACATTGGTGCATGTATAATGTAAAACCGAAAAGCCGTCGCCTAATGATGTCTTCTTCTATATTACTCGAACTGAGGAATTTATCCACATCCATTTTCTGTGAGTTCATATATATACTACATACCACACACCCAACCCCTCCGCACGAGCAGGGTCTCCAACAAAAAGAGTCAATTTCTTCTTAAGCGGAGTCTCAACCGGTTTTTGCGAAGTTCGTTTTCCTTCTCCCTAGACTGGTTACCTTAGCCCATCGCTTTAAAGAGGCCAGTCCTGCCTTCACTATTTATCCCCTGGAGGGAGAGTAGGTTTTGGTTCAATACTTTTTCCAAGGCTATGCGCTTGGGAAATGCAGACAGCCTCGTCCAGGATTTGACTCAGTGCGAGGAGTTATAATCATATAGAATTATATATAATATATATATATATATATTTTATGTAATTTTCAGAAAGTGCAATTTGGTAAGATTCTGAAAATAATTTATCTTTAAC
The DNA here is from genome assembly GCA_023376005.1 of Doryteuthis pealeii. Classification (NCBI taxonomy): domain Eukaryota; kingdom Metazoa; phylum Mollusca; class Cephalopoda; order Myopsida; family Loliginidae; genus Doryteuthis; species Doryteuthis pealeii. Next base: position 45,541,480 of record CM042139.1, read on the forward strand.
GTCCCGTCTGATGTAATGGCTAGCAAACTAGTCCTCGTGATCCGTATTTCTGAAAAGCCAGTTCGTCCTCAAAATTGTGACTCAATTGTCAAATCCTACACGTAGCGTAAATATTTTTTTTAACGAATGAATGTTATCGTCACAAGTTAAACTGGCATGCTCGTCTTTTAGCATTTCAAATTTTTAAAAAGAATTTTTTTTCAATTATTTCGCCTGACGATAACCTACGTTCGAACTAGTTGAGAATATTAAAAATGATATTCGAATTAGTCTTAATCACTTTTGGTTCATCTTATATAATTGTGGTGGTGTGTCTATATTCATCCACAGACACCGTGTTTCGACGTATTCTCGTTCATCAGTGTGCTAGAACACAGCAATTAATCCGACAGGGTGAAACCGACTGAATTTACGTCAGCCCGATCCGTTAACCTTTAGGCCCTCGCCAGCTGCCATTAAGGGGGCTGTGTTTTTTAACTATTTTAAATACATACACTGTGTATTACTTTAAGCTTGATCTCTCTGGTGACGTGACAGATGATCATTGCGTTATGCTGCCGGTGGAAAGGTTATTAAAGTCGCTCCTAAAGAAACTCTAACGGGTACAGGAGCATCAGCTTCAGGCTTTCCCACTCCTCTTTTATCTCTTCTCCTCTCCTTGCCCTGTGCTGACTCATCAGGAATTTGGACAAGTAGTCTTTCATACCGTTATTCGTAAATTGTACTTTCCACTCTTAACTAAATTTTTGTTTTTTTCCGTCTCAGTATATTTTATATTTCTTTTTCAACCGCGACTTATCTCCCTCCCCACCTCACTCCCTCCCCCTCACTCCCTCTAATCGTGGCTTTAATTCTTCTTTGAATCATCAAAATAATTAAGCAACAGACAATCCACACGCGACAACGAGGGGAAAACTTTGATTTCATCTTTGTGTTGTTTATTTTCATTTCTCTCATTGGTCAGCCGAATTGTTCTTTTATCATTTCAAACAATCTTTTTATCCGGACTAAAGCTTTGTTTATGAATTGTGTGTTTTGTTGTAGTTTTTTCTGTGTGGATTAATGCGGTGATTTCATGCGTCTTTTTCCGCTTCGTTTTTTTTGGGCTAAGAGGAAATCCGATAAAATTTACTTTTATTTTCGTCTTCCTCAATACGCTCCGCATTTTCTTATCTAAAAAGCCTTTTGCGTTTTTAGTCTTGATCGGGGGATTATAAGATCAATCGTTCAAAAGAGGAGATCAAAAGCAGGATTGGTGGTTTCAGATTTCTCTGTCCATTCAAATAATTGGCAACAAAGCTCATTGAAAATTGTCCAATTGTATCCAGTTTTACATATTTTTCATAGGAGTTTTTACTGCATGTTATATATATATATATTTATATATATATTATATAGTATATATTATATATTATATACTACAAAAAAAGTCGGCCAGCGAAAAACTTGTTTTGTACACCAAGATGGACCCTCCCCTCTTGGTACAAAGACGTATACATAAAACGAACTTACAGCAGGAGGAGAACCAGATCACACACCAACATTTCATGTCGTACTGATAGCCCATTAATAAGTAAATAGGAATATAAAAGAATTAAACAATATATTACAGGATTACTCAACAATTGCAGATCAGACTTAGTTTAATCTTCGTCCATGATTAATAATCAACAATTTAAAACTCAACAAAAATAGGGGGCGTGGTTAGCGTACAGCCCTCATCGTTAAAAATGAAATAGGTGAAACCGAGTTGAAATCCCTGAAAGAGGCTTGCTTGCAATTCACACTTGGGATCATTAATATAATCTTCTCCCAGATATGGATACATGTAGGGCAGACCTAAGGGTTCTTCAGTCTAGCAGAAGGAAAAGTCTGAAATCAAACATTAAGAAATTGGCGATACTAATGCACAATACTGCGCAAGATTATATCAATTTTGATTACACTATAAAAAGCATTATATTCACGAAAATACACGAACTTTGGCGCTAGGGTTAGTCCTATTTTTCGGACAGTTTTCCAACAATCTAGTGCTTTTTATCGTAAAATGCGATTCTAATGATATTATTACTCTTGCGTGGCTATTAATGCCTTTTGTCCAATTGGATTTATGTCCTTCTGTTCCGTGGCTGACAGTTTGGATAGTACCTAAAAAATAAATGTCTTGAATTTTTTTGTGAGGTTTGAGAATTTGGTTGTTGTTTGATTATTCGACTATTGCCTGATCTTTATTGTACAACACAACGTTTCGGTCGATGTGGCGCTACGGCCCTTTCTTCAGGTGTTTTTCTTTCCGAACTCGGGAAGAGATGGCACAACGATTAGTGTTTTGGTTTTATGAAGTTCTAATGGCAATCATCCTCTATGTTGCAGGTTTATTTCCTGGCCAGGGCATAACTTAAGACAACTTAACTCTTGGGACCAGTCCTGGTACACGGTATGAGAACGTCTATCCCGTGGATGGATTAAGTGTTGTGAAGGCTCCCGATTACGACATGAAGGTTTCCAGAGTTCGATAACAAATACCCGAGAAGGCCGGAGGGCACAATAACCGAAACCTTGTTTGGCTAATAAGATGAGGAAATAGTCCGAATATCCAAATAATAAGAAAATGATTCGGAATGAAATACCAATGGAGTTGATATGCAGTTTGCTAAACCGAATACTTTTAAGCATTCTGGTAAGGAATTTCGATTTGGTGGGAGAGCAAGCGAAGGTTGGATGTTATAAAAGTTCTGTTTGATTGTCATCTAGGTGGAAAAGAATGGTTGGTTAGTCTAATCTATTTTACTAGTGAACTGGAGTTCAATTTAAGAGTCAGGCCTGTGAATATAAATCGATCAATGGAAAACGCAACACGGCACATCAAGGACAATTAAGTGAAAAAGAATACAAATGATACAACATGCCTCTAGCAAAGGGGAATGAGGTTGAAAAACCTGCTAACCTTGTTGATTGCTTTAAAGGTTTTTAAATTCGACATTCCCAGTTTGTAAGAGGCGTAATGAAGGAGGGTCCAGAACAATCAAGTGGCTGACCATAACGTCCAAAATAAAGATACTATCCGATGATTGATAATCTACTAAGCAGGGCCTGTGGATATCCAGAGTTGATGATTGTTATTAAAAAGTTTGATATGTTTTACGTAGGAGACTATGCAAATACTCAATGTAAAAGGTATACATATCCTGGGATTTAACTCTCATATTTTTCTTTCCTTTTCATTATGTTCGTTGAAAACAGATTAGCGTTTATACTGTTATATATATATATATAATGGAGAACGCTATAATATCTTTTCTAAAAGGCAGAAGGTCCTATAAATGAAAAGTGAAAGATGGATAAATAAAAAAATATTCAGTATATGATATAAGTTAATTCTGAAAATAATGAATAAAACTAACTACACAGAAATGTACACCATGAAATTTGAAAATTTAAAACTTGAAGCATCGAAAACATTTCTCAAAATGACTTTATTTCGGTATTAATGACTCGAAGAAGGGTTGATATGCCGTAGAAACAACAACAAAGCACTTTTATACGTATCTAGTGCATGTACCTTGTATATGTCATATAAGGTAAACAAATCTAAGATGAATAAGAAAGAATACAACAAAAGAAAAAGAATTTAAGATTTTAGCTTGTTTGATTTGTATTTGGTTTTTTTTTCTGAATTGTACGTGTGTAGATAACCACTAGAAACTGTGTCTTGGTTGTTTTCTTTGTTGTTTTAGTATTATCCGAATAATATACGCACGTTTTCTCTGATATCATTTTATGATAAGGCAAAAATCTTTAATATTTTCATGAGTTTTTTTTTTTTTTTTTTTTTATTCAAGACTAACTTTTTCGGCAATTAAAAAGAAAACAAATGTTGCGAGGAATTTTTATATTCAAATTCTAATAAATATAATCTGTTTTTATTGTGAATTATATATGCTACACCAGTATTAAATTTGTTATCTATACGATATTGAATGTTACCTTTGATTAAGATTTCCTTTTCTTTTCACCTTGCGGTATGTATTCCTGTTTTTTTCGTTCGATTGAATGTTTCGCAGTAAAACGCTGAATCAGAGGTTAGTAATCGATTTTTTCATTTCTTTTGGTAATTTTGATTCATCCAACTACAAACTTATGATTACTAATTGTAATTTCCCTGATACGTTTTCTTATAGCATTGGTTTGGTTGGATTTTACGGCAATGGTCAACCATTCTTTTAATGCCGAAGATATTTTCTTTCATTTATTCTTGATGGAATATTTAAATTTGTAAACTCATTTTTTTAATTAAATTTTTCACTTTCTATTTACCAAATTGGGACTGTAACAGGTTACTACTCCGTGGTCGAGTAGACCAGGAAGTAATACGATGAATGGGATGCTCCACATTCATAGGCTCCACGATTGGAACTTCACCATTAGTTCAGTTTAACGTCATACACAGAAATCACTGACCATCAGCACAGATATGATAAAGGAGTAATAGGTTAAATGTCTAAGAGCAAAGCGTTGGGGACAATCTGATAGTTGCTAGGTGACATACAACTGTTTGCCCAACCACCCATCTAGGCTCAAGTAATAGCTAAACGCTTAAGTGGTTGCATGTCATGGACCTGATCAACACCAAAGAATCCATTCTTAAGGCATTACGTGCCTGCACTCACAACTAGAGGTTGTCCTCATTGGGGGATTTTACCCTTCTGCGTGGGTGCAGGTCGGTGTATAGTTCTTCACCCGTGCCGTAGGGCAGAATACAATTTGTCTGCGGACAGTTAATTAAACATACAGATTTAAACTTTAAAAATGATTTTAGACAAAATTAAATTGATACATATATGCAATATTAAAGGGTAGTTAGTGGAGTCGTATGTTGTCCGGATGAAACTACGAAATCCCAAACAATTCTACAGTATATATAATATATATATATGATATATTATATAATATTATTTTATTATATATTATAATCAATTTTTTTGTGCAAGATTTGAAGTTTTGATTTATATTCGAAGTATTTTAAAAATTGAATATACATAATAATAATGGATTCATGCGTAGACATAACTTGTTAACTATATACTTTCTTGGTCCTCCTCTATCCAGTGATGATGGGTGACGCATGTATTTAGTAGAATATTTTTTAATATCTCTGCTAAAATGCTCTGAAAATAACTAGCCTTGCGTATTTATAATAATAGGATGCAGGCAACAAACTGATTCAAACATTCTGGCTGGAATTTGAATTTGTATTTATTCTTTGTTTTGCATATGTTTAAAGAAGAGGCAAATATATTGATCACCAACATATTTCTCTCAATAGTTGTTAAACAATATATTCAATTTTTGACTACAATTTAACACCAAAACGTTTACAATTCGTAAAATCTTTGTTTTGTAGTTGTTCAATACCCGAAATGCAGAACAATATCCAAATATTCAAAGTATAGATTAATAAACACTTACGAAATATTGGGAATCGACAAGTTGAACTCTAAATCTTGAGTTTTTATCCTTTGTTAATTATCATTGTTTCTACTTTAATGTATATAACTGCTTATAAGTATTTTAACCAGCCAATTTGTTTTCTAATCTTGACAGGGAATAAAATTGTTTATATTGGAGATAGTGACTATATGTTGATCTGGAAGGGTGGAAAGTGAGTAAAATACTTACACCTGCTATTTTTCAGTCCTTTGAATTTCTTAGAGAAATGTATGTTTTGCTTTCACAATTTTTAAAAAATTAAAACAATTTAATGCCACATAACACACAACAGTATTAATATATATATTATATATATATATATATATATATATATATCATTATATATATATATATAAATATATATATATATTATATAATCTATGTATATATATATTGTGTGTGGTGTATGTATATTATGTGTGTGTGTGTATGGTATATATATGTATGTGTATATATATTGTTGTGTGTATTATAATATTGTGTGGTGTGTGTATATATATGTGTTGTATGGTATTTATGTGTTGTATTTATATATGTGTAAATATATATATATATATATACTATATATATTATATTATATATATATATATTTGTAAATGACTAATTTTGACAAGACTGGGTTTTTCATTTATGGAGTTACCGGCCGAGTAAGAGTCTTAATGATATGGGTATGATGTTAGGTTCTATTCCTGATGGGGAGGTTACGTCCGGGCTCTGGGAGAATTGAGTCCCCTTCATCACTTATTATTCCCCAGTACTAAGCCCGTAGTGTAAGTACATTTGGTCCTCATCTGTGGAGTTGATTAAAAATATAGTTAATTGTTTAAAAATGAGTATCCATTAAGATAAATAGACTAATAAATCTCGACATAAATGTCCCGAATAGGTTGACATGCTGTAAAACCAACCACAACTTTTAAAAATATTTCTCCCTGTTTTCAATGAATATTTTTTATTTCAACCTTTTTTCTTTTTATTATATTTTATTTTATATTATGAAGGAAGTTTAATAGTATTACATTGACCCAAAGGTTTTTTGGCCCCCATCTAAGCTCTGTGGGTCTCTTATCAGTTCAGTTAGACAAACATCAAGCGATTAATATTGATTTCAGTGTTGACTGAAGCCGAATTAATATAGACAAGCAAAAATATAATAACCAAAATATAATTTTGATTTTTGGAGATGCGTTGAGTAGTCCAAGTACAACGGTGCGAAGTGCAATAGCAAGATTTCGATTAAATTTTTTCTAGAATGGAAATGTAGATAGCCGATAAAATTTCCTTATTCTCAATCTATATATTGCAATTTCAGAAGTTTTTTTATCCATTTTGTATTATTGAATGACCTAGAGTCACACCATTGATATATATTGGTGTGTGGTTGTCGTGTTGGTGTGTGTGTGTATGTAATGTGTATGTATGGTGTGTTTGACAGCACTTTTCATCGACGATTTTATTGCTGACAGCCACAAATTTTAAGTTAATAAACTTCTCTGAAACTGTTTATTTTCCGTAAGGGACGTTTTCCCATCATTTTCTTGTGGCTTCGTAGAAAAGAATCATTTAAGAAAAACCACTAAGACGGAATTAAAGGTATCTTAATATCAAAGCTCTTTTTCTGTTAAAATATATTTTCGTATTTTTACATTCACAAAAACCACGTCCTGCTATGCAGTGGAAGAGTTTAATCTGCAAATGTCCATTTTAAACCTCTAATACCTCGTTTTCTTAATAAATCAATCCTTAGACAATTAAACAACGAATAAAGTAAATTTAAATGCCTAAAACGCATTGTTTTTTTCCGTTTTTATATTAATATTGCTATCATACGATCATAAATATAACCGTTATAAAAAAATATAAACAAAATCTATTTTTCCATGGCTTATCTTTTTTTTAAAAACCTGTAAATTCATTCACTTGGAGTTTTTAAGTGATTCTAATTACTAAATATTAAGTTGGAGACATAAAAGAAAACTTGTCTTCAGATTTTGAGAAAAAATATTTTAAAAGACATCTCATCCTTTATGGTTTTACTATGTAAACAATTATAAATTCGATAATTAGTCTATTTGAAGGAGAATTGATAAAAATCATAAAAGTGTTCTAGCAGGCATGTGCTTTTATGTAAATAATATTATATTATATTTATATATTATATTATATATATATGGTGAGAGTTAAGATAACGTGGACATGGAGTCACTGGGTGACTGACAGTTTTCTCGCTTAAGATCGCGTAAAGACAGAGAACTGTAGTAACCAGGTATTGATCCATGTCCCACGCTACCGTCAACTCAAATATAACGCTCATCAATGAGAATGTTTTTGAGACCTTCTGCTTAAAGTAACAATATCCACTTATATATATTAACCAAAAAGAAACGGTAAATGTCACCTAAAAGAACTTTTTTTTAGAACAAATGTTACCATTGTTATTTTTTATACAATTGATGTTTTAGAAATGGTTATGGTTTTCATAAGGTTGCCCTGAAGTTCGGTACTTATTCATGTCTGGTTCATGTCTTTAGTTTATAAAAACATTTGAGAAGCACATCATATATAATTAGAGATTTAAGTAATGTTTTACATCGCTTGAACTACCAAAAGATTTTAAATTAGTTGGGAAAATAAAAATTCTTCAATAGCAATCTAGTATGGCGGTCTGTTTAAAATATAATATGCGCATATTCTAAACATCTGTGAAATAAAAATTACATGAAAGATTACTCTTAGAGTATTTAGAATTTTTATTATACAACTTCGTATGAAGAAATGTAATGATTGTAAGTAACTCTCTATTTTAAAACCTTATAATTTCCCGTTTCTGAATCATTTATTTTTACAATGAATGAATATCATGAGAATATGAATAACTGGAGTTTTTTATTTAAAATTCATAAGGGTCCCCAGCATTTTTGTTTCCAGCACTCTCAAGCGATGCATAATTTGATCTTCCCAGAAATCCTTCTGGGTTGAACAGAAATAAATTCTCGTATTTGTTCTTCAAAATTCCTCAAAGTCGTTTGTTTTGTAGAGTAGACTACTCTTCAACCAACCCCAAAGAAAAAGGCGAAAAAGTGTTATTGGGCTTCTGGCAGCCACAGATGCGGCCACGTTCCATTCCATTTCACGAACAACTTCAAATGTGGGGAGCACATCTTACTAAAATTAGTCAATAATATTCTCCCGATTATTGGACCTGGGCAGTTTCATCTTGCAGTAATGGTAGTAATCTGGAGGAGGCACATCAACAAGACACCACATATTTATTGTCATATAGTAAAGGAAATACATTAAAATTAGAAAATGGCCTGCATATTAAAATTATAAATACTTTTTAAACGGAGTTCGTTTTCAATCACCTGTATAATTATTTTTAATAATGACGCTTTGGGAATCGTTCGCTACAACTGGATATTCTTCCGCATTGTAATTGTATTAAATTTGGTTTGTTGGTTGGTTTTGAGGCTGTCCCAATGCAAGTGTAAAGAAAAAAGAAGTAACTCTGAAATGTTTTTTGTTAACTGTCCATTTACATAATTTTCAATATGTCGGGAAAATTCATCAATCAGAAATACGGAACTGAAAGTTATGCTTAGCGCCTGCTAGATTCGTCTGTCTTGGTTCTTCCAAAATTCTGTGTGTGGTATGTGTATGGTTGGGGTGCTTGCTTATGTTGTGTTTTGTGGTGTGTAAGTGTCGTGTGTGTTGCGCTGCTTCGTGTGTGCGTGCTGTGGTGGTGGGTAATGTAAGGCGTATGTTAGTGTGCGTGGTGCTTTATGTCTGTGTGTCTGATCATTTTTTTTATATTTTATTTTTAATTATTAATTCAGATTTGATTCTCTCTAACAAGGTTTTTTTTTTATTTTATTTCTTTTCTTATTTTTTTTTTGTTTGTTTATTAAACAGGATCATCTGATCTTTTTTTTTTATTGATATGTGTCCGAGCTACATTCCAATATTGCTTGATTTGTTTATGGGTTGCGGGTGTGTGAATTTTACTGTCTACAGGTGGCCTGTACCTTGTTGTGTGTTTTGCGGTGTTATTTGGTCTGTCTTAAAACATGAATGGTGTGTGTGTGTTGGTGTTGTGTGTGTGGGTGTGTTTTTGTTGGGGGTAATGCCTATTTCCCTGGTACATTAATGTATGTGGTGTGGTTATTAATAGTGGTGTCGTGCTTTTGTCTGTACATTAATATATATATATATTGTGTTTGTGTGGTTGTGTTGTGGTGTGTGTTGGGTTTAGGAGCTAGAATGAGACTTAATTTTAATTAAAAATTGCGATATAGAGTCTGCTAGATTCCTATGTCTGCTTTGTTTTTTATTTTTTAGCATTATTATTTATCTTATTTTTCATTTCAAAATATTTTGTTTTATTTACTTTTTATTTTTATTATTATTTTATTTTTATTAGTTATTTTTTTTTATATATATATTATATTTTATTTTATTTTAATTATTTATTCGTTTTATTTATAATCTTATTATCTATTTTTTTTATAATTGTTTTATTTTTTTTCCTATTATTATTATTGTATTAATATGTTTTCAACGAACACTTTAAGAATTTTTACAAGTGAAATAAATATTTAATACCTTTGCAATTATTTTCCTTAAAAGTCAAGAAGATGTCCCCAATGATTATTTTGTGACAATATTTTTTAACGTACCGGTTATTTTACGGACCTTACAAGTGGCATTTTTCGCAGCATTTTTCTAATTATACTGTTTGTGGTTCATTTGGCCATTGATGATAAAAGACTTAAATAAAAGTAACAACGAAATGAGGGGCAAGTCAACACAAATTTTTATTAATCAACAAGATTACATTAGAACTTTTAGCTTCCCTCGTTAACGGCTGTCAATAATAGTGTGTGGAGACAACATAATTCTCATGGGAGAGTGGGATGCATTCATTGCGCATAAAAACACATTCCTCCCCTCTGTTTCTTTGAACAGTAGAGACCATCGTCTCTTGCGGTCATTATACAGCGTAACGAAGGGGTTAAAAGTTCTAATGTAATCTTGTGTTAATAAATGTGTTTGCTGCCCCTCATGTTTGCTGTTTGTTACTTTTATTTAAGTTTTTTATCATCAATGGAATGAACGCACAAACAGAAATTAGAAAAATTGCCGCGAAACTGCACTGTAAAAAGTCGTAAAATAACCGTAGTTTAAAAATATTGTCCACAAAATCATGGGAACATCTTCTTGACTTTTTTAAAGGCAATAATTGCAAAGTATAAATATTTATTTCACTTGTTAAAAATCTCGTTAATGTTCCGATTAAACATATTTAATACAATAAACTAATAGGAAAATTAAAAAATTATAAATAAATAGATAAACTGAATATATAATAAAACGATAAATAAAATAAAATAAAATTAAAAAATTTAATTATTAATAAAATAACTAATAAAATAAATAATACTATAAATAAAAAATAAATAAAAACAAAATAATTTGAAATGAATAAGATAAATATAATGCTAAAAAAAAAACAAAGCAGAATAGAATCTAGCCAGACTCTATAATCGCAATTTTTAATAAAATTAAGTTCCATTCTAAGCTCCTAAACCAACAACACCACAACACACACACACACACACCACATATATATATATATTTAATGTACATGTACAAAGGCACACCACTATAATAATCACCACATAAATTAATGTAAGGAATAGGCCATACAGCCCACAAATAAAACACACACACACACACCACACAACACACACTCATGGTGTTAAGACAGACCAAATACACCGCAAACACACACAACAGGTTACAGGCCACCTGATAGACAGTAAATTCACACACCCACCCTAACACATCAAGCAATATTTGGAATGTTAGTCTCGGACACATATCAATAAAAAAGATCAGATGATCCTGTAATAAACAAACAAAAATAAATAATAAAATGAAAATAATAAAATAAACCTTGCTTAGAGCAATCAAATCTGGAATAATAATTAAAATAAAATAAAAAGAAATGATAGACCACAGACATAAGCACCACGCACACACACATACGCTTACATTTACACACCAAGCACGCACACACAAAGCACGCACACCACACACTTACACACACAACACACACAATAAGCAAGCACCCACCATACACATACACACACAGAATTTGGAAGAACAAGACAGAACGAATCTAGCAGCCGCTAAGATAACTTCAGTTCCAGTATTTCTTCTGATGATGGGATTTTTTCCCGACATATTGAGAAATTAAATGACAGGTTAACAAAAATCATAGTTACTTTTTTCTTTACACTTGCTTGTGACAGCCTTCAAAACAACCAACAACCAATATTTAATACAATTTACAATGCGGAAAATATCAGTGTAGCGAACGATTCAAAGCGTATTATTAAAATAATTTATTTACAGGTGATTGAAACGTAACTCCGTTTTAAATGTATTTATTAATTTTTTAATATGCAGCTCCATTTTTTAAATTCTTTAATGTAATTCCTTACTATATGACAATTAAATATGTGGTGTTCTTGTTTGATGGTGCTCCTCCAGATTTTACTACATACTGCAAGATGAAATCTGGCCAGTTGTCAATATCTGGGAGAATATTGATGACTTAATTTTTATGTAAGATGGTGCTCCTCCACATTTTGCTAATGTTGTTCGTGAGATATGGATGGGTAGACGTGGCCGCATCTGTGGCTGGCCAGAAGCCCTTAATTAACACTTTTCGCCTTTTTTTTCTTTGGGGTTGGTTGAAGGAGTAAGTCTACTACAAAACCAACGACTTTGGAAGAATTTGAAGGACAAATACGAGAATTTATTTCTGTCAACCAGAAGATTTCTGGGAAGATCAATTGATGCGATTTCCAGCTTGAGAGGCTGGAAACAAATGCTGGTACCTTATAGAATTTTAAATAAAACTCCATGTTTTCATATTCTCATGATATTCATTCATTGTAAAAATAATGATTCAGAAACGAATTATAAGGTTTTTAAAATAGAGAGTTACTTTACAATCATACATTTCTTCAATGACGTAAGTGTTATAATAAAATTCTAATATATCTCTGATAGAGTGAATCTTTCACTGGTAATTTTTATTTTCACAGATGTTAGAATATGCGCATAATTATATTTTAAGACAGACCCGCCTTATTTACTAGATTGGCATGAAAATTTTATTTCCAACTAATTTAAATTTCTTTGGTAGTTCAAGCGATGTTAAACTTACTAAATCTCTAATTATATATGATGTGCTTCTCAAATGTTTTTTATAACTAAAGAATGAACCCAGACATAATAAGTACCGAACTTCATGGCAATCTCTTATGAACACTACCATTTCTAACATCAATGTATAAAAATAACAATGGTAACATTGTTTTCTAAAAAGGAATTTTCTTTTAGTGACAATTTACCTGTTTTTTGGTTGGAATATATATAAGTGGATAGTATTGTTATCTTTAAGCAGATAGGTCTCAACATCATTGATAGAGCGTTTATATTTGAGTTGAGGTAGCGTGGACATGGAGTCAATACCTGGTTACTGACAGTTTCTCTGTCTACGCGATCTTAAGCGAGAAACTGTCAGTCACCAGGTGATCCATGTCCACGTTATCTTAACTCTCACCATATATATATATATATATATATATATATATATATATATTTTATATTTACAAAAGCACATGCCTGCTAAGACACTTTATGATGTTTTTATCTAATTCTCCTCAAATAGACTAATTATCGAATTTTAATAATTGTTTACATATGTAAAACCATAAAGGATGAGATGTCTTTTAAAATATTTTTTTTCTCAAAAATTCTGAAGACAAGTTTTCTTTTTATTCTCCACTTAATTATTTTAGTAATTAGAATCACTTAAAAAAACTCCAAGTGATGAATTTACAGGTTTAAAAAAAGATAATCCATGGAAAATTAGATTTTGTTTATATTTTTTTTATAACGGTTTATATTTTGATCGTATGGATGCATTATATTTTAATATAAAAAAGCGGTAAAATAAATGCTGTTTTAGGCATTTTAAATTACTTTATTCGTTGTTTAATTGTCTAAGGATGTGATTTATTAAGAATAACGAGGCTATTTAGAGGTTTAAAATAGACATTTGCAGATTAAACTCTTCCACTCATAGCAGGGGAACGGGTTTTGTGAATGTAAAAATACTGAATAAATATTTTTATTACAGAAAAAAGGTCTTTGATATAAATACCTTTTATTCCGTCTTTAGTGGTTTTTCATTAAATGATTCTTTTCTACGAAGGCCCACAAGAAACTGATGGGAAAGTCCCTTACGGAAAATAAACATTTTCAGAGAATTTATTAACTAAAATTTGTGGCTTGTCAGCAATAAATCGTCGATGAAAAGTGCATGTCACACACACACATACATACACATACATACACACACACACACACACACACACACACATATATATCAATGGTGACTCTAGGTCATCAATAATACAAGGATAAAACTTCTGAAATTTGCGAATATATAATTGAGGATATAAGAATTTTATCGCTATCTACATTTCATTTCTAGACAAAATTAATCGAATCTTTGCTTATGCACTTTCGCACCGTTGGTACTTGACTACTAACCATTCTCCAAAAATCAAAATTATATTTTGGGTTATATTTTTGCTTGTCTATATTAAGTGTCGGCTTCAGTCAACACTAGAATCTTATATATTAATCGCTTGATGTATGTCTTAACTGAACTGATAAGAGACCCACAGAGCTTAGATGGGGCTCAAAAACCTTTGGTCAGATGTAGTACTATTAAACTTCCTTCATAATATAAATAAATATAATAAAAAGAAAAAAGTTGAAATAAAATATATTCATTGAAAAACAGGGAGTAAAATATTTTAAAAGTTGGTTGGTTGGTTTTTACGGCATTTCAACCTATTCGGACATTTTATGTCGAAGATGTTATAGCTCGATTTATTCTTAATGGATACTCAATTTTTAAACAAGTTTTATACTATATTTTAATCTAACTCACAGATGAGACCCAAAATGTACTACCACTACGGGGCTTAGGGTACCTGGGAATAATAGTGATGAAGGGGTACTCAATTCTCCAGAGTCCGGAATCGTACCTCCCATCAGATAGAACCTAACATCATACCTATCATTAAGACTCTTTACTTCGGCCGGTAACTCCATAAATGAACCCAGTCTTGTCAAATAGTCATTACAAATATATATATATATATATAATATATATATATATATATATATATATATATACACATATATATATATACACACTATATATATACACCACATATATAACCACACACACACACATATATATACATACACACACAATATATAAAACATATATATATACATACACACACACAATATTATCATAACACAACATATATATATAATATAATATAAATTTATATATATATATATATATATATATATATATATATATATATATATATATATATATATATATATATATATATATACTTGTGTGTGTGTATGTGTGCATAAATTGTTTTAATTTTTTAAATTGTAAATCAAACATACAATTTCTCTAAGGAATATCAAGACTGAAAATAATAGCAGGTGTTAATGTATTTTTACTCACTTTCCACCTTCCAGTCAACATATAGGTCACTTTCTCACATATAACATTTTATTCGCCTGTCAATGATTAGAAACAATTGTCTGTTAAAATACTTATAAGCAGTTATATACATTTAAAGTAGAACATATGATAATACAATAGGATAAAAACTCAAGATTAAGAGTTTCACGTTGTCGATTCCCATATTGTCGTAAGTGTTATTATCTTATACTTTGAATATATTGTGATATTGCTCTGCATTTTCGTGTATTGAACACTACAAAGATTTTACGAATTGTAAACGTTTTTGGTGTTAAATTGTAGTCAAAATTGATATATATTGTTTAACAATTCTATTAGAGAAATATGTTGTTGATTGCAATATATTTTGCCTCTTCTTGAAACATATTGCAAAACAAAGGAATTAGAAACAAATTTCAAATTTCCACCAGAATGTTTGAATCAGTTTTGTTGCTGCATCCTATTTATTATAAATATCAAGGCTAGTTATTTTTTCAGAGCATTTTTAGCAGTAGGATATATAAAAATATTCTACTATAGATTACATGCGGCTACCCATCATCAACTGGATAGAGGAGGGACCAAGAAATGTGGTATAATGGTTAACAAGTTAGTCTCGCATATCCATTATTATTATGTATATTTCAATTTTTAAATATCTTCGAATATAAATCAAATCTTCATAATCTTTGCACAAAAAATGGTGATTTATATATACTATATATATATATATATATATATTATATATATATATATATATATATACTTTGTAGTTAATTGTTGGATTTCGTAGTTTCATCCGGACACACATACGTACGCACTAACTACCCTTTATATTTGCATATATGTATCCAATTTAATTTGTCTAAAATCATTTTTTAAAGTTTAAATGCTGTATGTTTTTAATAACTGTCCGCAGACAAATGGTATTCTGCCCTATCGGCACGGGTAGAAGAATACACCGACTGCACCACTGCAGAAGGGTAACATCCCCCAATGAGACAACCTCTTAGTTGTGAGTGGCAGCACGTAATGCTTAAGAATGGATTCTTGGTTGCTGATCAGTCCATGACATGCAACACTTAACTTTAGCTATTACTTAGGCTAGATGGGTGGTTGGGTCAAACAGTTGGTCATGTCAAGCCCTAGCAACTATATGATTGTCCAACGCTTTTGCTCTTATGACATACCTATTACTCCTTTTATCATATCTGTGCTGAGGGTCAGTGATCTGGGTATGACGTTAAACTGCAACTAATGGTGAAGTTCCAATTCTGGAGCTCTATGGAATGTGGAGCATCCCATCATCGTTATTACTTCCTGGTCTACTCTGACACGGAGTAGTAGTACCTGTTACAGTCCCATATTTGGGTTAAATAGAAGAAAATTAATTAAAAAATGAGTTTACAAATTTAAATATTCCATCAAGAATAAATGAAAGAAAATATCTTCGGCATAAAATGAATGGTTGACATGCCGTAAAATCCAACCAACCAAGCTATAAGAAACGATCAGGGGGAAATTACAATTTTAGTAATCATAAGTTTGTAGTTGATGAATCAATTTACCAAAAGATAAATGAAAAATCGATTACTAACCTCTGATTCAGCGTTTTACTGCGAAACATTCAATCGAACGAAAAAACAGGATATACATACCTGCAAGGTGAAAAGAAAGGAAATCTTTAATCAAAGGTGAAATCAATTATCGTATAGATAACAATTTTCATATACTGGATGTACATATATAATTCACAATAAACAAGATATATTTATTAGATATCTGAATATAAAATTCCTGCAACATTTGTTTTCTTTTTAATTGCCGAAAAGTTAATCTTGAATAAAAAAAAAAAAAAAAACTTCATAAAATATTAACAGATTTTGCTCTTATCATAAAAGATGATATCAGCAGAGAAACGTGCGTATATTATCGGGATTATATTACTAAAACAACAAAGAAACAACAAGACATCAGTTCTAGTGGGTTATCTACACACGTACAAAATCAGAAAAAAAACCTAATACAAATCAAACTAAGCTAAAATCTTAAATTCTTTTTACTTTTGTTGTTTATTCTTTCTTATTCATCTTAGATTGATTACCTATATGACATATACAAGGTACATGCATAGATACGTATAAAAGTTGCTTTGTTGGTTGTTTTACGGCATATCAACCCTCTTCGAGTCATTTAATACCGAATAAGTCATTTTGAGAAATGTTTCTATGCTTCAAGTTCTTAATATTTTCAAATATTTATTCATGGTGTACATTTCTGTGTAGTTAGTTTTATTCATTATTTTTCAGATATTAACTTATATCTATATACTGAGATATTTTTTTATTTATTCCATCTTTACACTTTTCCATATAGACCCTCTGCCTTTAGAAGGATATTATAGCGTCTCCATTATATATATATATATATAACATTATTATAACGCTAATCTGTTTCAATCGAACATAATGAAAAGGAAAGAAAAAATATTGAGAGTTAAATCCAGATTATTATACCTTTTACATATTGAGGTATTTGCAATAGCTCCTACGTAAACATATCAAACGTTTTAATAACTAAAATCATCATACTCTGGTATATCCACAGGCCCTGCTAGTAGATTATCAATCTATCGGACTAGTATCTTTATTTTTGGACGTTATGGTCACACTTTTGTATTGTCTGACCTCCTTCATACGCCTTCTTACAACTGGGAATGTCGAAGTAAAACCTTTAAACAATCAACAAGGTTAGCAGGCTTTTTTCACCTCATTCCCCTTTTGCTAGAGGGCATGTTGTATCAGTTTGATTCTTGTCACTTAATTCGTCCTTGATGTGCCGTGTTTGCGTTTTTCCATTGAATCCGATTATATTCACAGCCTGACTCTTAAATTGAACTCCAGTTCACTAGCTAAATAGATTAACTTAACCAACATTTCTTTTGCCACCTAGATGACAATCAAACAGAACTTTTATAACATCCAACCTTCGCTTGCTCTCCCACCAAATCGAAATTTCCTACCAGGAATGCTTAAAATGTATCGGTTTAGCAAATGGCATATCAACTCCATATGGGTTATTTCATGCCGAAATTCTATTTTCTATTATTTGGATTATTCGGACTATTGTCCTCATCTTTATTAGCTCTACAAGGTTTCGGTCGATGTGCCCTCCGGCCTTCTTCGGGTATTTGTTATCGAACTCTGAAACCTTCATGTCGTAATCGGGAGCCTTCACGAACTTAAATCCATCCACGGGTATAGACTGTTCTCATACCGTTAACCATGACCTGGTCCAAGAGTTAAGTTGTCTTAAGTTATCGCCCTTGGCCAGGATTAAACCTGCAACATAGAGATGATTGCCATTTAGAACTCTATAAACTCAACACTTATATCCGTTGTGCCATCTCTTCCCGAGTTCGAGAAGAAACACCTGAAGAAGGCCGTAGCGCACATCGACCGAAACGTTGTGTTGATAACAATAAAGATCAGGACAATAGTTCGAATAATCCAAACAACACAAATTCTCAAACCTCATCACAAAAATTCAGAGACATTTTATTTTTTTAGGTATCTATCCAAAACTACAGCCACGGACAGAATGTGACATAAATCCAATTGGTACAAATGCATAATAGCACGCAAGAGATAATATCATTAGAATCGCATTTTACGTATAAAAAGCACTAGATGTTGGAAACTGTCGAAATAGACTAACCCTAGCGTCTCAAAGGTTTCGGGTATTTTCGTGAAATATAATGCTTTTTATATGTAATCAAATGATATTATATCTTGCGCAGTATTGTGCATTAGTATCGCCAATTTTTAAGTGGTTTGATTTCAGACTTTTCCTTCTGCTAGACTGAAGAACCTAGTCTGCCCTACAATGTATCCATATCTGGGAGGGAAAGAGTTATATTAATGACTTTCCCAAGGGTGTGAAATGCAAGCAGCCTCTTTCAGGATTTCAACTCGGGTCACCGATTTCATTTTTAACGATGATGGCTGTTACGCTAACCACGCCCCCATTTTTGTTGAGTTTTTAAATGTTTGATTATAATCATGACGAAATTTAAACTAAGTCTGATTGCAATTAGTAATCCTGTAATTATATTTGTTTTAATTTCTTTTATATTCCTATTTACTATTTAATTGGCTATCAGTACGGACATGAAATGTATGGTGTGTGTGATCTGGTTCTCCTCCCTGCTGTAAGTTCGTTTTTTTATGTATACGGTCTTTGTACCAAGAGGGAGGTCCGATTCTTGGTGTACAAACAAGTTTTGCTGGCCGACTTTTTTTGTATATATATATATAATATATATATATATATATATATATATATATATATATATATATAACATGCGAGTAAAACTGCACTATGAAAATATATGGTAAAGAACTGGATACAATTGGACAATTTGTCAATTGAGCTTTGTTGCTCAATTATTTTGAATGCACAGAGTAAATCTGAAACACAGATCCTTTCTTTTGATCGTCCTCTTTTGAACGATGCATCTTATTAAATCCCCCGATCAAGACAAAAACGCAAAGGCTTTTAGATAAGAAAATTGCGGAGCTGTATTTGAGGAAGACGAAAATAAAAGTAAATTTTTATCGGATTTCCTCTTAGCCAAAAAGAACGAAGCGAAAAAGACGCATTTGAAATCACCGATTAATCCACACAGAAAAACTACAACAAAGCTATCACAATCATAAACAAAGCTTTAGTCCGATAAAAAGATTGTTTGAATGAAAAACAATTCGCTGACATATGAGAGAAATGAAAATAACAAATCAAAAGATGAAATAAGTTTTCCCCTCGTTTGTGCGCGTGTGGGATTGTCTGGTTGCTTAATTATTTTGATGATTTCAAAGAAGAATAAGCACGGATTAGAGGGAGTGAGGGAGGGAGGGAGTGAGTGAGGGAGGTAGATAAGTCGCGTTGAAAAGAAATACTAAAATATACTGAGACGGAAAAAACAAAAATTCTAGTTAAGAGTGGAAAGTTACAATTTACGGAATAACGTATGAAAGACTACTTGTCAATTCCTGATTGGTCAGCACAGGGCAAGGAGAGGAGAAGAGATAAAGAGAGTGGAAAGCTGGAAGTCTGGGATGCTCCTGTAACCCGGTAGAGTTCTTTAGGAGCGACTTTAATAAACCTTCACCGGCAGCATAACGCAATGATCATCTGTTCACGATCACCAGAGAGATCAAAGCTGTAAAGTATATACACAGGTGTATGTATTTAAAATAGTTAAAAACACAGCCCCTTAATGGCAGCTGGCGATGGCCTAAAGGTTAACGGATCGGGCTGACGTAAAGTCAGTCGGGTTTCACTCCTGGTCGGATTTAATTGCTGTGTCTAGCTACACTGATGAACCGAGAAACGTCGAAACACGGTGTCTGTGGATGACATATAGACACACACACATATATATATAAGATGAACAAAAGTGATAAGACTAATCGGAATATTCATTTTTTGAATATTCTCAACTAGTTTCGAACGTAGGTTATCGTCAGGCGAAAAGTAATTTTGAAAAATTCTTTTTAGAAAGATTTGAAATGCTAAAAGACTAGCATTGCCAATTTAACTTGTGAGATAACATCCATTCGTTAAAAAAATATTTACCCTACGTGTAGGATTTGACATGAGGTCACAATTTTGAGGATCGAACTGGCTTTTCAGAAATAACGGATCTACGAGACTAGTTTGCTAGCCATTACATCAAGACGGGACGTTAAATGAAAATTATTTTCAGATATCTACAAATTTGCATTTCTGAAAATGACATATATATATATATATATATATATATATATATATATATATATATATATAACTCCTCGACACGAGTTCAAATCCTGGACGAGGCTGTCTGCATTTCCCATAGCGCTAATAGCCTTGGAAAAGGTATGAATCCACCTACTCTCCCTCCAGTTAGGATAAATAGTGAGGCAGACTGGGCTCTTTAGCGATGGCTAGGTAACCAGTCTAGGAGAAGGAAAACTGACTTCAAACCTGTTGAACTCCGCTTAAGAAATTGACTTTTTGTTGCACCCTGCTCGTGCGGAGGGGTTGGTGTGTGTGTGTATGTATGTATATATATGACTCACAGAAATGGATGTGGATAATTCCTCAGTTCGAGGAATATAGTAAGAAGACATCATATAGGCGACGCATTTTTCGGTTTACATATACATGCACAATGTTGGTACACAGAGTAACGAAATATAAATATAAAATTCATTACAGATGTCTACAATATATTCGATGCCATTTAGAATTTTTGACAGTGCATAGTATGTGTAAAATATTATACTTTCTTCTATAACACTAAAAGTGACCACGTTAAGAAAAAAAAATTTACATTTCCTTTACATTTATATTAACGATTATTGCTGACATTTAACATTAAATATCGTTTGGCATTAAAAAAAAACCCAAAAAGAAACAGTATTGTTTTTTGTGGTCAGTTATTGTTCATATACAAGATTCGTTGAAGCGAAACAAACAATTTTAATCTCGGTTCAGAGAATTTTGACTCTGAGACATTGCTTTATGTTAAGAGAGAAAAGACATCGTTTTTAATGTGTCTATTTGCTTGTATTTTGTTCGTATCATTTTGTCTTTCTTTTATTCTTTCAACATTGGTTCAGACAATCTGGTCTCTTGCTTCATTTACACCGGAGACACGGAGGAGTGATTATAGGAGAAAAACTGAGAGAATGAGAAAGAGAATGAGACAGAGAATGAGACAGAGAGGATGAGAGCGCAGAGGAGACAGAGAATGAGACAGAGAGAATGAGAGAGCGGAGGAGACAGAGGGAATGAGAGAGCAGAGGAGACAGAGGGAATGAGACAGAGGGAATAAGAGTGATAGAAGGAAACCGAGAGAATAAGAGTGATAGAAGGAAAACGAGAGAATAAGGGTGATAGAAGGAAACCGAGAGAATAAGGGTGATAGAAGGAAAACGAGAGAATAAGAGCGATAGAAGGAAAACGAGAGAATAAGAGTGATGGAAGGAAAACGAGAGAATAAGAGTGATAGAAGGAAACGAGAGAATAAGGGTGATAGAAGGAAACCGAGAGAATAAGGGTGATAGAAGGAAAACGAGAGAATAAGGTGATAGAAGGAAACGAGAGAATAAGGGTGATAGAAGGAAACGAGAGAATAAGAGTGATGGAAGGAAAACGAGAGATAAGAGTGATAGAAGGAAAACGAGAGAATAAGGGTGATAGAAGGAAACCGAGAGAATAAGGGTGATAGAAGGAAACCGAGAGAATAAGGGTGATAGAAGGAAACGAGAGAATAAGAGTGATGGAAGGAAAACGAGAGAATAAGAGTGATAGAAGGAAAACGAGAGAATAAGGGTGATAGAAGGAAACCGAGAGAATAAGGGTGATAGAAGGAAAACGAGAGAATAAGAGTGATGGAAGGAAAACGAGAGAATAAGAGTGATAGAAGGAAAACGAGAGAATAAGGGTGATAGAAGGAAACCGAGAGAATAAGGGTGATAGAAGGAAAACGAGAGAATAAGAGTGATGGAAGGAAAACGAGAGAATAAGAGTGATAGAAGGAAACCGAGAGAATAAGGGTGATAGAAGGAAACCGAGAGAATAAGGGTGATAGAAGGAAAACGAGAGAATAAGAGTGATGGAAGGAAAACGAGAGAATAAGAGTGATAGAAGGAAAACGAGAGAATAAGGGTGATAGAAGGAAACCGAGAGAATAAGGGTGATAGAAGGAAAACGAGAGAATAAGGGTGATAGAAGGAAAACGAGAGAATAAGGGTGATAGAAGGAAACCGAGAGAATAAGGGTGATAGAAGGAAACCGAGAGAATAAGAGTGATAGAAGGAAACCGAGAGAATAAGGGTGATAGAAGGAAACCGAGAGAATAAGGGTGATAGAAGGAAACCGAGAGAATAAGGGTGATAGAAGGAAACCGAGAGAATAAGGGTGATAGAAGGAAACCGAGAGAATAAGAGTGATAGAAGGAAACCGAGAGAATAAGGGTGATAGAAGGAAACCGAGAGAATAAGAGTGATAGAAGGAAACGAGAGAATAAGAGTGATGGAAGGAAAACGAGAGAATAAGAGTGATAGAAGGAAAACGAGAGAATAAGAGTGATGGAAGGAAACGAGAGAATAAGGTGATAGAAGGAAACCGAGAGAATAAGGGTGATAGAAGGAAACCGAGAGAATAAGGGTGATAGAAGGAAAACGAGAGAATAAGAGTGATGGAAGGAAAACGAGAGAATAAGAGTGATAGAAGGAAAACGAGAGAATAAGGGTGATAGAAGGAAACCGAGAGAATAAGAGTGATAGAAGGAAACCGAGAGAATAAGGGTGATAGAAGGAAACGAGAGAATAAGGGTGATAGAAGGAAACCGAGAGAATAAGGGTGATAGAAGGAAACCGAGAGAATAAGAGTGATAGAAGGAAACCGAGAGAATAAGGGTGATAGAAGGAAACCGAGAGAATAAGAGTGATAGAAGGAAACCGAGAGAATAAGGGTGATAGAAGGAAACCGAGAGAATAAGGGTGATAGAAGGAAACCGAGAGAATAAGAGTGATAGAAGGAAACGAGAGAATAAGAGTGATGGAAGGAAAACGAGAGAATAAGAGTGATAGAAGGAAACCGAGAGAATAAGGGTGATAGAAGGAAACCGAGAGAATAAGGATAGAAGGAAACCGAGAGAATAAGAGTGATGGAAGGAAAACGAGAGAATAAGAGTGATAGAAGGAAACCGAGAGAATAAGGGTGATAGAAGGAAACGAGAGAATAAGGGTGATAGAAGGAAAACGAGAGAATAAGGGTGATAGAAGGAAACCGAGAGAATAAGGGTGATAGAAGGAAACCGAGAGAATAAGAGTGATAGAAGGAAACCGAGAGAATAAGATAGAAGGAAACCGAGAGAATAAGAGTGATAGAAGGAAACCGAGAGAATAAGGGTGATAGAAGGAAAACGAGAGAATAAGAGTGATAGAAGGAAAACGAGAGAATAAGAGTGATGGAAGGAAAACGAGAGAATAAGAGTGATAGAAGGAAAACGAGAGAATAAGAGTGATGGAAGGAAAACGAGAGAATAAGAGTGATAGAAGGAAACCGAGAGAATAAGGGTGATAGAAGGAAACGAGAGAATAAGAGTGATGAAGGAAAACGAGAGAATAAGAGTGATAGAAGGAAAACGAGAGAATAAGGGTGATAGAAGGAAACCGAGAGAATAAGAGTGATAGAAGGAAACGAGAGAATAAGGGTGATAGAAGGAAAACGAGAGAATAAGGGTGATAGAAGGAAACCGAGAGAATAAGGGTGATAGAAGGATAACGAGAGAATAAGGGTGATAGAATAAGGATAGAAGGAAACCGAGAGAATAAGAGTGATAGAAGGAAACCGAGAGAATAAGGGTGATAGAAGGAAGAGAGAATAAGGGTGATAGAAGGAAACGAGAGAATAAGAGTGATAGAAGGAAAACGAGAGAATAAGAGATAGGAAAACGAGAGAATAAGAGTGATAGAAGGAAACCGAGAGAATAAGGGTGATAGAAGGAAACCGAGAGAATAAGGGTGATAGAAGGAAAGAGAGAAACGAGAGAATAAGAGTGATAGAAGGAAAACGAGAGAATAAGAGTGATAGAAGGAAAACGAGAGAATAAGAGTGATAGAAGGAAACCGAGAGAATAAGGGTGATAGAAGGAAACCGAGAGAATAAGACAGAATGAGAGAAATTGAAAGCGTGTAATAGAAGAAACCTGAGGTGCTAGGACTTGACATGAGCAGCCGATTGAACGGAGAGGCCCACTCCAAGTGTCTGTCTAGCCCCGGTAAAGGCCAAAGTGAATGTGTTGCATGTTATGAACTGATCAGCCATCAGTTCTATCCTTAAACATCATAGGTTGCTATCCATGGCAAACAGGTGACTTATCCTTCTACAGAGGTGCAGTCGGCGTATTCTACACCCCCAGCGACAGGGTGTTTTAAAATTTGATTGCGAAGTATAAATAATACTTAAACCATAATCGGATTGACTTCAATGCTTTTTATAATTAGATTCATCGTATGTTATCACGTTTAGGAATTAACAACGAAAGATATGGTATCAAATTCAAATAACACTGATAATGATACTTAAGTAGCAGAACCTGCGGATATACCACAGTATGATAATCCAATTATTACAACGTTTGATATGTTTACTTGAGAACTGTGGAAAAATAGTTCAATATGTAAAAAGTATAATAATCTTGATTTGACTCTTTTCTTTCCTTCTTTTCATTATGTTCGATTGTAACAGATTAGCATTATCTCTTCTGTGCGTTCACCCCCTCTCTGTATTTCCCATACTTTCTTCCGTTATTATGATTCTTCGGTGTAACATGTTCTTTTTCTCCCCCTTGCTTTCTTTATAATAAAAACGGAATGGTCCATTATTTAGCTGAGGTGACGACACTCATGAAATCACAAAATTCAGCAGATAAGCAACACCAGATAATCAGGATTTATATTTTTGCATTACATCCTGGACGATTTGGCCGGTCCGATTTTTAACCAGAAGCTGTAGCAAGATAACAGTTGGAAGATTAAGGGACAATAAGAGTATTAATATAGAGAATATCAATTCAGTATCTTTTAATGCGAAAACAAAACAAAGTTGATGTATGTTGATAGCATCACTGTTATTCCAAAAGAGATAAAATTTGGACGTTAACATGGCTTCATTAGCCATATTAAAAGTCAAGGACAATTTGGGGTCAGAATCTTTACCGAAGTGACAGCTGAAATTTAGTCCATTCTGAGTGAAATCATCATCATCATTATTGCCCTTGGTTGGCTGGTTAGTCGATTGAGTTTTTTGGCACGTCAACCCATTGGGTCATTTTTATGTCGAAGACGTTTTTTTTTAATTCATTCTTGTTGGGTACTCAATTTTAGAGTACCCATTTTAGACACATTTTTAGAACTCATTTTGTTCTATTTGACCCATGCACGGGACCCTAACAGGTATTACCACTTCGAGTCAGAGTGGACCTGGGAGTAATGGTGATTAAAAGGTACTCCAAATTACACAGCGCTCGAGAACTGGAATCTCACCATCAGAGAGTTTAATGTCATACCCAGGACATTAAGACCCTCATCCACAGCCTTCTTGTACATATATGATAAAAAGGGTTGGGGTTGCCCTGAGGGCAACAGGGGTGGGACAATCATATAGGCGCTAGAGCTTGACGTGACCAGCCGATTGATCGGAAGAGATCTCTACAACCACCCGTCTAGTTTAAGTAAGGACCAAAGTGAAGTGTTGCATATCATGGACTGCTCAGTCAAGCTGAACCGTGCTCAATACAAGAACCAAGTTCTTACACAATTTTTAATCTCTACTAAGAATGATCTGTCGGAGACGTATTTCTTTGGGGATGCCGGCAACGTTTAGCAAGTTAATCCTGTTCGATTAGACTAACTAGGTGCATCACTATTTAGGCCTTGCTAAAGAAAATATAATTCAAATTTACTATAAAATATGTTTTACGCGATCTAATAGTTATTAAGCGAGGTTAACAGAGCATTGTTAGTGAGTTCGATTCTCACTGGGTTCATACTCCCGGCCTTGTAGCAAACTAAACTTGGTCAATCATAAGTCATTCAAAGTCACAATCATGATGTGACAGATTGACACAAGAAACAATCTAGATCATGGCATGTGTGGATGATATCAAGTGTTTCCTTGATAGGATTCAACCGAAATTGAGAACTCAAACATACATATAAAGATTTGCTTATATATTTTTACATGAGGTCTCTGAATTAGTAAAAATCAGATTGTGGAGGCAAAGAAATGCCGAAGTAAATTTATATCTGTACCAAGATATGTTTTTCTTGTTCACATTTTATCTTTTATTATTTTGTACACAGACACGACTCGCCCACATCTTGGCAGATGTCAGCCGTTTATATGACTAACAAAATTACAATTAGATGATAAGGTAGATAGACATCTGTACGTCGTTTGATTATAGTGACATGCACCTTTACATCGCTTATACAACTTTCTTGTTCAACATAACTATAGCTCAGTAACAAGCATTGCAAGATAACTGGTGACTATGCAAACTGCAGGTGATATTTCAAAGTACATTTTCTTCGACTTTTTTCGCTAAAGGAAGTAGAGTTTCGATCCTGGAGCTTCCTTCTCCAGTTTTGATTTTGGAGTCATTAGATTGAAACCCCCCCCTCTCTCTCTCTCACACACACAGTCAGTAACTCTGGTATGGCATTGATCGTATTTTGGCAGATCGAGAACGACATTTTCTTTTTAAGTTTCACATGTTTTCCCTTACGATTTTAATGCAGCATTTTTCTAATTTAAAACTAAATAAACTACCTTCATAAAATGTATTATACCAGAGAAAGAGCAAAAAGAAATCTTATTAATTGGGTCTTGAATTTAAAAAAAATAGTAAACTTGTAAAGATGTAATGGAATTGGCATTTCACAAGAGTCCGTTTATTTCGAATGTTTTTTTTTTTCTGAATTCGTTCAGCAATAAAGAATTTGATTAACGACTGAAAATCGAGGCGATAATCTACAGTACATGCGAACTACAAGTTACCAAAATTACTTATTCCTAGAAGACAGTCACTGACAACGATGACCTCACGCCATGTCGCCTGACATGGAATGAAACTTGTGCATGGGATATTTCAAGTAGAAAGAGGGTGTGCACACCTCAGTCCACTGTCTTGGCAGTCCGGCAGTTGGTCCAGTGACCGGGGAAAGTTCGAGGCGACTGGACTGTCGATCTGCCGCAGAGTGCTGTCTCAGTATTGAGTCATTTCATGAGATGCAAGCCTCCCCGGAATCCTCAGCGCTTTAACCCTATCGCCAGGTTGTATTGGGAATTTATGTAAGTAGTAAGTACCCAAATTCTATTACTATCAAAGTGGATGTCCCTAGGCTCCCATGGAGTTCATCCTCTCTTTGACAGTTCTTGTTTTTAGTGATGTTGTGTGACCACACACCCATCTCACCAGACAAGCCGAGGCGATCCTAATGGAGGTGCCAGTTTCGTCGCCGACAATCCGACCATGAAATAGGTAGTACTAGTTTACATGGTACTAGTATCAGGTAAGAAAGAAGACCTGTCTTATTCTGACCTGATTTACCAAAATGAACTACCAAAATAAAGTACCATGAAAATAATTGAGCACATTGCAATAGTGTGCAAACAAGTAGAATAATAAAATAAGAAACTTAAAAACAACAATATATAAAGAATAAAAGATAATAAACTGATGTATAGAAAATATTTTTATTAATCTATATATGAATATAGATAATATATCTATTTTTAACTTTTGAAATCCCGGGCAAAGCTCGGCTATTATTAAAAAAAGTGGTGTAAACACAGGGGAATGGGGCAAATGAAGGGTTCCCAATGAGGATTGAACTAGATGTGAGATTTCTTGCCTTGGTTAACAAGTTAAAAGAATCAGTAATCACTCTACATATTACGACAAACTAATAAGCATTTTTCCACGTTGAGGTTGTTAAAATGCACTGTTATTATTGGTGCAAAGAATTGGGGCATCACAATCTGATTGGTTGACCGTATTGTCTCGACAAAGAAATATTAAACGAAAAGGACAGATGACAGCGAGTAAAGTTGATGGGTTAGAATATCGTCTGGTGTCATTCGATAGGTGGATTAGAATGGACTGTGATTCAATTATTATGTAATCAAGCCAAATCTGACTTGAGCTTGTCAAGAGACTCGCAGAAAGAACTGCAGACGATACACTAAAACTGACTAAGAGGCACTCTTATTAAAAGCTTTATACAGACGCACATATAAGAATATTTGGTCATCAGATTACAGACAGTCGCATCAATAACACTAACTCAGAAGTGTAAAATAAATTTAGTTTAATGGATAGAGAGTTTTTGAAAGGTCTTAGCAAGGATTTATAAAACGTACGAAAAATAATCATATGCTAAACTGATAATTTATTTGTTTTTATATATATATATATATATATATATATATATATATATATACACCCCAACATCTTTGCACAAGCAGGATGTGACACAAGGTCAATTTCTTCAGCTGAGTTTAACAGGTTTAAATTCAGAGTTTTCCCTTTCTTAGACTGGTTACCTAACCAAGGTTAAAGAGCCCAGTCTGCACTAATATTTATCCATAGCTGGTGGGAGAGAAGTTGGATGCATACCATTCCCAAGGGTATTAGCATAATGTGAAATGCATACATTCGATATATAAGTTAAAATAATATAGACACAGAGTTAATGACGTTTGGTGATTTTCAGTTTCTCATCTATGTGATCATCAGCATTTATTGCATCTGAGTAATTGTTACAAGAGGCAAATGTCCCCCACTTTCCGTATGCTGATGGGCACGTAAGCGAGAAACTAAGAGTCACTATGAGTCACTGACTATGTCCACGCTATTTCGACTTAGATTGACATATACTCTATCATAGATATTGTGCACTTAATTCATAAACGTAGCAAATTATATATATATATATATATATATATATAAGAGAGAGAGAGAAAGAGAGAGAGAGAGAGAGAGAGAGAGAGAGAGAGAGAGAAGAGAGAGAGAGAGAGAAAGATAGATGGATAGATATTAGGAATTAACTGACAAGGAAAAAGGTTGCTAAATATTTGTTGGTTAGTCTGAATTTACGGCATGTCAACTTTTATTGGTTTATTTTATGCTGAAAACGTTTTGGATTTATTCATTCTTGTTGGGTATTCAATTTTTAAAAACATTTTTAAAACACATTTTTATCTATCAAACCCATAGATGGAACCCTTACAGATACTACCACCCCAGATCAAAGTGAACCTGGAAGTAATGGTGATGAAGGGGTACTCCACATACTCAATAGCTACAGAATTGGAACCTCTGCCATAAATGCAGTTTAACCTCATACCCAGGACACTTAAATATTTGATGTGTGAAATAAATTTACCGGCTACGGACTCATTTATGTGTGTGCGATTCTATTCACACATTCATCCTACCAGGTTGCTTGGATGTATACCGTGCTTCCACAAAAAGAAAACCTATCGCCAAAATAAGACCTAGAGTGATTTTTCAGCATGTTCTTAAAATAAGCCCTAGTTGAGCGCGACAAAGAGACGAAAGAAATAAGCATTCTTCTCAATCACATCATGCGATGCCAACAGTTAACATCTCTCGAAAATAAGCATAAGTATTATATTTCGGAATGAAAATTAACATTAGCTCGGTCTTATTTTCGTGGAAGCACAGTATGTTTATCATTATCCATTCGTCCACTGATCTGTTTATTGCCATCTGGTCATACCTTTTGATCTATCACACACACACACACGTATATATATATAATATAAAGATAATGTGAAGAAATCTTCCTTACGACGTAGTAGTTAAAATATTGTAATTTGCAAAGCTCAATGGGTGATATTATTGTAAGAGTCACAGAGCAAAATTATATCAGGAAAAAAATAACAGAAGATTTAGATATTTTGCTTTATATTTCAGGGAACCTGGACGAATTGTCATTTTAGACAATTCCTTGATTTTACCTGAAACAGTCTATAATGCGAAAAATCTAAATCTTTTGATAGTCTTTCCTTGTATATAAGTATTGTTTTCATCCGGAATCATCAGTGAGTAATTATTAAGATTCCTTCTACATTTCCGGTGTTATAAACGGGCCCCAATGATTAAATCTAATATTCCCGTTCATACATATAAGCGGCATAAGTATGCGATGGTAGATCCATAATGTAGTTACATACACATTTTCTAGTAAGAGCTTGCAACCGAAATTGACAGCTCATAATCAAATATGAAAATTTCGAAAAATAAGCAAACAAATCAAATCTGAGTGCGCATCGATGTGATTATCGAGTAAGATTTTACGGAATTGGAATCCATACACAGATAACTGGAATAGCTTATATAAGAGTTTGGAGATATGAAACAGTCAATTAGAAACAGTAGTTCGAATTTTACCAGTGCCGGTTATCGGAGTGGTAGTATCTGTTAGGGTCCCAACTATGGGTTAAATAGATTAAAATAAGTTAATAAAAATATCTTTAATAAAAATATGTTTTCTAAAAAATTGAATACCCAACAAAATGTATAAAATAAAACATATTTAGCATAAAATATCCCAACAAGGGTTGACAGCGTAAAACCGAACCAAGCAAACGTATAGTAAGAACCTAAACGAAATTTCTGAATAGATTTACATAGAAAAAATTAACAGTAGATATTTGTTAAGGTTAGTTTACTGAGACATTTCATCTAAATAATGTAGCCTAAATATGAATTGAGATAATTTACAATATCCTCCAAGACTGCTTACCATTGATCTATGAGATACATTCAAACGTGGCCGAAATTACCACAGAAATGTGTGGATTGTTTATTATGGATCATAGGAAGCATTCTTATCGTATTGATTATCTTCGTAGGCAATGGAATCGGTGACCAGAGTTCAAATCGTGGACGAGTCTGTATTTTTCTTCCTTCGCGGTAATGCCATTAGGACAGACATGTTCCTCCACCAGCTATGAGTAACTAATAGGGTAGATTATGCTCTTTAGCCTTTGTTGGGAAACCAGTCTAGGGAAGTCAAATTCTAGATTCAATTCAGTTTTATTCTTGTTAAAAATTTCCCTTGTGTTGTACAAGTGATGCTATGGATAAAACATCACATTAGCAATAGCCCACAATACAAGAACGCTATATATCGCTCACAAGCATATGTCCTTGTGCATGTATAAATGCATATGTTTATATATGTTTGACAAGGGGGTGTTTTTTCTCGTTTAAAGATTTTAATTGGCTCCTGGATGTCTGGGGATAACGTGCTAGAGATTTCCTCCTTAACATTTGAGTAGCCGACCGTCTGTCTATATCTGGAACCGCAAAGTTGTCGATTTCTTACACTTATTTTCATCAGTCAATAGGTCAAATTAGAGATCACTCCTAGTGGCTCGTTTATTGTAACTCAGTAAAACTTGTCTCGTATTACTTGGAGATGAGGTGGACTCTGCCAAGTAGCGCCAGTACTCCCAATGAACTCGGTCGCATAGGCTTTCCAACACGACTTCTGTTTTTTTTCTTTTTTGTTTAATTTGTTTTCAGTTATTCAGCAAATTGAAGAATAAACCATCTATATGACAATACTCGTGTCCCTTAATTTTCCGACAGTTATCGTCTTGCAACACCCTTTGGTTAAAAATGAGACCGTTCAAATCGTCTAAGATGTAATACAAAAATGTAAATCCTGATTATCTGGTGTTGCTAATCCGCCGAATTATTTCTTATGTGTGTCGTCACCTTAGTTAAATAATGGACCATTCCGTTTTTTTTATTATAAAGAAAGGGAAGAAAAAAAGGACATGGTGAACAGATGAAATATAAGAAAGAAAGAGAGTAGGGGAAAGATATAGAGAGAGGATGAGCGCGCCGGAGCAGTACCGCTAATCTGTTTCAATCGAACATAATGAGAGAGAGAGAGAGAGAGAGAGAGAGAGAGAGAGAGAGAGAGAGAGAGAGAGAGAGGGGGAGAGTTAAATCAAGATTATTATACTTTACATTTTGAACTATTTTAATAGCTCTTGAGTAAGCATATCAAACGATGTAATGTAATAATTACATTATTACACTGGCATGTACTCAGGTCCTGCTAATATTGATATATATATATATATATATATATATATATATATATATATATATATAATATACATACACCCTCTACACGAGCAGGATGTGACACAGTCAATTTTTTAAGCGGAGTTTAACAGGTTTGAATTTAGAGTTTTACCTCTCCTAGACGGGTGACCTAGCCATGGTTAAAGTGTCCAATCTGCCCTACTATTTAACCATAGTTGGAGAGAGAGAGAGAGAGAGAGAGAGAGAGAGAGAGAGAGAGAGAGAGAGAGAGAGAGTTGGATGCATACTCTTCAAGGATATTAGAACAATGTGAAAGGCAAACATTTCTTTATATTGGAGTCAGTCCTAAGTCTTCTCGAAAACTGTTGTAGGTTTCTCAACAATTGGTCGTCACCGTTTATAATTGATATATTGTAGTTTACTTTCAATTTCAAACATAAGTTAAAAAAAAGGCAAAACAGATAGACAATATTTGTTAATGGAGAAACGACAGGCGCCGTTTTCGACAGTAATTTCCTTATTTAATAAGATACATAGCTATATTTTTACTTAATGGAAATTGTGTTAGTGTATGGAGAAGGAAAAAAATAAATCATAAACGTCAAAAAATCTTACACATTTGTGTTAAGGTAATTCTCTGGAATTATAGTGTCCCAGATATTAATGTGTCCATTTCGACATAAAACCAAAAATCAGGCATCGTATTATTCGAACAACATCGAAAAGGGAGTTTAATATTCTTGCAGATATTAGAATTTTCCTATCGTACGAGTACATGTTAATGTAAAAGAAAAAAATAACAGTGAGATTTTTGTTAGCGAAGCAATGTTTGCGCTCGCTCCGATTATTAGATATTACCAAGCGAGATAATTACCAATCGTTAACCAAACCAACCCACGGCATTAGGCCTCATATTATTTATAGTCTTTCTATTAATACCACTCGTATGTATGTTTTTTTAAACCACTATTATATACATATATATATTATTTTGTTAATACCACTTGTATGTATTTGTATTTATTAAAAATTTAAAATGTTTTTGTATGCGTCAATGAGTTTATCTTGTCCTTTTCCCCCATTGTATTCTGTGTTAGTATATTTCAGCCTGTATTGAGTGATCCGACAAGAAATTGCATATCAAATTGCAACATTTCATTTGCAATAGCCATATACAATTGGGGAATCGCCGGACGAAATTCTGGTCGACCGGGTTCAAAGGATTAAATGGTATTTAGAGAGTACTCATTTAGTCTACTGAGCTGTCCATGACATGCAACACTCCCCTTTGGTCCTTACTTAGGCTAGACGGGCGGTCGGAAAAGACCTCTTCAATCAATCGGCTGGTCAAGTCAGGCCCTAGTACCTATATGATTTTCCCAACCCTATTGCCCTTATGGCAAGCCCCAAGCCTTTTTATCATATATGTGCTAGAAGTCGATGGCTAAGGGTCTTAATATTCTGGGTATGACGTTAAACTATCTGATGTTGAAGTTCTAATTCTGGAGCTCTGGGGAATGTGGAGTACCCCTTCATCACCATTGCTTCCAGGTCTACTCTGACCCGGAGTGGTCGTACCTGTTAGGGTTCCATCTATAGGTTAAATAGAAAATAGGAGTTTGCAATAATATTTTTAAAAAACTGAGTACTTATTAAGTACGAATAAAACAAAATGTCTTTGGCATAATATGACACAATGGGTTGACATGCCGTACAACTCAAACAACCACCGACCAACCAGATAAATAAAGCCATTACTAACCCAAGGCAGGGTACGCTAAAACTAAAATCAAAACAGAAGCTGAAATTTCCAGCTTTCCTCACAACGTTTAACAACACTGTGCATTAGTTCAAATGATGAAGAACCGTTGAGAAATTTTGAAATTAAACCAATTTGAAAGATATTTCTCAAGAACCAGGCATACTGACCTCTTGTCGACCAAATAACCTCAGAAATGATAGGAAGCAACAACATACAAGAGAAATTAATCAATAAGAAGCTAACAATAAAATCCACTAAATTATGCCAGCCATATAATATTAAGAACAATCTTTGCTACAAACACTCAATATACTCATTCACTACTAAAAGGAAAACTTGTAGAAATTACCCCGAATCTAATTGTAGAAGCAAAATAATTTAATTACTGGTTTGCACATGCTGCCAAAAACAATACATTGGAAAATCATAATGTCCATTTTATTTTATACTAAATAACTACAGACACAGAATCAAATTTATGGATTACAATAAACGAATACTTTAAGAACAACATTTCCACTCAAGCGGTCACGTTTGTAACAGATGCAACCTCCCCCATCATAGAAATAATAGAGGAAAAATACACTCCCAAAAACCCAACGTATAAAAATGTATTGGACAATGTCATAGTTATAATAGAAATACAGGTAAATAAATGGATAAAGTGTCTCTACACACTAACCCCAATTGCCTTCATGTATATCTACCAAATGGTGAGCTCAGTGTCAGGTGCCTATGATCATATAAAGGCCAGTTGAAGACATTTTGATACCAGAAAATAATTTTCATTCAAGGAATGAATATGCTACGTCACCAGTTCATATTTCTTCGCTTCTCTTATAACAACCAATATTTAAAAAATCTGACAGTGACCTAAGGTCAAAACTAGTGGAGAACAACTAAAAAGTTAATAACAAAACAAAATATTCCTGTCTTACTCATACTAATATATATATATATATATATATATATATATATATATATATATATATATATATATATATATCTGTACGAGCCAGATATGACACAAGAACAATTACTTAAGCTGAGCTTTATGGGTTTGGATTCAGTTTTCTTTCTCTTGGACTGGTTATCTAGCCAATGTTATAGAGCCTAGTCTGTGCTAATATTTACCCATAGCTGGAGGGAGAGTAGTGGGATGCATATCCTTCTCAAGGGAATTAGTGATGTGTGAAATGCAAGCTGCCTCATCAAGGATTTGAACTCGGGTCGACGAGTCTAGTTTTTCCTACGACTAACCATTACACCACACACTTCGGCAGCAAACATTCTGCTTGTCATATCTTATTAAAGGTGAGGACAAGGATTTAGTTATTAACTTGTTTGCAAGTGAGTTGTCCCAAACATGATTATATATATATATATATATAATATATATATATATATATATATATATATATAGTGTATGTGTGTGTGGGAGTGTGTGTGTGTGTGTGTGGAAGTAGATAGGTAGTGTAACAGCATATCAAAACGAAATATTAAAACCGATTTCCAATTTCAGTTTAGGGGGCTTGTATCTCTTTCGCCCCTGAACCCCTTATGGTCGATTGATGTTATCAGCATGTCAATCCGTTCAGG
Source organism: Doryteuthis pealeii (assembly GCA_023376005.1). NCBI lineage: Eukaryota > Metazoa > Mollusca > Cephalopoda > Myopsida > Loliginidae > Doryteuthis > Doryteuthis pealeii. The sequence continues at coordinate 45,577,684 of CM042139.1, forward strand.
ATTATTTTATGCTGATATCTGAGGGAATTACGTTTCCATACCATTGAGAAGTGTATAAATCTATAATGCTGAATTGTCCTATTGCCAGATATATTGACATAAATATCTCATCACTGGCATGTCACTATGAACTGATATGTTAATGCCCAGAAAGCTGTTACACTCGATACCAGCTTCTTTAGGTGACAGTTATATGTAATCGATAGAGACTTTCTTGGCGGCACGTGCAATATATATACGTAAATATACGTTGTACTATAAGCGAAAATATGCGTATTCCTATTCACGTATGTATAAATTATACACACATATATATATATATATAGGTAACATATGTAATTGATGGTCGCACGCGCTATATATATCCGTTTTACTATACATGTATGTAGAACGTATACATGTATGGACATTACAGATCTATATAATTATATGTGCCTATATATATATATATATATATATGTGTGTGTGCAAAATGAATGAATGTCCGAACAATCCCTTAAACATGTGTACTCAAGAACATATGTCTATTCGGGAAGGGGTGGAGTAGTAGTTATTTGCAGTGTGGGCCAACAATCATCTGCTGTCGTTAGACGTTATTTCCAGTTTGAATTGCAAATGAGAGAACGTGATTGGTCACTGCGGCATAACCGCGTCGTTCGACATCTTGACGTGTAGTAAATCCTGCACTTTTTGGTGCCGGCCATTTTATCAGCTTGGCGGGCTCCACTTGACGGGGTGATAAATTACGCTGCCATTTCTTCTCGCATCAAGAGCACCCCAGAGTCAATGGAGAGAAAATTCGTTTCTCCCCCCCCCCCCTTTCCGTTTGGCGCTGGCAAATGGAACGGCATATTCAAATCATCAAACTGTTGGATGAAAATCTCAGTTCCCTTCCAACAGACAGTCTGGAACAGCTGAGCACCTAGATGTGCTAATCAAAAGTAAATTAAGATAGTCGGCAGATATTGATTTCACTTAGAGGATCTTGTATCTTAAACCTGACCTGATGGTTAAGATTTTCCCTATCTTTTCTCACGAATTAGTTCAACTATTTCGAAAGAAATTTTAGAGTTTTATCAGTCACAGAAATTCTTCGATGCTAAGTAAAAATTATCTTGATCCAAAATCCAACTGTGATAAGATGGTTCACTCTTGCTGATGATAAATTTAATTATTTTTTGATTTATGGTTATTTATTTACTAAGTTAAGATTAATCTGCCACAATTCAACAAATATTAGGTAGCTTTTGTGAATCGAACCATTTATAGTAATTCGCTAAACAACCACTATTTAACAGTAAGATACGCTCAGTGTAATGGTTATCGTTGTAGTGAATGGTGTAGGCTGTTTGTCTTTTACTTCGCGGTAATTCACCTGAGAATACAAGAATCTCACCCAAGCTACGGTATCTATGGGATTTACTGGTCTCTTTAATCTTGGTACGACAATCGGTCTAAGATAAATTTTATTTTACTTGCAAATTGATCTTGTGTTACATTTTTTCTTGCAGTGAAGGAGAGGTTGGGTAAATGAATACTTTGCATCTTATAGATTTATGAGTACGTTTATAAAAAAATGCGTTTTTAGTAAAGTACAAACGGTCAGTAACTACAATAATTTTTATATTGCTTTATTTTTGTATTTTTCGCATTTTACATATTTTTTGAAGAAGCTGAACGAATTTCTATATTTATGAAAATCAAGATTAAAAAATCTTAAATTTAGAGGAAATAAGAATGAACAATTGCATGCTTCCGTTTCAATTCTCTAATTCATCATTTCTTTCTGCTTTCTTTCTTCATAATAAAAAAGGAATGGTCCATTATTTAACTGGATGTGACGACACCGATAAGAATTCGGCGATTAAGCGACGCAAGACAATCAGGATTTTCATTTTTTAATTTCATCTTGGACGGTCTCATTTTTAACCAGAGGATATTGATGATAACGATCGAAAGATTAAGGGACAACAAAATTAATATATAAATATTGGTATGTATTGTGAGCTCGGTACTCTTTGATTTTGTACCCGAGTAAGCCATGATTAATCACTACTATCCTATTTTGGGACGCATCACCATAGCACAATAGTTAGCAAGACAAGTTCATTGATTACTAGAACGAATAATCAATGAACCGACCTGAAAGGAAATAACCTAGATGTATAAAATGTACATGCTGTTTTACATATTCAACCCACAGTTTATCTCGTTTAGCACATCAAGTTTTTTTTAGCACTTCTGCATATTAAGAAATCAATAGAAAAAGGTAAGTCACATTTGGAGCCAATCATTTTTCAGTTCAACATCGTATTGTACTTAGAAGTCTGGGTCACCCAGTGAAGATCTATCTTGATGAATCAGTACACTGTGTCTTAATGCTATGACCCATGTTGTTTAGACAAGGCTATTTTTCTTTATTACCCCTCTGTCAGTGAGTCTTAGAATACGGTGAATGTTTCCCCAGCAGGAAAAAGGGGACCAACCCTAAAAACCTTTTGGTTTGGTTTTGGTTGGATTTTATGGTATATCAACCCTTGTTATGTTATTTTATACCGATGACGTTTTGTATTATATGTTCTTGAAGGTACTCAATATTTTTCTATTTAACGCATGGATGGGACACTAATCTGTACCACCACTCCAGGCCAGAGTGGACCTGGGAATCATGGGGATGAAGGGGTACTCCTTATTCCCAAGAGCTACAGAACTGGAACTTCACCATCAGATAGAGTTTAATGCCATACCCAAGACATTAAGACCCTCAGCCACCACCTTCTTGCATATATATGATAAAAAGATTTGGGACAATCATAGATGATAGAGCTTGACTTAACCAGCCAATTGATCGGAGGGGCCTCTCCGACCGCCTGACTAGCCTAAGTAAGAGCTAAAGGGGAGTGTTGCATGTCAGCCACCAGTGTTCCATCCATAAGCATTTCGAGTGGCCCCACTGTGGAGTCTTAACCCCCTACCGAAGTGCAGTCGGTGTAAACAACATCTGGTGTGAGATTCCAGTTCCAAAGCACCAGAGAATATATTTTCATTGCTATTACTCATAGATTCAGTTTGAACCAGAGTGGTAGTACATGTTAACATTTCATCTATGTGTCAAATAGATCTGTTTGCAAAATATTTATATCAGAGATGAATACTTGATATCAAAATAACCAGATTCAAAAGCTCTTAAACTACGCCAAAATGTAAATATAAATATATAATGTATGCAATTCCCTAAATTCGATGCATAAAATAACCCTAGACACGTTGACATGCCTTAAAGATCAATCAGTTCTATTAGCATAGATATTGTTAGAAAGTGTTTTGGTTGATTTTATAAAAAGAAAAAAAAACTTCTTCATCTGTAAAACCAGCACATAAACATATATATAACTGTTTAATCATTAAAAACATCAATTTCAAACCCCTGTAGCGTAGCACGAACTCTCAAATATCTCTTGAACTTACTTATATAGATCATTGAAGAAAGGGTAGATAAAATCTGGTTGATTATTGTGATACAACCTTACGTTCTTAATATGGCGCCCCTTTTTTCTATGAATCTAATCAAGTGAACGTATTTTAATTGGATACAAATTATCTCATGCTATTACCTCTGAAAAAACAACAATGTCAGAGACATTGTGTGACCCGAGTGTTTAGAAAAATCGTTTCCGGTTTGAATTAGTTTTTCTGAATGTAATTGTATTTTTGTACATTCACCGTGATTCGGGAATAGCTGTGTATTCGAGTATGTGAATTTTTATGGGTGTGTGTATTTGAAGTGGATTCTTTTCTGTAATCAATATATCCCCATTATAACTAGTTGTACTGCACTAAGAAAATACTCTTAGACTGTGTGTCTCGACATGACCATTGTAGCAAGAAGAGAAAACCAGTAGATTGTTGAATGTTTGTAACGGGGATTACCAGGGTTAGTATATTTATTAGCTTATTTGGATTAAGTAAGGATAGACACTTTCGCAATTCATCACCACAAAACTAATCTTTGCCGATTAACAAAAACATTTTAAAGATTCAATGTTAAACAGATCCCACATAAGCTTGATTGTTCAAACCATATAGTAAATAAATAATACTAGCAGGACGTGTGGATATACCACTATGGTAATTTAGTTATTACAACATTTGATGTTTACTTAAGAGTTATTGCTAAATAGTTCAATACTAGCAGGACTATGCATTCATATAGGACGATCTCAATTTTAACCAGAGGGTGCTGTAAGAAGATAACGATCGTAATTTTAAGGAACTACTGAGCTACACCGGCACCCGTGGAAAAAGAATAATACGATGGAAAAGAATGACAACGGAAAAGTAAGAATATGAGAGAAAGAATATGAGAGGAAGAATATATATATATATATATATATATATATATATATATATATATATATATATTTAGATAGATAGATAGATAGTGAAAGTGAAAGAAGCATAAAGAAGAATGAGTAGTAAGAAGAGTAGAAAATTAATGGATTTTTTGTTAAATTCCCCAAAATGTAAAATTGTACGTCAAGAATATTGGAAGTCTCAGTAAATGTTCGGAAGAATTACGAACAAATCTTTCCAAAACAAAGTTTTCCAAAGAAGAATCTAAAGAAGCCAAGCGGGAAGAAAATGTCTAGAAAGCAACAAGGCATAGCACCAAGCGTCCGAGCGTATAGTCATATACCGCCTTAGTGGACAGTCTTTCCGTTAGAATTTCACGCAAAAAAAGAAAAGAAAGGAAAAGAAAGGAACTATTACTAAGAAGAGAGTGTGGTCGTTAAGATTTGAATAGAATTCTTCTGTTATAATCTGGTTTGGATTCAGTCAACCGAAAAAGTAGAGAGATTTGGATTTTAGTAACTATTCAACATTATCTTTCATACAATGGCAACAATGTTTGATATAGTTAAATATATATATATATATATTATATATATATATATATATATATATATATATATATATATATACATACATTCATTCATACGCATATATTCATTCACACTAACAAACTACGTAAAAAGGAATATATTAATACGTTTATTTTCAAATAGAAATTCAATTTTAAATCTACCTTTACATTTTCTGGATTAAGAATTTACCCAACACCTACGGACAGGCAGTCCTGTCGGTGGGGCTTTAGAATACATTGATTGCACCTCTGCAGAGGAATAAGACTCCTCGATGGGGCCAGCACCTATATGATTGTCCCAACTCTATTGCCCTTATGGCAAGCCCTGACCTTTTTTATCATATATCTGCTAGAAAGCGGTGGCTAAGGGTCTTAATGTCCTGTATTAAACTGTCTGATGGTAAAGTTCCAATTCTGGAGCTTTCAGGAATGTAAAGTAGTCCTTTATCGCCATTACTCCCAGGCCCATAAAATAACCCAACACTGGTTCACATGCCGTAAAATAAACCAACCAATCTACGGGAAGGATGTGACACAATGTCAATTTCTAAGTAGCTTACAGCTAGTTTGAGATCATTTTTCCACCTTCTCCACAGGTTACCGAACAAGGGTTTTAAAAAAATCAGCCTGTCCTGTTATTAACCCATAACTGGAGGAGAGAATAGGTGAATTCATTACTTTCTCAAGGGGATTAATGCCAAGAAAAACACAGGATTTGAACTCTGGTCACCAAGTCCATTTCCTACGATTATAACCATTACGGTACAAGCACCTCCTGAACTTAATTTCTATCTGGGATTTGTTTACCTCTGCTGCCTGCGTTTCGTGTTTGAAACCAATCAATGCCGTTTTTCAAGAGTGTCATTCAAATATTAACTGAGCATAAACCAACTTTGTATTTACCCAACCCGTTTGCCACGGGTAGGATGTGATACAAGGTTACAAGTATAGGGTATCCAGCGAGGATCGAACAGTAATACTGGGTCTGCAAGACTAGCTTTCTAACCATTATACCACGTTGCGACGCCCTCACAACCAAATACTGTAGCATCATTACGTTAATGTACATTTGCAATCTGTAATACCTACAATGGGGCTACCTATTGGTTGTGGCTAGTGGCCATGGTCCTTAAGAATGGCTGATGGCTTAGCAGTCCATGGCATGCAAAACTCAAATTTAACCCTTACATAATCTAGACGGACAGTCGGCTAGCACCATTGATTGTCCCAAACCTATTGCCCTCATGGCAAGACCCAAACCCTTTTGTCGTATGTGCTAGAAGGCAGTGGTTGAGGTTTTGAATGACCAAGCTTTGTTTTGTTTTACGGCATATCAACCTCAGTGGGTCATTTAATGCCGCCAAAGTTGTGAAATAAATTCATTCTTAATGCATAATACAATTTTGTTTATCAACTCATGTTTTTCTATTTATAACCCATATTACTACCACTCCGGGTCAGAGTGGACCAGGGAGCAATGGTGATGAAGGGGTTCTCTACATTCCTCAAACCTCCAGAACAGGAACCTCCCCATCAAATAGCGTTTAACGTCATTCCCAGGACTTAATGACGAGGGTACGATGTTCAACTATCTGATGGTAAGATTCCAATCCTGGAACTCTGAGGAATGGGGAGTACCCCTTCGTCCCCATTACTCACTGGTCGACTGTCCCGGAGTGGTAGTAGTTTTTAGGATACCATCTATGGGTTAAGTTTAAAAAATGTGTTTTAAAAGAATTAAAAAGATATCAAAAAAGAATAAAACAAAACGTCTTCGGTATAAAATAACCCAACAAGGGTTAAAATTCATAGGCAGAAAATGATAGCATTCAGGTTAGCATTCAGGTTTCTGGTTTTGCAAGCTTGATTTGTTTATTTTTTCATTGTTAATATACCAAGGTAGAATTCTATATTATTCTTCATTACTACAAACTTTTGCCTGATTAATCCGACCTTCGTAAGAATATCCTGTTTGGTGCCAGGAATATTCGGGCATTTACCGTTACTGGCAATAAAGTGGAACGATTTAAAGAGAAAAAAAGGGGGAAATAAATGGGCTTTTAACGCCAAATTTCAAGGAAAATTGAAAACAACACCCTACAGCTAATATTCCAGATGATTTGACACACACACAATATATATACATATATAGTGTGTGTGTGTTTATATAGGTGTGTGTGTGTGTGTCTATATTTAGTAAGATGTTCAGTAATTTACATTTAGACACAAACAAAACCATTTAAACAAGCTTTAGTAGAATTTTTTGTTTACATAAAATTATTCAACATTCTCTGCACTTACGGATGAGTATACGTTTAGGAAATGAAATCGGTGACGAGATTTCAAATCATGGACAAGACTGTTTGCATTTCACTTCGCGCTAATAAACCTTTGGAAAGATATGAATACATATGTTTTCCCACTCACCAATAAGTAAATGGTCGGACAGATTGGGTTCTTTGTCTTTCGGTAGGACACCAATTCAGGAGAAGAAAAACTGTACCGTACCATTCTGTGGCCATAGAGTTGGATAAATAGGTCACCAAATTATTTGCATAAAAAGTTGATAAGATTACATTTTATGAATTAGGATGTTAGTTCTGCATATCAAAAAACTTAGGGAAGCTTAAATACACATTCTATAGATTTTAGAATAAAATAAGAATAATGAAAATTAAAATGCACGCGTTTCAACTACTATGTTCGGAACGAATTTCTTTTAAATTAACTAGTATAGAGATTGGCCCCTATATTTTTACGGCATGTGGAATTGACCGAATCAAAATAATTAAGTTTTCTTAAATAACTAGTTTTACAATGGTATGTCATGAGTTTAGACTTAGGTAAACAAAAGATAATCGAATGAATATTAGTTTAGAAATATTTTAACAACAATAGAAACAATGGTTTAAATTCATCCGATAATTTATGTCACCATAATTCCACAGATACCAAAATCATTCGATATTGCATCATTGCAAATCACCTGATATTTGATGAATATTTTAGCTTAATGATCACGTAGACAATGACAAAAAGAAAATTATAAAAAGGCCCATAGAGCTGAAAAACAACTGACAGAGAGTGGGAGCTTACGCTCTTCCCGGCTCGACAGAGTTGGAGCTGATGCTCCCAACTTGACACAATGGGAAGAGTACGCTGTCCGAAAACATAAAATACGACACAACAGGTCCGTCTATTTTTTCGTTTTTTATTTTCTCTCTCTCTCGCTCAACAACAACAAATTTCAATCACAGACAAAACTGCTACAATGTACAGACAAATATAAACAATACATGTCACACACAACTATGTACAGACACATACAGTCTGCAACACCTCTGAAAGAACAAGTGAATATACCAATTGTAAATTAATGTATATAAAGTTTGTTTTCTTTATCAATTTTGTCTTCTTCTTTTGTTACCTATGGAAACTATATTTCCGTAGTCTTTACATTTAAATTGTGGGGACCCATAACTCGGATCTTCGACTCCTCAACTAAACACACACCAAACAAACACGGTCCCTACACTAGCAGAGCAACCCGGCGTTGCTCGAGGTTTAAAAACTTTTCTCTGTATTCGTATCTCTATTAATAATGGATATTCGCTTCCGGTTTTTATCTGTAACAAAAATTACGTCACTGCTTACGTCACATTACCCAAAATTGTCATAACATAGAATAAATACACTCAAAATTTGAACATACAACATTAGACAGTCCTCATTGTTTTTAAAAAATAAGTTTTAATAAATTAATGACTGGTATTAGTTAACATTTCAAATTGTTTTATTTTTTAATCCTTTAATGAATTTGATGATTTTACTTACTTAGGGTACAAACTCGCTGACATTGAATTTTTTACTTTCACCCCTCAGGCAATATGTTTTAAAAATTTATTTTGAGATCACCCGGAGGGTGTTTTTTATTTTGTACTAGTAATATATAATATACAGGAAATATAATAATTATAATTTTTGGTAACGTGCTTGTATAGATCAATAAAAAATATTTTTCTATATATTTGTTTTATTTTATTATTTATGTATTCCTGTTACTTTTATTCTTTTTCATTGTGATGCTTATTTTTCTTTTATTTACTTTTTATTATATTTCATCCTTTGTTGTTTTCTTTTTCAATCATTTTTTAAATCAAGTTATACCTTTATTTTTATTTAACTTTCTTTTGAAAAATGAGGAAATTTTTTTAAAAATCCCCCTCCCAAACATACAGACAGATACTCTTTTAGATAGATTTATAGATATTTTAAGATGATTCAGCAGATGCTGTTTGTTTAGCTCAGTCGGTAGAGCGTTCAGATAGGAATCAAAAGGTTCCTGGTTCGATACCGGCCCTCGCTAACTCAGCGTATGATTAGTACAGGTATCTGTGCTAAAGTAAGGAGCTGATGGTAGGTGTGACTCTCCACCTCAGACGCTAAAATAATCTCCTTGTCTAGCGCTTGGTAAAAGGGGATAGACCCCCTAGATGTCTGGCTGATATGGACATTAGGCCGCCCCGACGACTTTACTTACTTTATAAAAGCGCTGAAAAGAAATTATATTAATGCTTTTCCGTTACTTTTGATAAACTATTTCCAGTCCATACTCTTAGTATTGATATCTGCGCCAATTAAGGTCGAAAATGTTATAAAACAGCCCGAATATCTAATGTGGTTTACCTAGTACAGCAGGTCTTTTCTTTGTTAGGTATTCTACCCTGGCGGTAAATAAACGTTTTCTCATAACCGGTGATAGGAGTGAACGCAGGGAAATATGGCATTCATGCCTTAAGATGCTGCGAACTAAAAATAAATGATTATGACTGGATTTTGAATTCATTTCACTAACTCTATTGATTGGTTGGATTTACGGCACGTTAACTTTCGTTGGGTTATTTTATACCGAAGACATTTTTAATTATTCATTCTTGATGGGTATTGACAATTTTTAGGTAGGATACTAACAGGCACTACCAGTCAGGTTCAGGGTGGACCTGGGAGTAATGGTGACGAAAGTTTACTCCACTCTCCCCGAGCTCCAAAGTAAGAACTTCACTATTAGATTCAGTTTATCACTAACGCCCCCCCTAAAAAAGAAAATATATAAGAAAACGCAAAAAAAAATGTATGTCTATAGAATTTCTTTAGTTTTTGTAGCATTTGAAAGACGTTACTTGTGATATGACGCAAGTTCACAATCTAAAGTCGAAACATACCTCATTAATCTTCGCTCAAGTATCAGTGGCAGTAGAGCTGTGTCGTCTGCACAAACACGCACACAGAAAGAAAAAGAAACGAAAAACCCCTAACAAAACGATACGTTACTCCTATTCCTCAAAACTGTCTCATAACTTGTATACGTATGTATTTCCAAGGGCGTCCCATCATAGTGTAATGGTTAGCAAGCAAGTCTCGCAGATACAATCCCACTGGAAAGCCCCATAATTGTGACTGTGTCACTTCCCATAAATACATACTTATGTATTTCTAACTTGTATCAGTGGTTGGAGTTCAAGTATATGTTAAATCCAGCATTTTAAATGCAGGTTTTCAAATCTGTCTTTTATCTATATATTAATCCTCGTGTTCCTTAAAAGTACGACCGTTATCCTATTGTAACACCCTCTGGTTAAAAATCAGACTGTCCAAATCGTCCAACAGGAAATACAAAAATGCAAGTCCTGATTATTTGGTTTGGATTATACAACAAAATCTTCTTTATTATGAGTGTCGTCACCTCAGCTAAACAATAGACCATTCCATTTTTATTATAAAAGAAAGGGGACAAATAGGACATACTACAGAGAAAGAAAAACAAAAAAATAAGAAAGAGTAGGGAAAAGATAGAGAGGAGGTGAGAGCTTGGAAGCGACAACGCTAATATGTTTCAATCGAACATAATGTAAGATAAGAAATAAATAAAAAGCGAGTTAAATCAAGATTATACTTTTTACATATTGAACTATTTGGCAATAGCTCTTAAGTAAACATATCGAACGTTGTAATAATTAAATTATCATTCTGTGGTATATCTACAGGTCATGCTAGTAAGACTGATTGGCATTAACGGTATTGGTATGAAAAAGTTTAGTTTTATTTTATGTTCATTTTCTGTGAATTTGATTTTTAAAAGTATTTTCTGTGTAGGAGCGAATAATTTTTCATTTGATCTATTGATGGGAGCATAACAGGTACTACTCCTACTACTGGCCATAGTTGACCTGGGAGTAATGGCAATGAAAGTGTAAACTACACTCCCCACAGCCCCAGAACTGGAGCCTCGCCAGCAGATGCAGTTTAGTGTCATACTCAGGACTCCTCTTTAGTGCGAGTTTAACAGACAGCGTATTCTGTACATCTCTGACAAGGCTGGTACAAGGAAAGAGGGGTTTGTAACATGTTGGTTGGATTGTATGACATTACAAACCTTGTTGGGTTATTTTATGCCGAAGACGTCGAGTTTTATTCTTATTGAGTATTCATTCTTTTTTAAAACTCAAACATTTTTAATATCATTTTTTATTTATTTAACCCATAGATAGAACTCTAACAGGTACTACCACTCCGGGTTAGGGTGGACCTGGGAGTGCTATCCAGTGCTCTAGAATTGAGACTTCACCATTAGATGCAGTTTAATGTCATACCAGGACACGATTTTGTAACTGAAAACTTTCTCTATCCAACAGTTTTATTGTACTCTCTGTATGTGTGTGGCTAGTTAGGTGTCATTACTTTCGGGGCATTTGCTTGTTTTTTTTGTATCTTGATTGTAATATAGTTGTTATTTCGTGCGAGCAACTTTACACGTATTGGGTGAACTATTTTGAACGAACTGCAATATCATGCTCGAAATTAGATTTGATTCTTAATTATTAAGGACTTAATTGGATTCTCATGAATATAAAACCCTTTTTTATACAAAGAAAACAAACAAAACAATATTACAATAAAGGCCCCTTAAATATACAATATTCGACTGAGCGTAAATGGTAATACGCTTATTTAAATGTCATTTCTTATACGATCCCCTGGCATCCATTGTCCTTTCCCTAATTTGAAAGGATAGAGAAAAAAAGAAGATTTATTGAATAGGCAAATGTAATGAAATGAAAATAAAAAGGCTGGAGCCTAGAATCTCCTATCCGTTAGCCCTGTTTTTCTACCAATGAGCCAAAACTACAATCGCCCGAGGCCGGTTGTATCGTTTGTTTTGATTCGAGTCAATAACAATGAGTAACTCCTTGATTTAGCTCACTTGGCGCCTGAAAGACGATGAGCGCGCGTAGTGTTGGCAATGGATTCCAGCCACCCGGCCTAATATGACTGATTGCCACAGTTTTGCATTTTTTCCCGCGCTCACCCTGTCGTTATCCATCCATCCTTCCATCTCTCCATTTTGAGATCTGCGCTTTGCTCACCGTTGTTTGTTCTTTACAGATCTGCAGGGAATATATTCACCCTACGCTTCTGGAATCTGCAACCGTAACTCGGTTGCGTTGATTTTTGCGTTCACACTTTTCCCTCGGCTCTTCCATTTTGCATATCGGAGTATCTTTCTCTTTTTCTGCAATACTCTCATTCTTTCTTTCTACTTTTGTTTTTTGTTTTTATCTCTCCGGGTATTTCCATTCAGTAAGTTTCTGTTTACACTCTGTTTACTCTTTCTCTTTCGTTCCCTAATTCAGCTTTTCCTATTCCCTCCTTTCTTTCCTTTCTCCAAGTCAGTCTTTTCCTAGTTCTTTCTTTTTACTTATTTTTCCTTTTCCAAATCAGCCTTTTCTTCTTCCTTTTTCTTCTATTTCTTACCCCTTTCTCTTTCCAATTTACCCTTTTCCCTATTTCTTTCTTTCCCTCCATGTTTTTATAATTCTTTTGTAATGGTTCATAAGTTTATCGAATAGAAACCCCCGTTGTGTAGATAGGACGAAACGAGCATGTTATCAGGCCAATCGTCCCAGCTGACTCGTACAAGAATCCTTTCATGATCCTGGCCTGATAATTGTTATGACCAATGGATTTTCATTTTTCTTTCATCAACTCAATCTAAAAAAGCAGCCTGTTGACCGGAAGTCTACAAATTTCAATAGCAAACACGAAGAGGAACATTAATAAAAAAAACGATGATAATAACATTAATTGGTGCCTGCCTCGGGCTTGAGATAGGAATTTTACGCCAGAGATAAAGGCCGGTGTTCGAGTTCTGGCAAGAGTCAATATTCTTTTCTTACGTTGGCAGTAAGGGATTCCTGCAATGATTGGTGCAGCATTATCTTCAAAAAACACCATATATGTATATATTAGTATCCAATTGCCGCTTTAACTGCGTCGTAGTGGCACTAGCCAATTATCCAAAAGTGATTAATATATAAAACAGAGCAATATTAGGAATAGTAGAACAGAGTTAAGGGTCTACCATGGTTTCGTACTCAATGATCTTATCAGGACCTTCCTTATACTTATACTTAACTAAGCCGATGCCATTCCTTAGTTAAACCGGGATCATCGGAAATGTTTATCTCAGTTAAATAAGGAATGGCATCGACTTAGTTAAGTATAATATCGGGTCCTGATGAGATCGAAACCATGGTAGATGCTTAAATTCTTTCCACTAATATATATAATATATATATATATATATATATATATATATATATATATATATATATATTGCATGGAAGCAATTCTGTGACCCTGGGTTTCATACCCTTTCGGTATTCGTCAGTCTATATATATAGACTGTTTGACGTATATATATAACTGATATTGAGCATTCCACTAATAATACCACATAAACTTGGCCCATCACTAATTAATCTAGTGAGCTAGTGATAATCATATACAATTGTTATTTAAGTTTCAGTGGAAATTCAACGAAACGAAGAAAAGAAAAGAAAAGAAAAAGAAAAAAGAAAAGAAAAAAGAAAAGAAAAAAGAAAACAAAACCGAATGACACAATTTTGACCATTAGAAAAAGAAAAGAAATGAACGTTGACATAAATATTGTAAAGTTCTCAATATGTACTTGTAGTGCCGGTTTAGGGACAGAAATTAACTACCCAGCTTTCACCGAAAGGATGTTCAGCATAATTATGACTGGGTATCAGCCTGCCAGAATTATCCTGAAGATCATTTCGATGAAAGCTGAGTATATATATATATATATATATATATATATATATATATATACTATTAGTTCGAAATTGTCCACCGGTGAAAACAATAGTTCTATGTTTTTACCAACCCCTTCGCGCGATATACGATAAATTTCTTAAGTGGAGTTTAACAGGTTTGAATTCAGTTTTTCTTCTCCTGGGCTGGTTGCCTAACAAAGGTTAAAGAGCCCAGCCCAGTCCATCCCACTATTTACACATTGCTGGAGGGAGAATAGTTGGATACATACATTTCCCAAGGGTATACCTGCCCCCTTGATTTTATTGCAAAGTGCCTGAGGCGCCCTTTTGAGGGGGACTGCCGACGGAATCAACGCATTTTTGTGCCTAGCACCCATGAACTTTGTATCACGCCTGCATAAGTGGGATGCATGGCAAATACCTACCTTTCCCAAGAGTATTAGCGCTATATGAAACATCATCCAGGATTTAAATTCATGTCGTAGAGTCCATTTCCTTCGGCAATAACCATTACACCACGCACCCCCACCTCCGAGATAATAATTGTAACTGCAGCATCAGCTTCAGACTACATACAGCTATATTGATATGTGACTTTTGAAAAGCCTTGCTATCACTTGCTTTCCGAAGAAACTTTAATTAATTAACACAAAGACGGCACTTCTAAAGATGTTCGCCGAATCATTTCTTAAGATGATAAAAGATGAAAATCTATTACGAGACAGACGAGCCAGGATATTAATATCGGCTCTTAAAGCTCAATATTTGAGAATTGATATAGAAAAACTATTTATTGGGAATATACGAAAAGCAAATAAGAACGCATGTGTGCAATTACATATGGAGTGAAATATTAGATGGAAGAAAACGAAATTTATATTCAATGAAGCTCAAGAAGCTTTTTGGTAGGGATGGGGTTGAATCACCAACAAATGATGAACAGAGAGATTAACAAAGTCGGTGGTGGGGTGGGGATTCAAATGCATGAAACATACAAAAACCTGACAAAAAGGCTGAAAAATGAGAGATTATAGAGATGCAAAAAAAACCCAAACAAACAGAAAAAAGATCTCAAAACTAAATAGCGTGAAGTAGGAATAAATTAATTGCTTCCAATTAGAATTGAACTCGTATCCCATCAGAGTATGTATTTAACCACTCCCCATGGGTAGAATGTAATCGAAGGTTGATTTTTAAAATAGAGTACTTTGATTTCAAAGTTTCCCCTTTTCCTATTTCACATAATTGAAATATACCTATCAATTTTGTACGGTAGTGTAGTTAAAATTAACGGTTTCATGGAAAAATACAGGTAATTTAATAGACAGATTTTGACCTGTATTTTGATCTCGGTTCTGATTCACTAGAGCCGTGAAAAACGTAGTTTGGGAAAATCAGATTTGGCTGGGTGACTGAATGAGTCAGACGTACGATGGTATCTCTCGCCCAAAACGCCAATTCTCACGCGGGTTTGATTTCATCTAGGTTTAATGTTAAAATATGAACTCTAAATTAAAACAACAGTCTTGTGTTCGTTAAATAAAACAAGCAGAGGACACAGGTCAAGAAATCCCAAATCAGGATGAAAAACCCAAAGAAAAGAGAAAAACGCCCAAGCCAAGATAGAAGACAGAGAACCTAAGAATCATCTAAGAAGAAACAGAAACAAAGTATACATTCAGGTGTATACAAGATACTTCTAGTTACGTCAATATAAAATGACTGTGACAACTTGACTGGTTGCCTAACCAATGCTAAAGAACCCCTTATGTCCTACTAGTTACACATAGCTAGGTAGATAACATTGATTCATACCTTTCCCTCATGAATTGAAACAAACAGCCTCTTACAGGATTGGAACTCATCTTGTTCAGTACTAATATATCACACCAATACATAAATGCACATTACAATTTTTTAAATAAGAAGTTAATTCCTTTAATCCAAAGATATCAGGATTTTATAATTTAAAACTATAAAATCACATAAATATTATGTGTTATAGATGACCAAACTCTCCAGCAATGAAATCAACAAAAAATAGAATTGCCTAAATATATACAAAGATATTTGCTTTTGAACTACTGAATATATGAATTTTATTGATATAATTATCGCTTTTAAACAACTGAATATATTTGAATACAGAGTTCTAATGATGTAGTTTGGTAATAATTAATAATGCCTAATTCCCCGGAAAATTAAGTTCCTGATATCTTTAGTTTAGAGGAAAATCAACCTATATATATATATATATATATATATATATATATATATATATATATATATATATATATATGAATTCAGAGTTTTCCTTCTTTAAGGATACATGGCAAATAACCAAATAAACACTTGTATAGATACTTAGGTTGTCTGACACATAATGAGGATCGAACTTATTGTAAGATTTTGGCCTGCAAACCATTAATTCAAGCTGCCTATGTATTTGTAAAGGTTTGGATGATAGGTTTTCAAGCAGTATTTTTACTGGCCACCATTTACACGTATCCGGTCATTGCCCAGTCTTACAACTGTCAGAAACAAAAATCGTTAGAAACTGTATATATATATATATATATATATATATATATATATATATATATAATATATATATATATATATATTGTTTTAGAATTAACTCTCAAACCCACTCCATACTAACTACACCAAATAACTTATAACCTCAGGCTGTCTGTATTCCTCGGTCCTTTTTGATTTAATTTCCAATTTGAGAAACTCGGCAAGACGAAAGAAAAAATACTCGTTTCTTTTGGCTGATAACTTTGCTTATTGTTATTTTTATTCATTTGTTTTTTTTTGAAAGAGTGTGAATGTAATCACAAAAGGAATGGAAAATTCTATTATTACAGACATTCTTACCGATATTTGTCTTGAAACCTTTTCTTATAAGATGTATTATTTTTTTCATTCTTTTTTTTTTTTTAAGACCCGGTTCTGCTTGCGGAAGATTAGAAAATAAAAGGAGAAGCAACATTGGAATGATTTCCACGGATAACTGCTTGCGCTTTATACATATTCACAAAACCCCTACGTTCAAAGCAGGATATAAAGCATGGGAATTTTTAAGCGGTTTTTAAGAGATTTGAATTTAAAGTTCCTTCACCTTGACCGGTTGCCATACCAAGGCTAAAGTACCGTCCGCCCTACTATATAGCATCGCGTGGTGTAATTGGTGTTATCATAGGAAATAGACACGACGAACCGAGTTCAAATCCTGGTCGACGCTATTTAAATTTGACATAGCGCTAACACTCTTGGGAAAAGTATTAATCCAACTCCCTCCAGTTATGGGTAAATTGCAGGGCAGATCGAGCTCGTTAACGTTGGTTAGGCAACCAGTCTATGAGAAGGAAATCTGAATTCAAACCTTTTAAACAGCTTAAGAAATTGACCTTGTGTCACGTTCTAATTATGCGAAGGGGTTGGTAAATATATATATACCCATAGTTGGAAGGATGCATACCTTTACCAAGGGGATTAGCGCTGTGTGAAATGCTTACTGGATTTGAACTCAGTTCAGCGTGTTCATTTCCTTCGACGATTAACGTTACACGATATGTACCTATTTACGCCTCCGTATATGGATATTTATACATTAATAGATTTGGATCTATGAATATATATTTAGTTGCTAATTTAACTGTCATTCCTTTAGTTAATATAGCCATAGGTTTTTCGATTATGTTCTATCTAATATGATACACATGCATCATAGAGTCTAATAATAAAAATAAAAATATATATAATTTCAAAGCGGAAATAGAGGCGACCTGAGTTACTCATTTGTGTGGGTTATCCTTAAAGATTGAAGCGAAATCCAATTTCCATATTCTTTAACTAAGCCCCAAAAGGTATAATAAATAACGAATCCTTGCAACCAACTAGAGAAAACAGAATTATTCTAATCCTTATTTTACTAGGTATTCATTATAGCATGAATTAACTTTATACTATTTTAAGACACACGATAGACAAGTAACCTTTTTCAACCTAATGCATCTAAAAAAAAAAAAAAAATAAATAAATAAAATAATAATTTTTTTTTTTTACATACATGAATCCATGTTGCCAGTCACCTGTAAGTATCTAGATGTTAGGAACAAGCTGTAATGGTCGGAATTTAATGGGGAGGTATTCCAACAGTAAATAATAAGCAGTAGTAAATCCAGATGCAAGACGTAACTATTCATGCAAAATTTTAATTTCAAAACTTCAAAATAAAATCATTTACTATTATTATATCTTATATATCAATCCTTTTGTTCTTAATCTTCCGACCGCTATCATCTTGCAACACCCTCTGGTTAAAAATTAGACCGTCCAAATTGTGCAAGATGAAACGTAAAAATGTAAATTCTAATTATCTGGTAGCGCTTATCCGCTGTATTATGAGTGTCGTCACCTCAGCTAAATAATGAACCATTCCGTTTTTATTAGAAAAAAAGGGAAAATAAAGGAGATGCTACACCAAAAAATATGCGAAAGAGAGTATAGAGAGTTAAATCAAGATTATACTATTTACATATTGAACAATATAGCAATAGCTCTTAAATAAACATATCAAACGTTATAATAATTAAATTATCATACAGTGATATATCCACACGTCCTGCTAGCTTACAATTATCTAAAATTGTTTATATTCAGTTAATCATTACTTAGTAGGCTTATAAGTAGTTCTTCAATTTGGAGATGTAAAATAATTAAGATCTAAATCTAACGTTTAAGGATGAATTTTATTCAGTTTTTGATATGTAGTGTATTAAAATATTTATGAAAAAAAAATGAACAATGTTAAGAGTTATTAGCAGATATATTGATAGAAAAGTTCGATTATCGTTAGTGTGTGGTTGTTATTTTCACAGTGGGAATCTAAACTGGCATAAGTATCATTTTAAAATAATTATATAACTTGAGACGATTTCTACATAGTTATTTGCTAGTCTTAGATGTGGCACAAGGCTAGAAGTATGGGACACCCAGTGTGAATCAAATCCCCTAACAATGGTCTGCGAATGTAACTTGTGGGGTGCCCAGACTGATTTCCATATATCAGACTGCTAAAATTCTGAATAATCTTTTAACAGTTTTAATATTTCCGGAAAATAATCTTTATAAAAAAATAAATATTTTTATCTAAATTGTATTTCATTAAGATTAAATTACATCAAGGAAGGGTTGATAGATGTTTTGAAAAAAAAAAGTCAATTTCATTATAAAATTACAAATGAATAAGTAACCAAAAACATAATGAAATGCAACTATTAATTTATTTTCGTTAGATTTTTAAAATCTGGGTGTGGTTGATTCTAAAATATTTTTAATGTAAATTATTTCGTTCTTTTATGCACACAATGTAAACAACTCTTTCAAAGAGAAATTATCTGTAGATAAAAAAAAAAAAAATAATAATCAAAAAAATCTTCCCAATCGTATTTCTCAGAAATGTCGCAATGACTGTTTGCCTAACCAAGACGAAATAACTCAGTATGTCTTTATCAACCGTAATTTAGAGGGAAAACCGATGAATTCCTAATTTTCCCAATAGCATAGGCACGAAGTGAAAGGCAGCCTCGTCCATGATTCAAACTAGTCTTCAATCATATTTCTTAAGATGGTAACCGTTACGCAAAGAGTGCCTCCTAAATATGTAATACTGTTAAGTACTGATTATTATAAAGAAAATCTATATAAGGATTTGTAACGAATTTACGTATGAAACTACCCACGATTTAAACAAACACAGGATGTGTACTGGTTGGATTTTGTTTACCATTAAGCACATTTATTTTCAATCTTCCATTATCACCCCACCTCAGTCCAGAACCATATCAGAATAAGACTGGGTGCGCGTTGCTCTCTCAGAACAATTGCCATTTCTTTTTATAAAAGAGACAGAAAAATCAATTTATTCCTTATGAGCCAAATTTCATATTTGTGATGGATTTACTATCATTAGTTGATTGACTAAAGGGATGGTTTAGCTCAGTCGGTAGTACATCCGCATAGGAACCACAATCTTTTGATACCGACACTCGCCAACTTAGTGCATGAGTAGCACCGCTTCTGTGTGGTAAAGTATGGAGCTGATGGTATGTGGGGCGCCCCACCTCAAGAGGACAATCTCCCTGCCCTAGCGCTAACGAAAAGGAGATAGACTCACTCGCCGACTATCTCCAACTCCACCTACTACTACTTAAAAAAAATTTGATTGACTTTAACGGCATGTTGACACATCTCGAGTTATTCTATGCCAATAAGTTAGGGAATCGTAATCATTTTATGTTTATATTTACATTTTTTCTGCACATGTTGCTATCGAATACAAGTATTTTTAAACGATTATATTTGTCCTATAGATGAGACCCGAAAAGGTAGTACTGCTCCCGGTCAGAGTAGACCTGGGTGTAATAGATATTAAGGTGTACTCCACTCCTCAGTATTAGAGCCTCTCCATAAAATGCAGTTTAGTGTCATACTCATGGCACTCCTTTTTTTCTGGGAGGAAGAGATGATGGGATCTTATACCTCTGCAGTCGACGCAGTCAGTGTATTTTAAGCCCCGTCGACAACCATTAATGTATGTGCACTTTTCACTTAAAACATTCACAAAATACGTCCCTGGTTTGGCGCATTAACCGAACATTTTATTATAATGGAGATTCGGTGTGTCAGTAACTGAAACCACAATGCGTAAGCTTATCAATGAGTATTTAATTCATAGTCAAAATCATTAATACATAGAATAGAATTATTTAACGATGTCTATGAAAATCAGTCAGATTTCCCTTAAAACAGCCCATGTTATTAGTGCGTTTTAAAATCCTGCAATGTGTCTTATATATCACTCAGAAATAAAAGGTTTACATAAATTATGGTATGGTTAATTTGCATACCGGTTTTAACAAAACCAGGTTTAATAAATAATTACTTGGTGTTATTGATCTCTAATATTAGAGTTTTATTCTCCGATGTATTTAAATCCTATGAATGATTTTATATAGAAACCAATAAAACTCAAAATATAATTAAAATAAGTATAACATTTTTTATATGCATTCTTATTTAGTTAAGATAGAATATATTAAATTGGAAAGACTATTACATGAAAACTTGAATACTGGCACCCGGTGGAGAGCGCATATTTTTGCTAGTCTTTTTTTTCTAAAGAAAGAAAGAAAGCAGCCTTTTCTCTTAATGTAACGACAAACGGATCAATGGCGGCAAATTTTAGCATATTTTTCCCGCGTTAGTGACACAGTTATTAAAATCCTAAAATAAAATCAATCAAAGAACAGAATGTCGTTGGTTTGAATTTTCGCTTTTCTCCCCCTTCACCCACCACACAAACTGACACCCAAATGTGCACTGTAATAAATAATTGAAAGGGGGATTCCAATTTGTATTAATTCCCCCCACCCCTGCACCATTTCGGTTGAACAGCGGTTGCGTTCTTAAAATGCATGCTGTGGAAATGCATTCGTTTGGGAGATCTTTCCACGCAGAGGCGATGCAACATCAGTGCCAAGGACGTGTACTGGAATATTACAAGTCAACCGTTTTACAATTAAGATTTGCTATCAGGGCCTGTTGATATACCACATGATAATAATTTAATCATTACAACGTTTGATATGCTTACTTAAGGGCTATTGCTAGATACTTCAATGTGTAAAAAGTATAATAATCTTGATTTAACTCTCCCTTAATCTTCTTTTTCATCTTTTCATTATATTCGATTTAAACATTAGCAATATCGCTTCCGCACGCCTACCCTCTCTTTCCCCATCTTTCTTTTTTTAAGAATATTTTTCTGTGTAGCATTTTTCTTCCTTTCTTTATAATAAAAACAGAATTGTCCAGTATTTAGCAGAGGTGACGACACTGATAAGAAATCAGAATTCGACAGATAAACAATAGCAGATAATCAGGATTTACATTTTTGCATTTCATCTTTGACGATCTGATTTTTGCAAGATGATAACGGTTGTACAATTAAGCGACGCGAGTGTTAATATATAGATATTTTGTCCTGAAAAAAGTAGAAAAATCACATTTTCGCTAAGTACTTCACTAATATATTAATTGGATTCATCGTAATGGAGAAGTATCATTTTGTTATAGAGAGAAAGAATTCCAAGAGACACTTCACTTGGGGGAAAAAATCAATATTGAAAAGCCTCGCCGTAATAGCTAATCTGCACTTTAACTTCCATGTTATATAAATATCTCACCAAAATCTCAATGCCATGTCGGCTGGGGCTGAAGAATACACCGACAGCACCTGCAGAAGGGTAACATCCCCCCCAATGGGGCCACCTGTTGGCCGTGGGTGTCAACGCATACTGCTTAAGGACGATATCTTGGTGGCTGGTCACGTGAAGCCCTTGCACTTATGATTGTCCCGTGCTGTACCGGTTACCGACGTTGGAAATGGACACGGCGAGACGAGTTCAAATCCTGGATGAGGCTTTTTGTATTTCATATAGCGCTATTACTCTTGTGAAAGGGAGGAATTCAACTGTTCTGCTTCTAGTTATGGGCAAATTGTGGGACAGACTGAGCTCTTTAACTTTCCTTAGGCAACCAGTCTAGGATAAAGTTTCAATTATTCATATCTAATACAAATAATGACATCGTTTCCTTGTAGGATAAGCAAGGACGAATTCATAAGTAACATTCTCCGGTGGACACACCAGCAAAAAGCTATATCAATCAGCTCTCTCTGTGTGAGTGAGTGAGTGAGTAAGAGAGCAAGCGAGATCCGTGCTGATAGTGCAAGCTGATGATGAAGATTTCTATTTAATAATAGCTATTTGGTTGCACACAGTTACGATTTCAAGTAACTAATAATAGTCCTTAGTAAACAATTATAAGTTCAATTAACAATTCTTAACCCAACTAGTTTACAGTTCTATGGCATCAAGTATTCCTATCGAATTTCAATCACTTAAGAGTCTAGCCTTCAATTAGTGATTTTAATCACGGAAGCTGACAAACATAGTTCAGACCTGGCCCAATTCATCTCATTCATCCTCCTCTCTTCTTTGCCTGACATTCCAGTTTCAATGACATTTATTGATTATTCATCCACCCCGCATCAATACACTCAGCAGTCGATAGCGCCTTTTACGGAATTTTTCTTTCCTAGTCCCTTTAGTATCAAAACCAAAACTATTGTCAATACTATCATGCTACAATTCCATTCATTTACCAACTGAGCCGGTGTGGTATTACCCGTTAGTGTCTCATCTATGGATTGTATTTAAAAATTGTGTACTCATCAAGAATGAATAAAACAAAACGTTTTCGGCAAAACGTAACCCAAAAAGCGTTGACATGCCGTAAAATAAAACTAACCATCTTTCCGAAATATGTACCAATATCATTGACAGCCACTTAGTTACTGAAAATTATATTTTACAAGAAATTCCAGTTATAAATGCATATTAATTTCATTTAACTTTATATGATACAAAACTGAAATAATCAATAAGTTGAGAGAATCAATTAAAATAGAATAAAACCAAATATAATTGAAAACATTTGATTCTTTCTATCTGTTCCCGTTATAAGCAATGTATTTACTGTCAGGTTTGAAAACACTGGTTCTTGCAAGATCACCGAAGTTAAGCAGCGATCAGCCGGTTCAAGACTTAGTTGGGTGACCACTTAACCAACAGCAGGTACTGTAAGCTACCCGTATCCTTTGTTTTATCAAAATTACTTGATTCGACATTAAATGAAAAGTGTTGATATGCCGTAAAACAGAACAGCAAATGACTTGACCAGAATGTCCATCAGTTCATACCCCAACAATAACTCAAACTATTCTATACATTTACTTTTTACATTTGGATGATAAAACTTAATATGTAAATGAACATTGTATTTGTTGGATTAATAAGGTATAAGATGTACAGAAAACTGTCACTTATATTAATAGACTTTCCCAAAATCATCAGCAGGCATTGATCCATGAAAAACGATATGCATTTAGGGTAGATGTTTTTCTTGCATTGAAATCAGTTGCTAAGTGAATTGAATAAAATAAGGAACACTAAAGGCTAGATCTACTCAGACTACACCCTTTTCTACTGAGGATTTCAAGTAATATCCACTGAAACAATACATTCAATACAGAATTGGATTTACCAACAGCGGAAATAAACGCCTAAAATGGCGAGCAGGATTGTAACAGTATATATAAGTATATGTATGTAGGATTGGAACGAAAGTATTGTCAGATACAAAGTAACATATTTAACCAATAAAGACAACATGTAAATTGAGAAATATATAAAGAGAAAATCATTCGCCAGTGTCTCTAAAATCTTAAAAATGATGTTTTGTTTATATATTTCTCAATTTACATGTTGTCTTTATTGGTTAAATAAATGTTACTTTGTATCGGACAAGACTTTCGTTCCAATCCTATGTGTGTGTGTGTGTACGCATGAAATCATATTAACACAGTAATATTGTCGGCTAAAAAGCGCTTAGATTTGGAGATAGCTTCACCTGTAATCACTACAAAATATTGTGTATCAATGCTGACCAGATCAGATTTTCCCACAAAACCAGTGAATTCTATGCCCAGATTTTCTTCGTTTCCACGACACAACATATGCTGGTCGCATCTCGGATAAAATAAGCACCTTTTCCTTTCATTAGAAAAACAGGACATTTTTTTCTTTCTTTTACCAAGACCATTATACTTAGATTCTATTTAGCCAAACAAGAACCTGATGCGTGTCGTTTGCAGAAAGCACCGAACTGCTTATTCTCAAAGATCTATTCAAACTTATCGATTGGACAAGGACTATCTGAACGAACGAGATTTTCAAATCACACACACACAAATAGAAATAAACAAATACGCAGAAGCTTACAACCATATATATGATACAGGAACATATGTATGTTTGTGTGTGTTCAAAAAATTATGAACATATAGGAATGTTTAGGCGAGCATTAAAAATACAGTAACAAATCTCCACCACTAAACTCTTTAGAGAACTACATGAACATCAACATTGTGCTTAAACCACATTGATATGCAGCTAAGATAGGGGAAACGAAAAAACGCGAATATATGCTTTCAATAAGAGAGAAACACGCAACAAACCGTAATTTGGCTATTACAAATTTATTTCGGTCGGTAACTCATTTATAGAGTTACAGGCCGAAATTTATAATAGCCAAATGACAGTTTGTTAATTTTTTAAAAACAGTAATTTAACTATTACAAATTAACATATTAACTCCATTTATGAGGCCAGATGTTTTTAGACAGTCATTACAAAATGTAATGACTATCTAACAAAACTGGGCTCATTTATAGAGTTACAGTTATAATAGCCAAATGACAATTTGTTAAGTTTTTCTTTCTTACTGAAAGTGTAAATATTGCTCTCTATATAATTAATTTATTAATTATATTACATTGAGTTCTCATAGGGGTTTGAAATAATCCTTGTATAAATCTACTGACATCCATTGTGGATATAAGAAGGATATAGATGATTCAAAATAGAATCATCCCCAACTTATCTATCTCTCGTATATATCTGCACAAAGAAAAAGGGGGAAAATATTGAGAACAAAGCTATAGAAAGATAAGTGCAAGAGATAAAAGAAAACATTTTTATCTATACTCCCATGTAAAACAGAATTTGACATAAGGGCAATTTTAACACAAATGGTTTAAATAAGTCTGTAGACACCTGGGAATGAATTGACAATTTATATACAATGAAATTGCACTGTAACTAATTTCCTGGGCAAAGTCAAATCACTTAACATCTGGAGAGAGAGAGAAAAAAATAAGAGAGAGAGTAAAAAATAAAGAGAGAGAGAGAGAGAAAAGAGAGAGAGAGAGAAAAAATGAGAGAGAGAAAAAAAGAAAAATGAGAGAGAGAGAGAAAAAAAAGAAAAATGAGAGAGAGAGAGAGAGAGAGAGAGAAAAATGAGAGAGAGAGAGAGAGAGAGAGAGAGAGAAAGAAAAATGAGAGAGAGGGAGAGAGAGAGAGAAAAAAAAGAAAAATGAGAGAGAGGGAGAGAGAGAGGAGAAAAAAAGAAAAATGAGAGAGGAGAGAGAGAGAGAAAAAAAGAAAAATGAGAGAGAGAGAGAGAGAAAAAAAAAGAAAAACGAGAGAGAGAGAGAGAGAGAGAGAGAGAGAAAGAAAAACGAGAGAGAGAGAGAGAGAGAGAGAGAGAGAAAAAGAAAAATGAGAGAGAGGGAGAGAGAGGGAGAAAAAAAAGAAAAATGAGAGAGAGAGAGAGAGAAAAAAAATATAAAGAGAGAGAGAGAGAAAAAAGAAAAAATATAGAGAGAGAAGAGAAAAAATAATAAGAGAGAGAGAGAGAGAAGAAATAAGAGAGAGAGAGAGAGAGAAAGAAATGAAGAGAGAGAGAGAGAAGAAAGAAGAGAGAGAGAAAGAATGAGAGAGAGAAGAAATAAGTGTGAGAGAGAGAGAAAGAAATAAGAGTGAGAGAGAAAGAGAAAGAAATAAGAGAGAGAAGAGAGAGAGAGAGAGAGAAGAAAAGAATAAGAGAGAGAGAGAGAGAAAGAAATAAGAGAGAGAGAGAAAGGAATAAGAGAGAGAGAGAGAAAGAGAAAGAAATAAGAGAGAGAGAGAGAGAGAGAAAGAAATAAGAGAGAGAAAGAGAGAGAGAGAGAAAGAGAGAGAGAGAGAGAGAGAGAGAGAGAGAGAAAGAGAGAGGAGAGAGAGAGAAGAGAGAGAAAAAAGAGAGAAAGAGAGAGAAAAAGGAGAGAGAGAGAGAAAAAGAGAGAAAAAGGAGAGAAAGAAAAAGGAGAGAGAGAAAAAGGAGAGAGAAAAAGGAGAGAAAGAAAAAGGAGAGAAAGAAAAAGGAGAGAAAGAAGAGAGAGAAAGAAAGAGAAGAGAAGAGAAGAGAGAAGAGAAAGAGAGAGAAGAAGAAGAGAAGAGAGAAGAGAGAAGAGAAGAGAAGAGAAGAGAGAGAGAAGAGAAGAGAAGAGAGAAGAGAAGAGAGAGAGAAAGAAAGAGAGAGAAGAGAAGAAAAGAGAAGAGAAGAAGAGAGAAGAGAAGAGAAAGAAGAGAGAAGAGAAGAGAAGAGAGAAGAGAGAGAAGAGAGAAGAAGAGAGAAGAAAAGAAGAGAAGAGAAGAGAAGAGAAGAAAGAGAAGAGAGAGAGAAGAGAGAAGAGAAGAGAGAGAGAAGAGAAGAGAAGAGAAGAGAGAAGAGAAGAGAAGAGAAGAGAAAGAGAAGAGAGAAGAGACTTATGCGAATGGCGGTTATTAAGACACATACAAAATAATTTGTTTATTGAAATTGTTTGAGATTATATATCTAAGTGGTTTTCGAGATTTGAATTCCATGCTCCTGTGCTGAAACGAAATGTCCATCTGTCTTGATCAAACATTGTAAAAAATGACCGTTTATGAATGCCAGGGTTCTCTAAATTATTTTCATTCGAAGAAATAAGAAATGCAATCGACATTTCTGGGTTCAGATTGGAATCCTAGCAAAGCATTAGCAGCAGCAGCTCATCCTTCTCAGGATAAAAACATTTCCATTTATCTCGGCACAGCTTTTCTTTTCTAAAGCCATTTTGGCTTGTGCTTCATAGAAAGGTCTGTCTGATCAAAGGAGAATTGTAAGAGTATTAAAATTATGGCATTGTATTTCTCTGTGACTTCGTGTCTATGCAATATGAATGGGACAATAGTGCTAACTGTTGGGAGCCTTATTATAGGGTTGAATTGGTCAGCTGTTACGATAAATAAAACTAACCAGACCTGTGGAGATACCACAGCAGGATTTATTTATTACGTTTGATATGATTACTTAAAAGCTATTGCGAAATATTTCAATATGTAAAAAGTATAATCTTCATTTAACTCTCTCACACTTTTTTCTTTCTTTTCATCATGATCGATTGAAACAGATTAGCCTTATCACATCCGTACACTCACCCTCTCTTTCCCCCTACTCTTTCTTTCTTATATTTTATTATGTAGCGTATCCTTTTTCTTACCTTTCTTTCTAATAAAACCAGAATTGTCCAATACTTAGCTGAGGTGACGACACTTATAAGAAATAAGAATTCGGCGGATAAGCAACAACAGATAATCAGGATTTACATTTTTGCATTTCATCTTGGATGATTTGGACGGTCTCATTTTCAGCCAGAGGGTGTTGCAAGATGATAACGGTCGTACAATTAAGGAACATGAGTATTGATATACAGATAATTCTATAGCCGAAGTTAACAGGGGAAAAAATTCAAATATGCGTTTCAACTAACAGACATAATTTCTATAGCACACAAGGTTGTCAGATTGGTTGATATGCTGTTAAAATCAGTCCAGGGTTATCTTATGCCTAAAGGTTAGGGAATCGCTTCCGTTATACGTTCATCGTTTCATTTTTTGCAGTTGTTTCTTAGAGGGGATATTTGTACATGACCCTTCACTGATTTTACTGGTTTAGTGTTACCTAAAATCATTTGACGAGGATGCTTATTTCACTGGGTTAACAAACATAGCTGTTTGGTTTGTTTTACGGCATATCAACCTCAGTGGGTCATTTAATGCCGACAAAGTTTTGAAATGAATTCATTCTTAAATGGATAATCAAATTGTTTATAAACTCATGTTTTTCTATTTAACCCATAGATGGGACCTTAACAGGCACTACCACTCCGGTCAGAGTGGACCAGGGAGCAATGGTGATGAAGGGGTGCTACACATTCCCCAAACCTCAAAAACTGGAACCTCACCATCAGATAGAGTTTAACGTCATTCCCAGAATATGTTGACCCTCAGTCACCGCCTTCTAGCACCCATATAATAAGGAGTTGGGGCTTGCCATAAGGGCAATAGGGTTCGGAAAATCATATAGGTGCTAGGGCTTGACATGACCAGCCGATTGATCGGAGAGGGCCTCTCTGACCGCATGTCTAGCCCAAGATAGAACCAAAGTGGAGTATTGCAAGTCATGAACTGCTCATCCACCTGGGTTCTATCCTTAAGCATCACGGGTCTCCACCCACGGCCAACAGGTGGCCCCATTGGGGGAGTCTTACCCCTCTGCAGAGATGCAGTCGGTGCATTCTAACGCCCCAGTCGACAGGGCGGAAACATAGCTGTGCTTCTACTTTATAGAAACAATCTTAGATTGATTTTTAAAAGGCATGACAACCAGTTTAGGGTTTTTCTATGCCTGTGGGTTAGGGAATCGCGTTCACATTTAAATATTTTATGTAATTACTTCTTGAGTTTTGTTTTTGCACACGTTTCTATCGAATACGAATAATTTTTAAATCAATCTATTTGACCCATAGGACACTTTTTAGGACACTACAAAGGTACTAGCACTGTGTCATAGTAATCCCAGAATAGAGAACAATTAAGGGGAACTCCATATTTCCAGAACTGGAGTCATCATATGCAGTTTAATGTACTTCCATTTTTGAGGGGGGGGCCTCTACCTTCTACAGAAGATAGCATGCACTCAGTCCTGTCGATACGAAATAGAAATGGTACTAGCATGATCTGAGGATATACAGCAGTATGAATTTTAATTATTACAACGTTATACATGTTAACTTAAGAACTATTGCGAAATAATTCAATATGTAAAATGTATAATCTTGATTTAACGGATATTCTTCTTTCTTTTCCTCGTCGATTAAAACAGATTATTTATTGTTCTCACCCACTATCTTTCTCCTCTTTCTTTCTTATATTTTTTTCTGTGTAGCATGTCCTATCTATTTTTCATAATAAATATGGAATGGTCTATTATTCATCTGAGGTAATAAAAAATAAGAAATAAGAATTCGGCGGATAAGCGTCAGCAGATAATCAGGATTTATATTTTACATTACATCTAGGACGATTTTGACGGTCTCATTTTTAACCAGGGGGTGTTGCAAGATAAGAGTCGGAAGATTAAGGAACAAGAGTATTGATATATAGATAATGTAATTCTAAGTTAAAAGTGCTGGATAGCTGGTTAGCATTGCGATCACAGTGATACTAATAGTTTATAAGTTGAATCGCTAAACATTGTGCTACGGCGAGAATGGAATTTACGGGTTTCGCATGAATAGCCATCACCGAAGCAGACTTCATTCAATTAACTGCACTTGAGTAGGATTTGTAAAAATCCTACCACGGTTACAGGCTAAACGATATCAACGAAGAAAGTTTTAAAAAAATAAAGAAAGAAATGAAAAAAAAAAGTCTAGAAAGCTGCATTCGCGGAAACGTGATAAAAATTCGAGAAATATCAAAGGAGTTACTTTTGCAGCTCGCGTTGACGTGGCTCGTTTTCTAACGTTGCCACAACCCCCCTCCCCTACCCTCACTGCAATCGCCTCTGCCACCAAACCATTGCTACCAACTTGCGTGAATTCAGAGTCACGTGCTACCCTCCTCTTTCGAAATACATGCAAAGCCGAGGGTGGCAGAGAAACAGAGCGTAAAAAAGGTTCCGTTAACGTTCTAGTTCGTATTCCCGCGCGCGGGAAGGTGCAAGGCGGTCGTTGTGAAGTGAATTACACTCATGCGTCTGGGTCACAACTTTTTCTTATTTTTTGATGTTGCAGGGATTTTTTTACGTATCAGATACCGTGACGTCTAACCAGATTTCTCTTTTACCTGCAACTGATTTTGATTTTTGATACCGTGAGGAGGATGTGGGTCGGGGGGTTACGAGATGATAGCAGGGATGACAGTCAGCGGATGGAGGTTGAGATGGGGAAACGCATTGAACCTTCGTATCAGCATTCTTAAAAATCAGTTTGATTCTTTTAAATGAAACTTCAAATTACTGAAGCACTCCATCAAAGTGTAGTCAAACTTAGTCATATTCGATTCACACATACTTAGATATCCTAGCATATATATATATATATATATCCTAGCATATATATATAAAATACGATTCATACTGAGCCTGATTTTTTGTTTTTATACACACAAACATACATATATATTATGTGTGCGTGCGTGCGTGAGACGCTGCCCTTCAAAGCAAATGGTACCATTTACTCTATTTAATATACCCGTGAGAGGCGACAAATGAACGGTAGAATGCATTATATTTATTAAAATAATTAGAACTAAAAGAAAGTTAAGCTGAATACATAGACTTTCTAAACTCAGAGTCGGCCTGGGAGTAATGGAAATGAAGGGATATTTCATTCCCTCCAAAACTGGAGTAATTTCGTGTCACATTGAAGATACCATTTATTTTATCTAGATACAGTCAGCGTATTATAAACCTCGCCAAGAGCGTGATATTATATATGTATATATATATATATATATATATATATATATATATATATATATATATATATATATATATAATGAGAATACAGAGAAGAGTAGCTCAAAGACCAGTTAGAATTGGAATATTTCTATCTGAATTAACTTTGATTTTTTATTTAAATTTATGCTAATTTCTTTTAAAAAATTTCTTCTTGCCTTTTACTAGCTTGAATTCTTTACCCCGTTTTTCTATTTCGCTTTGTGGGTGTGCTTATTTGTGTTCTTTTTTCTTTCGTTATATTATTCGCATCAAAACCGACTTTGATCTTAACGGTTCGCGCCAATATTAATAGGGAACAAGGAGAAAAAAATTATAAAGAGGAAAGATTTAAGATATTTGAAATAAAGCAAAATAAAAATAAAAATAAATAAATAAAAATGCAAATGATAAAAAATATTTGAATGTGAAAAAAAAAAATCGAGCAAGAAGAAAAAAAATAGAAAAATAAAAAAATAAAAATGTAAACGCTGTTTTTTTTATGATTCCAGTAGCCGTAACCTCAGCGGATTTACGGTTATTAGGTTTAATGCTTTCCACTATTGTCAGTGAAATTTATTTCACAGAATCTCTTGAATTGTACAAAGGAATTACAAACAAAAGATAAAATCATTGTCTGAATTCAGCTGCTTAGAAAAGAAAGGGTTTATCTTGTCAATATAGAATGGGTTGTGACTCTTTAAAAGAGCACAATATATAGAAAAAGAACAAAGAGAATTAAATTAAAGTAACATAATTTTAAAAACAGAAAGAAAAAAAATAGAAATCAGTAACGATAGATATTATTGATCAAATTCTTAGCGGTTACACGTATTTTGGATTTTTACTCGGCTTCGGAAAATGGATAAGGAAAAAAAAAGGAAAAAAAAAAAAAAGAAACAACAAAATAAAAACAACAAAACAAATCAATGAACGAGAGAAATATAAGAATAATCTAAATGGCGAAAAACGTTTTTCTTATCTATACATATATAAAGTTAGTTGGTGTGTATGTATGCATGTCCGGATGAAACTACAAAAATAAAATTAATGACAAAGTAAATATACATAAACATAGGTTCTTGCTTTTTGTGCAAAAATTATGAAGATTTGATTTATGTTCGAAGATATTCAAAAATTGAATTATACATAGAAATAGCATTGAAATTCTACTCAAATAGGTCTATCATTTGTAGATCTCGAAAGTAAACGAATCAATACACCAGGTCCTCCCCCCTCTACCCAGTCTACGCTGGGTAGTCATTGCTAGTTCAAAATGAAAAATAGATAAAATATTTAAATACATTTTTGTTGGGTTATCTAGGGAATCTTGTCACGAGGAAAAAATGGCAGGGATTGCATATAATTAAAATAAAACACACTGGAAAATAACTTAATACGTGGGGTGGATCAATAAGCCCATAGTGACACGTGGTTATTAACAGGATTTGAGTCTGAAAATTTTACTGCCTAGAAGTTCGATCTGGGTGATTAATTGCAATGAAAAGGGAGGATATGTTATAAAATATATTTATACCCCACATATGGTTACAGAATTACTGATATACGAAGACATTTACACATCTGATTAATAGTCGTGTTCCTAAATTGTACATCCATTATCTTGCACATCCTCTGGTTAAACATTTGACCGTCCGAATACCCCAAGATGAAAAACAAAAATATAAATCCTGATTATTTGCTGTTGCTTATCCGCCGAATTTTGATGAGTGTTGTCACCTCAGCTAAATAATGGATAATTCCGTTTTTATTACAAAGAAAGAAAAATAAATGCTACACAGAAAAATATATAAGAAAGAAAGATAAAAGAGGGAGAGAATGAACGCGTGGAAACAATAACTCTAATCTGTTTCAATTGAACATAATGAAAAGATAAAAAGGAAAGAAAGAAAAAAGGTGAGAGAGACTTAAATCAAGATTAATATACTTTTTATATATTGAACTATAGCTATAGTAAACATATCAAACGTAATGATTAAATTATCATACTGTAGTATATTCACAGGTCCTGCTGGTTATATATATTACACATAAATAATGGATTTTATTTTATTCTTATTAATGGAAGATATTTTTCAGAATATTTCATCCATAAATATAAACTGTATTGTTGGGAATTGGCTCATAGCAAATATATTCTGATATCAAACATATTTTGAGTATTCAAAATGGCAACAACTCAGAGTGCTCCGGGCTTGCACAGATCTATCATGAAATATTTAGTGGCATTAATTTATATTGCATGGATATTGTTAATAAACAAGTGAAAAAAATCACTTGAGAGATGTGTTTAAAATTGACAATTCTTGTTTAAAATCTTCCATTTTCTGCTAGACAATAAGAATTTGACATTTATTGTTGGAATGCTGAATAATTAAATATGATTAATCGGGTAAAACAACACTTTAGCAAATATACTTTTCTTTTTATAATCATAACCATTATGAATACATTTGATATTTAAACGTTTGATTGATAATACGTTTAAAATTAAGTGGCCGTGTGTACACACACACACACATTATATATATATATATATATATATATATATATATATTATATATCACCATACTTCTATAAGTAATAGTGCATTCTGAGTCAGTCAAAACCTATGTGCTTCTGAAGTAGTTTCAACACACACATGTGTGTGTGTGCGTGTGTGTGTGTGTTGAAACTACTTCAGAAGCACATAGGTTTTGACCGACTCAGAATACACTCTTACTTTTAGAATATGATTATATATATATATATATATATATATATATATATATATATATATATACCGTTAGAGACTGTTGTTTCGTTCTCATTAATTCTTCCTGAATGCACTAACTTGAATATTTTCTAAAGAATGTAAACAAACAATTGTAAATATATAATTATTTCAATTAGAAAATATTCAATTAGATTTGTAAAAGTGCATATAGTACACGAAGAGACAACATGTGCATCGTAGCAGAAGTTACTGACAGATGTACAAAGAAATTCAGAACAAACGAAACAACTCACAAAAAATACAAACAAATTGCACACACTTTTCTTTATATTGTTTCATATATACATTGGTCATTCAATATATACGGGTAATAGAAAAAGATAAATAATCAATAAAGATAAATAAACAATAAAGATAAATAAACAAACAAGTTTAGAAAAAAAAGCCTTTCTTTTCAGAATTGTTTTCCATAAATGTAAACTCTACATTGTTTAAAATTTGTTTATAGCAAAAATCATTTTGATTTCAAAAAATAGTTTTTGTTTTGAGGCAATTCAAAATGGAAGCAAATCCTAGTTTCCCCTGACTTGAACAGAAATCTATAATCATATTTTCCATGGCTAAGTGTTAAAATGCTGGTCACCATTTTAAGCGTTTAGTTATTCTATTGTCCCAAGTTGGTATTAAGTTTTAGTTCAGTTGGTGTAATCGTTGTAAACAGTCTTGTAGAGTTCCTTGAAAAAAGGTAAAAAAGAATGCAGTATCAGTAGATACTCCTTGTAATCCTAGTCCGTAGTTTTCATTGAAATCCTCGGTAGAAAAGGGTGTAGTATCAGTAGTTCTGTTAAATTCATAGAATGTGAGATGTGTACGAAGAAGCATGTCTTAGTGGCAAACCTTTGTTTTACCCATTTGTTAACATGTTTTGACTATGAGTCAAAGTTAAAACGAGTGTAGAAAGACAATGACTCTTCGGTTCCAGATGTAGCTGTCAGTAAATAAAAACATATCAGTCTTCTGGGACAAGAAAGAGTATATCACTTTTGAAACCATACAACTGAGGATATATTAGTAAATGGAAACTATATAATTATGCAAAAACATATAATGAACGCAATTACTTAACCTCTTAGCATAAAATAATCATAAACAGATTGATATGCAGTTTAAATCAATAATCCAAAGTAAATGACCATAACGAGAGACCCCTTCCTCATATAATGCACTTTACACCTGAATTATGTCGGAGAATAGAGCGGTCGAAAGGTCGAATGAACAGAAAAACAAGAATTTAATTGATCTAAGAATGCTCTGAATATTAATGAAACTTTTCAAAACTCAACAAAACCTATTTTTAACTGCTGCATTCTTTTCAAGTAATATTTAGACAAAAAAAAAACTCACGCTAATTTAGATTACTATTAAAAAAACAACACCACATGTTAGATGTAAAACATTTTTCATGGGTAGAAAGTTCTGTAATCTCGGCATAATTATCTATTTTTATTATCTAATAAAAATAGATGGAAAACTCATGTAAGGTGTTCTTAGTAGAGTTAGTCACAACGAATATTTGAAAGAAATTACCTTCTTATATACCCTTCTATATACAGGCTAATATATATATGATTGGTTTATTTTACGGCATATCAACCTCAGTGGGTCATTTAAAGCGGACAAAGTTTTAAAATAAATTCATTCTTAATGGATACTCATTTTTTTATAAACACATTTTTCTATTTAACCCAGCGATGGGACCCTAACAAGTACTACCAGTTCGGTTGAGAGTGGACCAAAGAGCAAAGGTGTTGAAGGGGTGCTCTACATTCTTCAGACATGGGACATCACCATCAGATAAACGTCATTCCCAGGACATGAAGACTCTCAGCCATCGCCTTCTAGCACGTATATGATAAAGGGCTGGGGCGTGTAATAAGGGCTATCATATAGGTGCTATGGCTTGACGTGACTAGCCGATTGATCGGAGGGGGGCCCTCTCCGACCGCCCGTCTCTCTCTCTCTGTCTGTCTCTCTCTCTCTCTCTCTCTCTCTCTCTCTCTATATATATATATATATATATATATATATATATATATATATATATCCAATAGACCACATGAGTTTATGGTGAGAATATCTTTATTTGGGGTCGTCTTTATCCTCCATGTGGTGTATCAAACATTTATTTGACAGATTCTGGGGTCTATTACGTTGAAAGAAGGAATGGTCAAATGAAAAAAGAACATTTCGTTGAACCGGCTAGCGGATTATGGATTGCTATTCTGCAGACTTATATCTTGGTTATAAATAATTATAATGAAGTGGTTTAATGACTATAGAAATGTCAAGAATAATAATGGATGGAATTAACTTTTGAGTTCCCAAACGAATTTCTAAATGTTACATGATTGGCTTGCATCTGGCCATGAAAGATTGTTTTCCTAAAGTTAATAAAGATAACGTGTGGAATATAAAATTATTCCTTCGTTCATATAACTTATTTCCTTCATTATATATCAAATTATGAAATAATTTTCTATCATTTAAAAAAAAATTATTTTGTAATTATTTGAATAATTGAATAATCAAAAAATAATAAAATAAAACGCAACGCACCGCATTTCTTACTTCCTTGTTTTGCATATACCTCATTTTTGTAAAATACAATTTCATTTCTGATGAAATTATATTCATAACGAAAAATTTCAATTTTCCGTATGGTCTTTTCTCATAACATCGGAATTTATTCCAAACCTTACCCCGACACACGTATACACTTCAGGAATATATATATATATATATATATATATATATATATATATATATATATATATATATATATATATATATATATATATATATATATTATTCAATTGCCACTTTATCTTTTCCGTTACAGTAGCATTAGTAAATTATCCAAAAATGCTCAATACATTAAAAACAGAGCAATAATAATATTACTAATAGTGGAAAGATTAAAGGGTCTACCATAGTTCCGATCTAAATGATATCATGAACATTATCTTACTCTTGACTTGTTTTTTTTATGTCGAAGATGTTTTTGTCTTATTCAGTCTTGATGGATGCTCAATTACTAAACCCATCTTTTATATTTAACCCATAGATTTAACCCTAACAGGTACTACCACTCCGAGTCAGAGTGGGCCTGGAAGTATTGGTGATAAAGATTTATTACACATTCCCCAGAATTGGAACTTCCCCATCAAATAAAGTTTAAAGTCATACCCAAGATACGAAGAACTTTAGCCATCGCCTTCTAGTACATAGGATAAAAAGGGTTGGGACAATCATATAGGTGATAGGGCTTGACGTGACCATATGAATGTTCGGAGGCTGCCTCTCTGACAGCCCATCTAGCCTAAGTAAGGGCCTACAAGTAGCGCCATTGGGGGACTTACCTCTTTTCAGTCGATGTATTCTGAGAGAGAGAGAGAGAGAGAGAGAGAGAGAGAGAGAGAGAGAGAGAGAGAGAGAGAGAACCGCCTTGTGAAAATCTAGTAGCGAATAAAGTCATGTAACTATTTGGCAAACCATTATTTATGTTCTTTGACGTTGCCTTATGTTTCTGTATGTAAAATCTCAATATAATAATCACGCCACAACGATAGACTTTCTTCTAAGTCACCATCTTTTATGTGATTAAAATTGAAAATTATTTTGAACAGCAAATGAAAACAACGGAAATAAAAGAAGATCAGATGAAGCGGAAAATTACTTTTCAAAGGGGCGGCCTTTTTGTTTGGATCAACAAAGATTTCGCGCCAACATCATACCGAGTTAAGCCTTATCAGATATTTGATAAAACAAAAACCATTCAAGCAGGGATGAGAAAAGGTCTTGTCTTCCATGACCCCGAGGTTAATGACTCTTCCTTTATAATGACCCGGAACGCCATGATAGATACAGAGAAACTCTACAAATAAAATAGTTCGTATTTTATAACTAGCACTAGCTCTAAGTAATATTTAAAAAAATAACTAAACTAAATGAAATATAGTACTCAATAATTAGTATTTAATAATGATCTCCCTTGAGGAATTACAGTGATCGGCGTGAGCATGAACGCAAACGATACTATAATTGCAAACTAGTTTGGGGATTACTATTCTCCAATTGTAGCGTAGTAGCCGTATCCCGCAACCAGTTATCCTGGCGGATATCTGAGGAACCAAAGCCCATAATTTGCATTGTCACAATAATTCCGAAGATAAAGAAAATAATACATCAAAGATAATTCAAATAATGATAATTAAGAAAAAATTTTTTTAAAAAGCGAAACATTCTAAATCTAGCAGGAAAAATTGTTACATACAGTATTTTAGGACTTTTGCAAAGAGTCAATCAGATGGTTACGAACAGAGCGACAAGTAACGACCTACATTTGGGTACGAGAGAAAGCGAGACCCCCAGCCCCATTATTGGAGTGGGCAACGGTTTATCAAAGAATTGATCTTTCCTTGAACGACTTGAAAGTACTACTTCGTCTGTCGGTTATTGAGACATGGATAATCAAGTGAGTGGGATTTCTGTGACCACGTGTCTGACCTATTACTTTACTGATATGAACTAGTCACCACGTTTTTGTTTCCATATTTCTTTTGTCTCAGCATTACATAAGTATTGCGCTAATCTAGCTACGATACAGAATAGAAAAATCGGAAGATAATATTCATTTGTAAAATTCAAAAATATTTCAAGCAGATTTTACTAGTCGTAAATATTTGTCAATAGATAAATTTATGTTTGCATAATTGGTTAACTTACAAAAAAGTCTTATCCATTAAAAAAAAAGAAAAAAAAAAAGAAAAAAAGAAGAAGCAAAGATGGACATAAATAAAAATTATCTTTCATGGAATATTAAAAGATATTAATAATCAAATTTTATTCTAAATGGTTGGTTGATTGATTTTAACGGCATATCAACCCGTCTGTGGTTATGCCATGCCTAGCGGTTAGGAAGTAATAGATGTTGTGT
This sequence comes from Doryteuthis pealeii, assembly GCA_023376005.1. Taxonomy (NCBI): domain Eukaryota; kingdom Metazoa; phylum Mollusca; class Cephalopoda; order Myopsida; family Loliginidae; genus Doryteuthis; species Doryteuthis pealeii. Next base: position 45,616,797 of record CM042139.1, read on the forward strand.
ATTTGTATTCGTAATTTTGTAGTAATTGGTTTTAACAATGTATTAGCACCATTGGGGATCATGTTGTATGGTATCGATTTGGTTCATGTCTATATTCTATGGTATAATTTTATCTCCTTCAAAAAGGACAGAATGTCTTCTATGGTGACATTTTCAAATAGATTTTTCATATTGTTTGCATTAAAATAACGGTTTCTGATGTGAGCAAATTTTTAATTTATTCTAAAGAAAACCTAACCATAATGAAACGTACGTACTTCGTTTCTTATTGTTGAGGATGCGCACTTTGCAAAACAGTTAACGCAGGAGATGTAATCGGTGCCCCTAAGTTCCATATACGGGAAGAAGATGTTTGCGTTTCACTTCGTGTTAATGCCTTTGGGAGAGACCTGAATACAAATCTCCCCGCAGCTATATAGTGGGGCAAACTTGGTTCTTTAGTTTTGGTTAGGTAACCAATCTAAAAGAAAGACAACTCTGAATTCAAACAGCTTTGCTTATCTTAAAAATTGACCTTGTGTCACATCCTACTAGGGGCTGGGAGTGGATAAATATATACTGTTGCTTGGCATTCTTTTAGTTTGTACGCTGGCTAATTCTAGTATAAGTAGCAATAGAAATGTAGTGTTGCATGTAACGTGACCACTTAGTACCCGAGTCAAGGATCGCTTAACAAACTGACCCCTTGCTCAGGCATTACGGTCCACCACCTATAGCCATCAGGTATCTCTATTAAAGGGTATCTTACCCTTCTTTTCAGGTGCAGTCAGTGTATTCTACAGCTGCAGCAGACACAGCGGGGCAACTGAGTTTTTCTAATCTAGTTGTAGAAGTAATAACATCAACTCAAAGTGTTCTCGCCACATTTGAGTGATGAATGCAACTTAAATAGTTTATGTTACAAAACACTAAAATTGTTTCCTTCGATTAAATGGTATATCAGCCTTTTTAGTAATTTAATGCCAAATACATTCTTAAAGAAGAATAACAATGGTATTATTTAACCCTTAGCTGGGGTGATTCATACCTTTACCAAGGGTATTAATCCGAAAGTAAACGTAATAGCATACTTGGAAATTCGAAATCGCTTACTAAGGCATTGCAGGCCAGCACGTTAGCCACTACGCCACGGAAATTCCCCCTTTCCACCTAAAATTGAATAATTTTTGCATAAATATTTATTACGAAAAGTCTTATGTTGATTGTACATTTTAGCTAGAACATAATCTAAAAAAAAAGAAGATAATTTTAAATATAGAAACAGAGTCTGACGTTACGCAAATAAAACCAACTATATTCCTCACGTGTTTATTAATTCAGATTTTTTTAAAAAGAAACCTGACGCATAAGCAGCATTGGAATTAAATGATGGATGAGAAAACGATCAGTTAAAAATGGAAAGCAAGAGAAATCTCTAAGTTGTACGATTCTAAAATCTGCAATGCCCAATCGATGCGTATGAAAGATTTGGTAGAACATCTTCGTTCTCTACTGTCATTCCATTCCAATGTCGATTGTCTTCTATTCGCTCGGTCAACTTCACATTTCCTGCTTGTATTCCTGTGGATAAACAAGTTTCAGATTCGAGAGATTTCTTCAAAAATCTGTTGTCAGTTCAATTAAACGGTTGGCCGAATTGTGTCCGTCCACTTCGAAATATTTTTGGCCCGAAGAACCATACCCGGCCGTCGGGTAAAACCAGCATCATCTTATCGACAAAATACCCGACTGCTCAAAAATTGTAGTATCGTTTAAGTCTTATTCAGAATTTATTTCGTTTTGAAATTATTATTATTTAAACGGTGATGCAAAAATGTAAATCCTTATTATCTGCTGTTGCTTATTTGCCGAATTATTTAATACAAGTGCCGTCACGTCCGCTAAATAATAGACCATTCCGTTTGTATTATAAAGAAATAAAGGGAAGAAAAAGATCATGTTATACAGAAAAAAATCTAAGAAAGAAACAAAGAAAGAAGGGGTAAGAAGGGGGTAAGCGGACAGAAGCGATAACGTTAATCTGTTTCAATCGAACAGAGAGAGAGAGAGAGAATAGAGAGAGAGAAATAGAGAGAGAGAGAGAGAGAGAGAGAGAGAGAGAGAGAGAGAGAGAGAGAGAGAGAGAGTATACTTTTTACATATTGAGCTATTATAAAATAGCTCAATAAGTAAACATATCAAACTTTTTAATAATTTAATTATCATACTCTGGTATATCAACAGGTCCTGCTAGTTATCTAATATTATATCCAATTTTCAAGTATCCAGGTAAAGTATGATAAACAGATCTTACTATTATCAAATTACAAATATATTGGAAGTAGTGTCATTTATAAAAGGTAGGGAGAGCATTTTAATGTAGCTACGCTAACATTTCGCTACACTGTATCCTTTTTGTTGAATTTTGTACATCCTGATGTAGAAAAAACGGATCAAAATGATACAGATTATTGTAATTTGTTTATTTTCCATTATTTTGAGAGGATTAAATGTACTTTTGGCATCATTTCAATTCTTTGAACCGTCTCAAATTTGGACAGAAAAACAATAATTTAAATAGAAACGTTAGGCCAAACCAAGATATTGTAAAAACATGAAATTCCCAGGAATATATTTTTATATATGTAAAAAAAAAGAAAAACACGACATATTCCAAAAGATGAGTTTATTCTTGATATTGAAGTCAATGTCATAACGTTTTGGTTTATGCAACCATCATCAGGACATAAGTTGAAATGTTATGTGGAGATGGTGAATGACTTGCGAAATGCTGGCTGTATATGAAAAAGGGGGAGTAGCCACTGTCAGCTTGATGTTGATTCCGAGAAGTATGAAGACATTCAAGAAGTGGCGCGAGGACGTGGGACAGGGAGTAACTAAGTTAAAAAAGATTCACCGCTTGTCCTGATGAAGGTTGCATAAACCAAAACATCAACTTCGCCATCAAAAACAAACTAATCTTTTTGGATCATTTCGTGTTTATATACATACTGTCGGATTTAATTCACTGTATATATATATATATATATATATATATATATATATATGTGTGTGTGTGTGTATGTATATGTATGTGTGTGTGTGTGTATATGTATGTGTGTGTGTGTATATATGTATGTGTGTGTGTGTGTATATGTGTGTGTGTTTAAGCAAGTATTGTTAAAGACCACGGTATATTTCTTCTTTATGATCTTTATCTGTATTCGTTCAAATCTTGTGATTTTTCTTAATTTGGAATCAAAATGGTAGAGAAACCATACCATACTTTCTACCCAATTAACACACACACACACATACATATATATATGAGAGCCAGGATGGAAGTTAAAGTACTACCCATGATCACTCGAGTACTATAAATGTGACAAATTAATCTTTGCAAAGTGTCTAGGTGAACGAGACATTTAAGAATGAATGGAGACAACTTAGGCCGTATCCCGGTTTAAGTCGTCGAAAAATATTATGATTCGTGCAGACTTACTGTCACTTTGTCATCTATTTTGACTTGTAAGTAAGTATAGAGAAATGATAAATAATAAGAAAATCAGGGACAATTATGTCAAAGCGAAGATAAACAAAAAGAAAAATCAAAAAAATTGTAAATATTGTATGTTTGTGGAAAGTGAGCGGACGGTAAATCCCATTACAAGGGATTATGAAAAGAAAACCAAAATGACAAGAGAGGGTATTTTGGCTCGCTGTCTAAGCAGTTTGGGTTCGATCATAAGCTCTACTTGAAACAGACAAACGGCTAAATACAAGTACATAGATAAAACCTTATTTGTCTGTATTTTTAAGACGAGACTTGGAGTGAATAATTTTGATATTTTGGACTGTTCCCCTCATCTTGTATGTAGAAACAACATTCAGGCCGCTATATCCTCGGACCTTGTTCACCTTTGACTAAATTCATCATCAAACGATAACGCCAAGTTCAAGCGTAGTTTCAGAGATTTAATACCGTTCCCACTATTTCCGAACGTTTCTATCAGCAGAAAATGCCATCAGACCTATTGACAGATATGTGATTAATATATTGGCTAGATCTAAATTCATACTAGATTATATTAAATGATAGATATAGAAAAAAGAAAAATCAAAGAAAAAAAAAAAAGAAATTCTAAAATACGTCGCAGGGTAAGTTATAGCGTTCATTAGTATATTAAAGCTACGAAACCTCGCTTGAACTCGGGGTTATCGTCTCTAAACAAGTTACACGGATATTTCACGACTTCTACAGACTTCTGAATAAAAGTAGTCATCATCATCATATCGTACTAGTAGCACGGACATCCATATCCATATCTCTCGCCAACCGTCCCTATCATTCATTGCCCCCAGCAGGTCCTCTGCACAGCATTCAGTATCCATGCAGAGCTTATCAATGTAAGTCTTTGTTGGATGACCCGCACTAGCGTGCCCATGTGCTAGCTTTCCCACGAGAACGTCGCTTATGAGTTCATCCTTGCTTTTCCAGCAGTGTCCAACATGTCTTCTTTGTCTCACTCAGATGGTCAGTGCGATAGGGAGCAAGTGGCCGTACAGCTGCTTTTTAGTGGGATGTTTTCACGACATATAAGATCGCTCGCAGCATTCTTCTGCAACTCCCGTCTAGCTTATTCTCTAGGCGTTTCGTTAGGGTCCAACTTGTGCAATTATACTGTAGCACTGATACAAGAAAAATACAAGTATAAAGATAAAATATCGTTTTGAAAAATAAGGAATCCTTTTATATGGTAAATTTAATTTTTTCATTAAATTAAATAAAAAAAAAAAAGGGAAAAAAACCAGGAATTTTTAAAGTTGAGAAACATAGTGGCTCTTACAAATACAAAAGAACTCGAAACGGATTTAGAGAAGTATAAAATAAAGTCGACCGAGTGGCTTATTGTTGAATTAGCGAAGGAGTCTATCCCCTTTTCACTAGTGCTAGACAAGCGATATTGTTTTTTGCATATTAGCTGGAGTGCCACACCTACCATCAGCTCCTCACTTTACCTTACAGAGCGAAGCTGTGCTACTCATGCGCTGTTGGAGAGGATCGTTATCAAGCCCGGAACCTTGTGGTTCCGAGATGTGTGCTCAACCGACTGAGCTAAATATGTTTATAAGAACTAGCAGGACCTGTGTATATAAGTATAACAATAATTCAATCATCGCAACATTTGACATGTTTACTTAAGAGCTAAATACTTCAGTGTGAAAAAGTATAAGAATCTTGATTTGAATTTCTCATTCTTTTTTTTCTCTTCTTTCCTCTTCATCTTTTCGTTATGTTCAATTGAAACAGATTAGCGTTATCTTTTCTACGTGCTGGCCAACTCTGTCCTTTACTCATTCTTATATTTTTTGTGTAGCATGTCCTTTTTCTTCCCTTTGTTTTTAATAAAAACGGAATGGTCATTTATTTACTTGGGGTGACGAAACTCATAAGAAATAAGAATTTGGCGGAAAAGCTGGACCAGATAATCAGGGTTTACATTTATGCATTTCATCTTGGACGATTTGGACAGTCTCATTTTAACAAGATGATGTAACGGTCGTACTTTTAAGGAACACGAGTATTAATATATAGATTTGAGAGACGATGAAAGGCTAAAACAATATTAACAGTGTTGGAGTTGGCGTAAATTTTAAGAAGAGTGAGGAAGATTTGAAAAATAATCTTGCTAACACTTATGAGTACATACAAATATAGACAATCAAAATCAATAATGGAATAATCAGAGAATCATTTCTTTATAATCACTAATACTGATATTTAGTTCTGCTTATCTAGTGGACAAAATTGATAATGGTAACTGGATTCTACGAATCTTCTTGTAGTAGAGATAAATGCAATTCAATTATAATAGACTAGTTACAGAAGTGATCAAAGCAATTCAATTCTATCAATTTAGTCGCAGAAGTGATAATGGTAAATTGATTTGCTTATTTTGTTTAATGGTATATCAAATGTTATGGGTTATCTAATACCAAATATATATATATATATATATATATATTGTAAGCGAATAGTTTGTAGGTAAATATTTTTATTTGGTTTTGTAAACTAGTAGAAATTATCTTCATTTACTTCACTTGCAAGAATATGCACCCTCCGGGCATTTAAGTTTTAATGGAATGGAATATATTAAACTAGAAAGACTAAAGAAATTAAATGAGAACGCATATAAGAATATTACAATTATTTGAATCAAATTTTGAGGCAAATCTAACTTAGATTTTCATAGAGAAAATTTGTGAATAAGATTTATTCTATGTATCAATGATTTCGATAATAAATTAAATACTCATTGATAAACTTACGCCATTCCTGAAGATATTGTGATGTACGCATAGACGTAGTTCCAGTTACAGACAGACACCGAATCTACATTATTATAAGATGTGTAAAATCTAGAGTTATTGCAAAATACTTCAATATGTAAAAATTATAATCTTGTTTTAACTCACCTTTTTCGACGAGACGACGACACTCATAAGAAATAAGAATTCGGTGGATAAGCAACACCAGAGAATCAGGATTTGTATTCTATCTTGGATTCATTTTTAACTGGAGGGTGTTGTAAGATTATAACATACAATTAAGGAATACAAGTATTAATATATAGATTGAAGAAATTTTGCGTACATATTTATTACGAAAAGTATTATGTGAATGGAGTCTGAAAACATTGTTTATTATTTTTCGAATGCGATAGAAGGGTATTTTCCATTTTACGAGAAAAAAAAATCGTTTTGCTCTTGTATCACCGACTTTCTTCAAACGTTTAAGTACAAAATATCTAGAGTGTTTTGCCTCCTGTGAACAAGTCACGTGGTTCTGCTAATCTACCAATCCGCCATGACAACGTGAAAGAACAGACATTTAGCTTTTAGGCGATTGACTCAAGGGAGAACCTTTAGGTAAACTACTACAAGAACTGTACACTATCTTATCTTTCACCTGAGGATTAGATGCAAGCGAGAGAAGAACACCCCCCCCCCACACACACACTTCCACTGCTAGGAACGGTAACGTCACATAACATATACATCGAAATGAAATATGCGGGCATCAGGTGTATGTATAATACAATAATATTTGTCATGACAATTTCTACGTGGATGAGGAATGTCTGTCAAAAGCGAAATTTGGTTAAACTCAGAGAAAAAAAAAGAAATTCTTGTGTCTTTTAGAACAAAAAAGGTTTATTATCAACATCTCAAATGCAATGAGAAAAAAAAAAACAGTTCGTCGCAGAAACATCCGACCACACGATTGCTTAATAATAAACCTTTAGATAATTATTTATGAGTCATGTTACTTTGTTACCAAAGTAATTGCAGAAATTCATGGAGTGATCAGAAAAAGTTGCGAATCACAGCAGAAGCCCTGTCTATGCTGTTCCCGGTACCAAGTAGAAATTCGTGGAGTGATCAGTATCCAGCTGTGTTGCAAGCCGAGTCTGGTAACTGGACTCTAGTCACAGCCTTCCCGTGAAGGTGAGTAGGATATTTATTCTACAGTAATGTCTTGTGTTGTTACTAAGAACAACAACAACATAAGACGTCTCAGACAGATCCTGAATAATAAATAAAAAGCCAGCCAGAATCTTAATGAGAGTTCCTGAACCAGTTCAAAACAGAATATCTTAAGAAATACAGAACAAGCCAAGATAGAGAAGACAAGCTGCAAGATTAAGAATGGTATACGACCACACGATTGTTTTTTTAATACAAACATTCTTATACATTACTGTATAAAAACAAACGAAATTTACTTATACACGTCTTATTAGCTTTAAAGAGAGTGTGTGGACACCCAGCATCACTAAAAATCTGAGCTGTCCGAGGATAGATGAACTCCAGGGAAGCCAACGGCTATCTACAGTAGTAGGATTGGGGTACTTGTTACTCATAAATCCCATAATGGCTTATATAGGGCTCCTTAGTCTTCGTCGGAAAACCATTTATGACATGGAAAATCCGTTATAAAACCTCCCCAGTCAAGCAGTTTTACCTCATCCCAAGGAAAGGCTAGGAGGAGTAAACCCCAAAAATAAATCCAGAACGGGAGTCCCTAGGGTGGTATGATGCTGAACTTCAGCACTATCCAGCAACTCCTGCGACACTATCGTTGGCAAACTGCATTGGTTTCCTACCTTTCCTTTGGATCACAGTATCAGTGTGAAGAGGGGGGGGGGATTTGCTGTTTGGACGACAAGCTCACCCTTCATATCAACCAGCCGAGATTACGTAGTTCCATTGGGGAAAAAATTGTAAACCCAACGACATCATTTTTAATGGACGAAAGGGTGCCAAAATTAGCCTTGGTTTAGTTTGAGTATAAGTGTACGAATGATTTATTACAACTTGTCTGGATATATGATGTTACCCCACTAATATTGAGTACCCGATAACCCCGAGAAACGGAAAAGGGAGACTGGGAGCAAATAACCAGAAGCAGCAGGGGGCGAGAGCCCTAATGGGTAGAGGAGGGACAGAGAGCCGTAAGGAGAAGGGAGGAGCCGAGCACTGACTTCCTCGACAGTACTCTCTGGACAAACACAGCAGCAGCTAAGCAAACAGAACCACCAAGGGAAGCCGCCCCCTCCTGAAGAATCTAAAATCTCAATCACACCGACTAATCACCTCTAAGGGATTAATGAGTAACTTTGAATGTTACCTTTGTAAGAATATTGACCTCTAAAAGAATGTTTTAGCAATTTCATACGCACAATATATATATATATATATATATATATATATATATATATATATATATATATATATATATGAGAAATGGAAGTGAATCCGACGGTATGTAGTATAGTGAGAAATTTGACAAAACACAGGTTTAAATCGCCGTCTGTGTTTTTTCAGAGACAAAAAACAAAAACAAAAAAAAAACACGGCGATTTAAACCTGTGTTTTTTTCAAATTTATCCCTATACTGCTTACCTTCGGATTCACTTCCATTTCTCTTCGCATCTTGTCTCTGAAAAAATTTAAAAAAAGCACTCACGGCGATTTAAACCTGTATTTTTTCAAATTTCTCATATATATATATATATATATATATATATATATATATATATATATATATATATACGTTTCTTTAATCATCTATTTGCCTTGTTTATTTCCTTTCTTACAACTCCTATGGAAAGTTGATAAATTTCCCCACAATGTTCAAGGGAATGAGGTTTGCCTAAGTAGCTACTCTAGGGGAGCGGTTAGCGTAACAGTTATCATCGTAGGAAATGGAATTGGCAACTAGAGTTCAAATCGAAGAGGATAATTGTATTTCAATTCACGCGAATGTCTTTTAGAAAAGCATTTATTCTCTCCGCCACACCAGCTATTGATGAAGAGGGCAAATTGTGTTCTTAAACTTTGGTTAGGTAACCAGTATTTGAGAAAGATATCGCTGAATTCAAACCTGATGCACTTCTCTTAAAAATTGACCTTGTGTCACATCCTGCCTGTGGCGGAGGGCGTAGTTAAATAAATAATGAGTGTCTAGTTATTTGGTACATTCGCTTTAGTTTGGCTCGAAGCCACAAGTGAGCGGCATCAGCAATATTCAAACCCATTATACAAGAGAATGTTTAGTGTGTGAGACTAGTTTATTAACCATTGAGCTACGGCAGGCACCCACCTATAATTAATTATGGCTGTTGGCCCTCCGGCTCACAATAATCGCTTTGTTTGTCTATTCGTAACAAAAGTCTGCATTATATCTTTCTGTGTGTTAATAACTCGACAGATCTATTTGTTGAGCGGCCAACAGACGGTTTATGAGTTGAGGTAGGGCTCGTAAAAAGACGGGGGGAATGCATGAACGAGAATGCACGAATACAGGTCAGATTCCACCTACCGCGGTGCATTTCTTGCTGTCCACAGGTAAATGCATTCATACTTATATATAATAGCAAGAATATTCGCACTCCAGGCGTAAGTATTTAAGGTTTAATGCAATGAAATATATTGAAAAATTAAAGACGAAAGTAAATGAGAACGCATATAAAAAAGATTACTTATTTCAATTATTATTTTAATTGGTTTGTATATAAAATCATTCATAGGATTGATTTTAAAACGTTGCAGAATAAAACAATCTTAAAGATCAATCACACCAAATAATTATTTATTAATCCCGGTTTTAAAAACACAGTATGTGAATAAACCACACCATATATCATGTAAACCTTTATTTCTTAGTGATATACAAGACCCATTGCAGGATTCTAAACGTACTAATAACATGGGCTGGTTTGAGGCAAATATAACTCACATTTTCATAGAGACATCGTTGATAGATAAAATCGATTCTATGTATTAATCATGTTCACTTTAAACTTACGCATTCTCTGAGGGTATTATGACAAACAGTGACGTAGTTTCGGCTACAGACAGACACCGAATCGCTATTATAAGATGATATTCAAGCCTTTGTCAAGGATGACAATAAGTGTAGCAGCATTTTGCGGTCGTTATCGACTGTGTTAATTATTGGAAAAAAAGTTATTCTCGTGTTGGCTCACCACACATCAGGATTCCAGTATCTAAACTTTTTGTGATAATGACTGGCGATAAGATATACTACAGATGTGAATTCCCACTTTCCACCTCAATAACTTTCACCAACTCGAATCTCCGTATGCATTCATATATAAAAGTATGTATTTACCAATTCACACAAACAGGATGTGACAGAAAGTCAAGTTTTAAGCGGAGATTAACTGGTTTTAATTCAGGTGTCCTTCTCATAGACAGGTTGCCAGACCTAGGTTAAAGAGCCTAGTCTGACCTACTATTTATTCATAAATCGACGGATAAGCAACACCAGATAATCAGAATTTACATTTTTGCATTCGATCTTGGATAGTCATTTTAAACCAGAAGGTGCTGCAAGATGATAACGGTTGTACAAATGAGGAACACGTGTACTAATATATACATATTTGGTCAATTTTCCACATGATAAATGATTTTTTGTGTTTTCCTTAAGTTATTGAATTGCTTTTAATTTTGAATTAAAACCCTTACATCCAATTATTAGAGAAACATTACCTAAAACCCGAAAAGTTGCTGCCCTGTCGGCCGGGGATGGCGACCGTGATGTTTAAAGATAGAATCCTAGTGGCTGAGCAGTCCATGGCATGGAACACTTCACACTGGCCCTTACTTAGTCTAGACAGGCGGTCGTATAGGCCCCCTCCGATCAATCGGCTGGTCACGCCAATCCCTAGCACTTATATGATTATCCCGATCCTATGCCCTTATGTCAATTCCCAACCCTTTTTATCACATATGTGCTAGAAGGCGGTGGCTGATGGTCTTAGTGTTCTAGGCGTGACGTTAAACTATCTGATGGTGAAGTTCCAATTCTAGAGCTCTGGGGGAATGTGTAACCCCCCTTTATCACCATTACTCCCTGGTCCACCCAGACCCGGAGTGCTAGAACCTGTTAGTGTCCCATCTATAGGTTAAATAGAAGATTAATTTAGAAATTTGCTTAAAAAAATGATTGCACATCGAGTATATACAACAAAACGTCTTCAGCATAAAATAACACAGCAAGGGTTGACATGCCGTAAAATCCAAAACCAAACCTAATGTCTTTGTGTTCTTTCTTTGTTAGGCGGCAATTTCAAGCGTTCATGTTTATACTATAAATTTGATATCAAATGAAGGAAACAAGTTTGTCAAAAGAAGGACCATGGCGTCGTTTGAGGAAATCTGCAGTCGGTAAAACGCTTTATGATGCAAGGAGGGGCTCATAAAACTCGGTGAGGGAGTGTATTGAACGACATGAACGGGTGTACACACGGTTGGCACAACTTCAACCATCTGTTAAATGTCTTTACGCCCACAATCATCGGCCCAAGTTACTGCGCTGAGGAAAACTCCCAATCATATTTACTGCTACAAGTAAAAATACCTAATGGCTGGTCTCCTCCTAGTTGCATTCATTTCTAAACTTGGCTTGCAACTTTCTAGTGTTTGTACATTCTAATGGTTGGAAAGAAATGAAGCCGGATCTGCGATTAACTACAGTTCGGTTGTTTGTAGTATTTTTTCATTTACATCTTGACAAATTTTGGAGGTCATATGACAGCAGGATATCTTTCTTTTCCCCCCATTTTAACAACTAGCTAAAAATGTGCCTTATGGGCACAATTATTTAAGTTTTAATATAAATGTTGAATTAGAAAGACGATTGAAATGGAGTACGAACACAAAATAGAATAAAGTAAAAATAAGAGTAATCTAATTGATTTCAATATAAAATTATATATAAGGTTGCTTTAATACGTTTCAGAATAAAACAATATTATAAATCAATAACACCAATTATTTATTAAACATGGCTTTGCTAAAACCTGTGTGCAAATTATTCATATCATATACTATGTAAACATTTATCTCTTAATAATATACAACACATCACATGATTTTAAATAATATGGGCTATTTTGCGGCAAATCTAGCTATATCTTAATAGAGACATTGTTATTAAATAAGATGCTGATTAAGATTAAATAATGATTATTTAATAACTATTGAGAACATAACGTAAATAACTAAGGGAATAATGAGGTAGTTTTGCTTACAGACAGACAATCTATTATAGCAAAAAGAATTACTGGACGAATTCAATTATTTTTCAGACTCCATCTCTTACATATTTTGCAAACCACTCAATGACTTCAGCTAATATGTTTGCTCCCGAGTGAGATGGTGATTATTAATATTTTAAAACTTGCAAATTTTTATCAATTGCAGTAACTTTACTGGTCTTTACTGGATTTCGAGGGACAGCAAATCTCTTCGGCTCTGCAGGACATCTCCGCAGTCTTACTTTGTTACTGCTGTGGTCTGACCGATCCAAATTCTTAATCGAATTTCTAGTCATCCCCAGTCGATTTTCAAGGGTCTTTGGGAGTGTTCCAAGGACTCCAGTTATTATTTACTCATTTCGTGTTTTTCCTACGAGTTGAGCCTGCTAGTCTGCAAGACAATTAGTTATTTACTTAAAGTTTTGGAACAAGACTGCGTGTATAGGACACACAAGTAAGTGTCTAATCTACTCGTAATGCTCCAGAAGACAGGCATGCAAACTAATATACTTTAACGAGGTGCAGACTAATGTTACAGGTATTTATTTTGCTCGCCCACGAGGCCAAAATGTAACACATGGTCGGTTTAACGTAGGTGTACCTGGTTGGTAAAACTTTACGGCATGTCAACCCTTGTTGCGTTATTTTATACCCAATACGTTTTATTTTATTTATTCTTGATGGGTACTCCAATTATTTCAAATTTATTCTATTTACCCGTACCTGAAGAGGTTAGAACTGCTGCCTGGTGGAGGGGGTCTTCTGGAACTAAAGTATTCTCATCCACCTAACGCGAACAATTGTAGATGGGTTTTACTAGTCGATACATTTTGGTGGATTTGTGCCAAATCAAAAACCCGCTTAGTTTTTCTTTAAGGACCTCTCACAAAGGACAATAGTTAAGGAGATCGATTCTTACTATGTACCACATACATTTGATTTTGTCCTACAACTAATCTAAGCAAATAACTAGATGTCACATACATTTCCTTATCTAGTTAGACTTGGTTAAATCTGTATGTGTAGATCAGTCAGGTCGATGCAATATATACTCTCATGTGGAAGCAAACTGTAGAAATCAATCGGAGAGTATGTGGAAAAATGTAGGAAAAAGAAACCAAAAAACAAACAACAAAAAAAACAGTGTTCCAAAGGATTAATATTATATTTTGATGGTACTGTCGACGTTATAATGTTTCGGCTTTTGCAACCTTCAGGAAACGTGATAAAATCTTGATGTTAAGATCCACCACAGTATAAAGGTTAACCAAATTCTTCAACTTAAACACACTTGTACACTATGGTATCAAACAAATGACCCACATTCTCCCCCTACCACCTCTTCATCGCATACATTATGGCATCAATCATGACCCACCTCTTAATTTTAACAACCCTATCAACTTAACTCCTTCAAACCTCTTCCTCAGGAGCAAGGACAGTTACACTGGGTGACACAGACTACCATCCCACTTCGCCAATAAGCGACCAACACTGCTCATAATCATACAAGGAGGATGTTAACATCTCCATAGAATATTTCATCACGTGTCCTGAAGAAGGCTGTAACAATCGAAACATTATAGCGTCGACATTATCACCAAGAATAAATATTCATCAATTGGAACACTTCATGTTTTTCTACATTTTCCACATACTAACATGTGTGGATAGATGAAAAGAAAAAAGATGTATTAGGAAGCTGATGATGGAAATAAAGCCCGACATAGAAAAACAACACCCTCCACTAAAAGAAAAAGAAAAAAAAAAAGAAAAAAAACTCCAAAAACAACGACTGTCGATCAATAGACAACTGATAAGCCTAGAAAGAAGGATCGTAAATAATATTCTTAATATCGGTGTCAGTCCACCCACTCATTTACCAGAGAACGTTGCTACCTTCTCAGTCAGCAAATATCAATATGACATCTGTTCCGAATGAAATTGATTTCGTATCTCAAGGTTAATATGATGACGTCATAGATTCGTAGAGAAACGAGAGAGTTCGATGAATTAAAAAAAAAAACATCCTTTTGAATGAGTGACGAAGAACTTTCTGATATTTGATACAATCATTGGATATTCCCCCCTCCAACCTCGCAAACTTCCAGAATCAACAACGAACTTAATGATCTTTCTGTTCTGAGTAAATTGGTTTAACAAATTGATAATTTTTGTGGATATAATACATCAAACTTTCCCAGTAAAATGTAGGTGATCTACACTCTTGAAAATGAATTAAAATAATTAATTGATTTTTCTTTACTCATTTCCCTAAACCAGTTTGGTCGTAGGGAGCACTAATCATGTAATGTGCCTTGAGTGGAGGTATCCTGGTGCAGTACATTCATCACCAAATCTACATCCGGTTAGAATTCAGAGTTTACCTTCTAAACAGGATAAAATACCAAGGTTAAAGAGCCCAGTCTATCCTATTTACTCCAAGATGGAGAGAGAATAGTTGGATTCATATATTTCAACGGAGTATTATTGCTATGTGAAATGCAAACAGCCTAGGTCAGGATATGAACTCTGATAGCCGTTTCCATTTCCTACGACGATAACTGTTACTAAACGTTAGCACATCATTAAAAGAAATAAAAATATTAAAACTTACATTTAATCTTTACGAGCAAACATTGAAAACTGATCTATCATCGATTATACAATCGTTGATTGTGGAAATACAAGAGACATTTCTTACAGATTATAAAATTTATTAATACTCATGTTATCTTGCAACGACCTCTGGTTAAAAATGAGATCGTCCAAATAGTCTAATATGGAATGCAAAAATTAAAATCCTGATTATCTGGTCTTTCTTATTCACCAAATTCTTATTTCTTATGAATGTTGTCAACTCAGCTAAATAATGGACCACTCTGTAAAGAATAGTAAAAATAAAGGACGTTCTACACACAAAAAAAGTGTAAAAAATAAAAAATAGGGAACGATATAGAGAGGTGAATAAGCCTGCGGAAGCGATAACACTAGTCTGTTTCAATCGAACATGATCAAAAGATGAAAAGAAAAAAAAAGAAAAAAAAAAGAGTGAGATAGAGTTAAATCAAGAGTATTATACTTTTTACATATTGGACTATTTATTACTTAATTATTACGTTTGATTTGTTTACTTATACTGAGGTATATCCACAGGTTCTGCTAGTTATTAAGATACTGTTTAGTACTAGTTCAGAGTTGCTATCTCTTCATCAATGTTCCCAAATTCTGACAACAGGCATTTTATATAATAATGTTTTAATTCAAAAACAAGCGGACTACAACATTTGTACTTTTATCAGTTTCCAACTATTTTCCTCAACAAATGATTTAAGCATAATGTACACAACAGTGTGTGACGTCATAATATGCTGTGAAAATTCCTGAACAGATCAATTCTAAACTAGTATCTCCTGTTTTTTTAAGAAAGTGAGAGAAAAAAAAAGGGTCTAAGATTTCTCACTTGCTCTATCGAATTAATCAATAATATTAAGTGCCACAAAACGAAACAGTGTTCACACACATGAAAATAGAATGTATATTTCGCTTAAAACCTAATTAGTGGAGGAGACTCCGTGGCGTAGTGGTCACCCTCATTCCCCCAGTGGTGGGTTAAATATTACCACTACTGTTCTTTTACAAGGATGTCGTTGGCATCGAATAGCTCATCGTTGATATGCCTTTAAATAAAGCCAAATCATAACTAGTTAAAAGTTGAAACCGAAACCAAATTTAGCCTGTATTTTTAAGAGGCTTGATGTGAATAATTTTGATTTTTTGGACTATTGTCCTCATCTTTATTGTGGTAGTTATTAACAAAACGTTTCGGCCGCTGTATCCTCCGGTCTTCCTGTGTATCCTAGTATAGTAATTACGTCTCGAGTTGTAGAGAAAACGCTAATTGTGATTCTTCTTATGAGACATGTCTGATTTATAGACGTGCAAAAAACAATGACATCATCTTTTGAATGAGATCTTATAAAGTTCTTCGATGCCTGTTTGACCAACTGTTAAGCTACTTAAAACTATTTCCCAGGTTGGATCATTACTATGCTCGGGTACACAGGAAACATCTGAAGAAGGTCGGAGGATACAGCGACCGAATCTTTTATCTTCAAATTTAAGAAATTTCCACCATTTTTGTCACACAAAATAGACATTGAACTTTTTCGAAGCTAACATTATTCAGTCTATTTTTCTATAAACTTTTCGGAACTTTTAGAGAAAATCCGGCCCCGTTTTATGTTTCCAGCTTCGATATAAAGGTGGAATTCTTCACAATGTTGTGTTACCTGATGATTTAGAAAATGTGCAACCATTAAGGTTACATTTTAGGTTTAAATATTTTCTTCGAGTTAAACGCTGTAATAAGCCTAATAGACACATGTTTACCCTGTGTACCAGCATGTTTCGTTAACCTTTCAAACCGGCAAGATCTTTTTAAATTAATCACTGCTAGCAAGAATATGCGCCTTCCGGACGTAAGTGTTTAAGTTTTAACATAATAGAATAGATTAAGAAAGACTAACAAAATTAAATAAAAACGCATATAAAAAGTTTACACTTATCTTAATATTTTAATTGGCTTCTATATAAAAATCACTCATAGAATTGATTTTAATACGTTGGAGAATAAAACAATAATAGGGATAAATGTCATTATTTATTAAACCCGGTTTTATTAATACCAGTATGCGAATTAACCACACATTATGAAAACCTTTATTTCTTTGTGATATATAAGATATTTCAGGATTTTAAACGTACTAATAACATGGGGTGTTTTAAAGCAAATCTAACTAGGATTTTAATAGAGACATCGTTAATAAATAAGACTTATTGTATGCATTAATAATTTTGACTAGTTATGCGAACCTCCAAAATGCAGGACGCGGGGCGGGGGTCTAAAATCTGGCAAACGATTCAAGGAAATAAGGACCACTTGCAAAAGTTGATTGGTAGGATTTTACGGTAACCCTTGTTGGGTTATTTTATGCCATATACGTTTAGTTTTATTCCTTTTTGATAGGTATTCAATTTTTTCCTTAATAAAATACAGCCTTGTTTGTTTCCTTTTGCTTTAACAACCAAATTTAATAGGGTCATATAAATTCATTAGAAAGAATGACCATCTATCCGTCATATGCACGGGACAGAGAGTCTACAGACTGAGTGTAAGCTTTGATATATTTGCCTAATAAATTCGTAATCGAGATATCACGGCTAACAAACAGCGAGAATTTTAATGATATACATTCGGTCTGATATGACCTTGCACAGGCGACCGATAAACGTAGGAGAGATTTCTGGCAGACAAGTCAATCTCTAGGGTCAAACGGGTCGGCAAGATTTCTTTTGTGATTTTATAAGATCCATTCATAGAGAAGATAGCTGTAGACAAGCGCATGCACAAGAGCAAATAAAAACAGCTGCATAGCTATGGTTACGGGTTCGATCCTTATTACTCTTCAATGAATAAAGATTTTGACCAACGTTGTCTTTATTCAGGGAAGAAGCAAAAAAGAAAAACTTATATGAAATAGCAAGAATATGCACCTTCTGGGTGTTAGTATTTAAGTTTCAATGTAATGAAATTTATCAAATTAGAAAGACTAACGAAATTAAATAAGAACGCATATAAAAAGATTACTTATTTTAATTAGATTTCAATTGGTTTCTCTATTGTACTTCGAAACGAAGTGGGCCTGGAAGTAAGGCAAAAACGAGGTGACACCAGACTTCCCGGAGAACCAGAACTGGAGCATCATCCACCGGATGTAGTTTAGTATCATACTCAGGATACCGATTTCTAAGTGGTCACTCATCCTAGAACCGAATATATTCATCGGTACTTAACTTCGGCGAACAGGTGATTCATATAAATATGAGCCCTGTCGCCTGTGGATTTAGAATACACCAACTATTCCTCTGCAGAGGGGTAACCACCGATAGTGCCACCTGTTGGCCAAGGGTGGTGACCCGTGATACTTAAAGAAGTAACCCTGGTGGTTGAATAGACCATAACATGCAGCAAGCTACTTTGTCCCTTAGCCTAGTTTGGCAGTCGGAAAGCCCCCCCCCTCGATCAATCGGCTGGTCACGTCAAGTCCTAGCACCTATATCATTGTCTCAATCCTATTTCCCGTATAGTAAGCGCCAACACTTTTTATCATGTGTGCTAGAAGGCTGTGGCTGAGGGTCTTATTTTCCTGTGTATGACGTTAAACTATCTGATGTTGAAGTTCCAATTCTGGAGCTCTAGCGAATGTGGAGAGCTCCTTCATCGCCATATCTGCCAGGTACATGCTGGCCCTGAGTGGTAGTACCTGTTAGTTTCTCATCTATGGGTTGAATAAAAGACTGAGATTAAAAATGTGTTTAAATAAACTAATAAAAATAATGGAGTACCCATCACGAATAAAGAAAATCGTCCTCGGCATAAAATAACCTAACAAAGGTCGACGTGCCGTAAAATCCAACCAACCAGATGCAGTTTAATGTCACAAACAGGATACCGGTTTCTAAGTGGTCGCTCATCCTAAAACCGAACATATTCATCGGTGCTTAACTTCGGTGATCCGACGCGATCAGGCGATTCCTATGAATATGATAAGTTTCAAATATTATTTATTATTAGTTGGGTGGTTCGATTTTACAGCATATCAAAACTTGTTAGGTTATTATATGCTGAAATGTTTTTTTAATTCATTATCGATTGTTATTCATCATTTTGTACACATTTTTTCGAATAAGACCCATAGATGGAACCCTAATAGGTGATACCACTCAAGGTAAGAGTTGACCTGGGAGTAATGGCGATGAAGGGGGCACTTTCCACTCTCCAGAGCTACAGAATTTTAACTTCAATATTAGCCGAATAGATATAAAGAAGCTGGAAAAGAATGTGAGTGGGTGTTGCACGGAAGTGAGGACAGCTAATAATACATCTTCTAAACTGGTGGGGATGGAATGTTTCTCACCAGAGAGTAAACTGAACTCTCTTTCAAGAGGTCCTCCTCTTCAACAACTACTTGTTTTGTTAGCCTATAATTACGGGAAATGAAAGAACATCGGATTTTGACACAAATGAAACCGAGAAGACATATTTTGCAAACGACTTTGATGATTTGCCGTTATACAACCTGTAATTTCATTATTTCATCAGGCGAAACACCTGAGCACTTTACGCACGTATATATATATATATATATATATATATATATATATATATATATATATATATATATGTGTGTGTGTATGTGTGTGTGTGTGTGTGTGTGTGTGTGTGTCTTTAGTAGGATTAAATTTTGTGCAATATAATTGTGTGTGCATACTCACGTAGAAATAACACTGCATACGTCTAACTTCTCACAAAATATATAATATTGAATGGTAGATTTTAGTAATGCGTCTTATCATTTTAGCTTTCAGAAAAGAATCATGAAAACATTTTCTGCAAGTCTTTTCGTAAACAATGCTAGTATGCAAAATCCAACTATATTTAAGAGCCCAGAACAGTTAGATTTTGTATTTCGCTATTTAAGAATTTTTCGGATGAATTTTCAAAATAAGCTGATTAGTTGGTTGGTTTGGGTGGCTGGTTGATGGATTTTAACGGCATATCAACCCATCCAGAATTATTTCATGCCTAGAGGTTAGGAAACACTATAAGTTCTATTTCTACTATTTAGAATTTTGTAGTTAACGGTTTTAACGATATTTTAACATCGTCCGACATTGTGTTAAGGGGTTACTTTTGGATGGTATTGATAAGGTTTGTGTTTATTTTATTTTTTTGTATAATTTTATTTCTCAAAATGTTAGAATGTCATCTATGACATCTTTCATACTATTTCCATTCTGACTATTCATGTACAGGATCCGACAGAAATGCCTCCAAATTATTAAATTTCACATGCGAGGTGCTAGTGAACTTAGGTAATAGTAGCTCCATCTTGATAATATCTTATTTTGATTTTATGTAGGATCAGTTAGAAGGAGTTAGACTTTTAACACCTTTCTTAATTAACTACAAGCAATGATGATAAAACAATGATAAAAGTGTTATATAGTGTTCTGTAAATTAAAAATATTAGTCTGAAAATGATATAAATTTGTAAAAAATTGTGAATACCTTATTAGAATTTACTATATTCAATCACAACTTTCAGATCTGGAAATTATCAAATCATGAAAAAAAAGAAAGCTCCCAATAAAATCCCACACAAAGAAAGCCAATATGCACAGCATGCAACAGAACCATAAAACGAGTCTTCCTTCACCTACAAAGCATCACACTATATCATATTAGGAAAATAAAAAATAAACAGCCACTTGGTTTAAAAATGTTATAGGCAAGAAATTGTCAGTTACCAAGCGCCGTTGACAATGTCCACGATACCCTAACTTAAATATAATACTTTATCAATGATATTGAGCATTATTCATTTATAAATATAGCTCACTATGCTCATTACGGAAAATATCCATTTTCTTCTAGGTACCATGTAAGAAAGAAACAAATAAAAAAATTAACAATGTTGACAAACATATCTTTGTGGTTATGACATGTCAAAATACATTCAAACCCGAATTTTGTTTTATGTAGTTAAAACTAAACGCTCCAAATGGCATCTAATCTAGTACCATTTGTTTCCTCGATTAAACCAAATCTTCCTACAGGTTCAATGAAATCACCAGATTTAAGGATTCGCATCTCTATTTTAACACCGAGAATTTCAATGTATTATTTATTGAATTTTAGAGATTCACATGCGGAAATTCCGAGTGATAGCAAATCTCTTTAATTCTGGAAGACTGTCCTCAGTATTCTGTTTGATCTCAGCACTGCTGTAGTTATGACGTTTTCAAATCTTACACGGACTTCTAGTTATCCCTAGTCTCTTTTTAAGGGTCTTTGAGAATTTTCCGAAGGTTTCAGTTATAATATTTACCAACAGAACGTGACACAATATCAATTTCTAAAGGGATGATTAAAGGACCCAGATTGCCCTACTATTTACCCATATATGGACGGAGATAATTGTATTTATACCATTCCCAAGGGTATTAGAGATATGAGAAATAGGCAAAGCCTCGTCTTGGATTCGCAATGTCCCTTTCCTATGACGAAAACCATTATGGGATGAACACCCACCAGTTATCAAATCTATATATAAAATGGAGATTCGATGTCTGTACGTATGTCATCGAAACTACACCACTGCTTAGATCACAATACATCCAGCAATTGAGTAAGTTTATCACCGAGTATTTAATTTATAATCAAAACCATTAATACATAGAATAATGAACAATCCTGTATTATATATACTCAGAAATTAAGCATGCAGCATTACACTGTCCATTAAAGTTATCTAACGTTTAGAGTTTTACGGGAAAATTATTTATAAACAAGAAATAGTCGTATAATGTTCTTTTACATTACATTTTTACAATGCAGTTTATTTTTTAACCAATCATAATTGTTATTAATAACTTACTTCAGCGACAACTTATTTAACTCAAAGATTTTCAACAAGATATTCCGGATAATTCTAGTGTATTATTTCTTATTAACACATTTTGAGTTAGTTCCACCCTTTCTGTGTATCGTTTATATGCTTTTAATTGATATGTGTACATGCATTCTTAAACTGAGTATAACCATAAAATCATTATAAGAACAAAAAATTCCAATGATTATACCAAGACCAAAATCAAACCAAAATTCCACATTTATCTGTTATTCTTTCTTATAAAATGTCCACCATACCCATTCCCAGCACCGTCGCCTCACTTTTCCACCTTGTCCCTCATTAGAAACAGTGAAGAATATTTTAACTTGGGAGCCAATCTAATGATGCACTTTGCAACTTACTTACATTTCAAACCGCGCTTCATCAGATCGGAAGCGACCAGCCATTTTCATTTCCACTGCTTTGATTGTACAAATTATAATCGATTGCCTCTCGGCGTATCAATTGATTTTACACCCTACCCCCCACACACACATTGTGGAAGTATTTAGCTCGCTCCCTCACCATCGAAAAGGGAAATTGGGAAAAATCGCTTTGTTACTGGCTCTGTCTTATTTTTATCATTGTTCTTTCTAGCGAGCCAGATTCGGGTAATTTGAACCAAAAATACAATCAGATGAAATGAAATGTGTAGACTGGGGAAAGCGAAGGCTTAACAAGAACGAAGCACTCATAAGTATAAGCGGAAGGAAGCGCTTCCAGTTAAATAAATAGATAACAACATTAAGGCTAAATATATTTGTTTGTTTCCATTTCGTGGACAACGGGATCACATTGCCTTGAAACGTCCTTCATCGAACACTTCCTTTTCAGATAGGTCGACAGATAGAAAGAAGAAGAAAAAAATCAAGTGAACAGCTATTCTCAATAACGACTCGGCGAAATATTCACAAAAGGCTCTTACCAAACTGTCTCGGGCTTAATGATACGATAAATTGGTTGCCTCATAAGAAATTACTATGTTTAATTTACAAGAATCTGAAGTATAGCCAAAAAAAAAAACAAAAAAAAACGTAATGGGTTTGTTGGGTGGAAGTAGGCATGAGTAGGCCAACGGAGGACTACAGATCACGGGGAGGTTCGATTATTGATTTTGCATTGTGAAATTTAATGCGTCACTTTCGCCAAAACCAGAAACAATAAAAATAAAAAAATAAAAACTGACATAAAATTTAAACACTTTTTCGATAAAAGTCAATCTAATTTGTCGAAGATTTTAAAAGGATTCCAAAATGGACAATTAATACAAAGTCAAAGTTAGTTGATTACAAAAAGACAAAAGTATCAGACACCCAATAAAGATGGAATAGTTTAAGTAATTGATCTGACGTACTAGATTGAAAATTATTGGTGATCTATGATTATGTGACCATTTATTTAACTTAGTCTAGAAAAAGAAAGCAAAAAAAAAAAAGAAAAAAAGATACCGTATTAATTTTCACTACAAACTATAACACTAGGGCTTATTTTCGGGGGATTTCTCATTCTTTATATATCGAAAAACGACACCACAAAGAAATTACAAAAGATATCTTGATATACAATGATTCAGGCTACATAAACTAATCTTTATATCCCCAAAACTCATTTTTGTTTAACCATAACCCAGGAACAAATAATGAATCTATTTATAGAGTAATGCACTGTACTCCGAGTAAGAGTGTACCTTGAAGTAACATTAATGAAGGGGTACTTCACTCATCAGATCTCTAGAATGGAGTCCTCGCCACGGGTTTGAGCTGTGCATAAAACATAGGCGCGACAAGGAAAGACCCAAGATGCTTTTGAGTATGTTATCGAGTTTACGCCGGAGACTGCTATTTTATTGTTATAAAAGATAGACTGTCGTCGGAATTAAGTTGCGAAAGCGATTACAAGATCAGTTTACAAATATCTATGGCTTAAATATGTCTGTAGGAGTTGAAGTTTAGAAATATTTTGAACGACATTAGCATGTTGCCTCTTGAAACACAAATGTTTTAAATAAGTCTCTTATTTGGCTCTCTACAAAACGAAAATGTGACAAGGTCGGTTTAGTGTGGGGAATCGAGAATCCCGCAGGGTAGACACAAATTGTTTAGCAACATTGACATTCCTCTTCCAGGGTACAGAGTAATAAACCCAGTACTTATCTTTTTTGTTAGAGGGGCTGGTGCTGTCTGAGAGGAAGTCACCCTTTGACTAAGCCGATAATCTTTCTTACCCACTCTGCGCGAATATATGAAGTGTTTGCCTGTTTAAAACGATTGTGAATTACATTTAATTGCTTTCAAATTATTTGTATTACATAGGAATACTTGAAAACAGTTGTGTACAAATCATTTTGTTTTATAGGAATAATTATTTAAAGCCTTATAAAGGATTGTAAATTATTGTTGTACAACTGATAGGTATACTATCAATAATCCACGGTTAGTGTAGATAAATTATTTGAATGATTAGGGATTTTGATGGACATCTGGTAACCTTATTCTGACCACTCTCTTCCTGTTCGGAGTTTGAACCGTAAGAAGGAGTTTAGTTAGTCTCTTGTTAGTCATTGGAGGATGAAGACGCATTCTCTAGAATCTCACGCACGCACGCGCGGGGTTGAGTGGTCGGGACTCAAGAAAAAGAAAGAAATATGTGATTTCATTAAGGAAGCGTTTTTTGTTGTCACTAAAAAAAACGACATCACAGACAGTATCACCCAGAAGTTAAGGAGCCATCCTGAATACGATAGATATTCAGAAAAAGAAGCATATCGTAAAAAGAAAAAACACGAGATTAAGATGTATACAGTCACGCGTATATGTGGGTCAAGGTTGCACGCAACATTAGTACTAGCAAAAGTAAGCACTCCTGCGTTCAAGTATTTAAAGTTAAAATATATCAAATTAGAAAGACAAACGAAAGTAAATAAGAACGAATATCGAAACTATTACACTTATTGTAATGTTATTTTAATTAATTTCTTTTTAAAATCATAAATAGGATTGCTTTTAATACGTTTTAAGAATAACATGATAGTATTAGAAATCGATAATAGCAAATAATTATTTATTAAACCCAGTTTCGTTAAAATCACTATGCAAATCATTCCGATCATATACCTGATAAATCTTTATTTCTTAGGAATATATAACGCATATTTCAAGATTTTAAATGTATTAATTATATGGGCAGTTTTGTGGTAAATCTAACTTAACTAGATTTTAATAGCAGACATTGTTAATAAATAACAATGCTAATTATGATTAAATAATGACTATTTTCTAATCTTAGAATAACTAAGGAAATTGTGACGTTAGTGGTGACGTAAGTTCGGTTACAGACAGTTACATATTAAGCCATGGCCAACAGGTGGCTCCATTTGTGGGCTTTTACTCCTCTGAAAAGGTGCAGTAGGCGTTTTCTAAAGCCCTACCGACAGGGTGAATATATATTTGTCAGCATTTAACTTTCTAAGACAATTTCGCCCGAGTATTTGTTAAAGCCAACAGGTCTAATACAACAGAATTGTTATATAATATAATAATTGGAATTGTAGCTAAGAAATAGTTGCAATTACAGTGATACCTTGACTTAAGAATGCCCCAAGTTATTTAGTTACGAGCTGCCACTCGGTTGATTTTTTGCTTAGTGTTCAGAGCTAAAATTTGAGGTATGAGCTAAGCTTATATTAATAAGTTTACTCAATGCATTTGTTTCTTACAATTTATTACGCCAAAGAAAAAATATTCTTTGTATATATATAAAAAAAAGACATTAAAACATATTACAATACATTATATTCTATTTCATGGTGTTTTAATTACAATTTGTTTTATTGGGGGTATGGAACGGATTAATGGCATTTCAGTTTATTCTAATGGTGAAAATTGATTCAATATCCGAAGGAGATGGAGTTACGAGCTGAACGAATTAAATTCCTAAGTCAAGGTACCACTGTACCTGCATTCCAGACGAGTATTTTAAACTAATTGTACCAATTCGTATTTGATATACTTAGCCGACGTCTGGGTATTGTGTAAAGCTTTTACACTCGTGCAATTTCATAATTTTCTGCAATCCTAGATACCTATTTAAACATGCACAAAGTGCGTTTTTTTTACAGACAGTCCTGTGGGATACAAACTTTGGCAATGTATTACCTATGGGTGGTGGAAGTTAGTATTAATAACCAACAACGCACTTGATGGTAAATAAAAAATTGGATTCGCAATGTAATAATACTAAAAGGTGTTATAAACCTATTCCCATTTGCTTAGCTGAACGCAAACAAAATCTCACATTTATGTAAGCAAATATTTACTAAGGTTCGCCTAGTCTAGTAGAAGGCCAATAAAAAGGAGCACGAAAACAAAACACATAACCAATGTATTACGAGGAATTATTTTTAACCATCCTTCGTAAAATAGTTTAGTTTTGTCTGACACATGACCACAACACTGGGACACATAGGAAGGGTCAAATACTAGGATAAATCATGTGGCTACCTTGTTATTCAATGAAACGGTTGGTTGGATGTTACGACATGTTAATTCTTGTTGGGTTATTTTATGCCAAAGACATTTTGTTTTATTCATTCGTGATGAGTACCCACATTTTTAAAACTAACTTTTTGGACACATTTTTTAAAACTTATTTTTTTAATCAACCCATAGATGGGACCCTAACAGATACTACCACTCCAGGTCAGAGAGAACCTGGGAGTAATAGTGATTAAGGGGTACTTCTCACTTTCCAGAGCTCCAGAATTGGAACGTCACCATTAGAGAGAGTTTTGCACCATACCCAGGACACTAAGACTCATCCACCGCTTTTATAGCACATATGATAAAAAGTGTCCGATCTTGACATGAGATCATATAAGTGCTAGTGTCCGACATGACCAGCTGAGTAATCCGAGGCCTCTCCGACCACCCGTCTAGACTAAGTAAGGGCCAAAGTGTAGTGTGGCATTTCATGGACGGCTCAGTCACCAGGGTTTCATCCTTAATCAACAAGGGTCCTCACACACGGCCAAGAGGTGGCCCTATTGAGGGGGATCTTACTCCATAGTAGAAGTGCAGTCAGTATAATCTAAAGCCCCTGCCGACTGGGCTAAGGATCGACTTCACTAACCCATCGAATTGGTCTGCAATATCAGTCCTGCGGTAGGTGTATTAAATGCATTAAAGTATATATGAAAAACACCATTGTGCTGCTTCCGAATATCAAACGCTTTTGATTCGCACATGAGCAGACTCGTTCTGAGGAAAGCATTTATATACGTCTGCCCACACACCGTGATTAAGGTTAGAGCACTTTTTTTGCAATAACAGATTCTCTAATATATGTTCCACTTGGCTCACTAAAAAATCTAACATCTGCCAAGGTTAACAGAACTTATGGTGGCACAACTTATGTAAAATACAAAAAAAAAAGCAAAAAAAACAAAAGAAAACCAAAACAAAAAAGAAAAGAAAGAAAACAAAAAAAAAAATAATAACAAGAAAAACCAAAAAAAGTCGAAAAACAAAACGACAAAAAGAAAAAAAAACGTCAAAAACAAAGTAAAATTAAGTTAAAAAAGGAAGATAAAGTAAACGAAAAAATCCAAGAAAGAAAGCAGCTAAAGAAAACGCAAAGAAGAAAGGTACACTGAATTAAATAAAGAAAAGAAAAGAAAAGAAAAAAAAGAGAATAAAGTGGCCATTTTCTTGCGAGTCAAATAGTTTAAGAAGCAGCCATAACAAAAACTTAGAGGCGCTGTGCAAGCAGCAGAAATACTAAAAAGATTCAAACAAAAACGAAAGAAAAAGAAAAGCAAAAGAAAATAGAAAGACAAAATCCTAAGTGCGCTCTTCTTTTTTTTGTGTGTGTTGAGGGTGGTGGATCTTTAAGTGTCTAGTTTCTCTATATTTTTCTTGCTTTATCATCAGTTCGTGACTTTTAATGAAATACCGAAATGTTTTATTCGACTGAGCATCTGTCGATTGACAATAAGACTTTCTGATACATAAATCGTTTTCTGGAAAGATTAGCAACGAAGCAAAAATATAAATTTAAGCGTATTTTTACGACGAGGAAGCGGCCATATTTAATCAAACAAAATATAATCCCCAACGCATAACAAGTAAAAAAAATAGGATTCTCTCACCGACTAAACGCTAAGCTTATTTTAATTACAGCTGCTGAAAAGGGACATTTAAAATTTCTTCCAGGATACAAATCTGTACTATTTGGCCCCAGAGGGAATGGCTTCCCATAAATTAGAGGCTGATTAAAACAAAACCTTCATACTCTTGCAAATAACCAATAAGTTTTCAGCGTCATGGAAAACAATAAGATAAACAGTAATGGATATTCGTGTTTTAATGCGTTGATCAATAGTGTCGACAGGGCTTAGAATATGCTCCCTGTATCCCCTGGATAGGGGTAGATCTCACTTCAAAAGGGACTGGTGGTGAGGCTCCAGTTATATGGCTTTAGGGGAGTGTGGTGTAGACCATTGCCATTACCCCCAGATCTACACTGACCCGGAGTAGTAGAACATTTATGGGTGTAATAGATCTGTATGAAAATTATGTTTATTTGATAGGAATACTTCATATTATGTAACAGTTCAAATAATTTGCATTAAGAATAATTACTTGAAATTAATTATTTACTAAAATGTTATTACTATTATTTCATTAGTTGCAAAATTTTCACGCCGATTCCCCACCTTGCCGATTGGAGCTGTAGAATACACCCACTGCACCTCTGCTGAGTGGTAAACTCCCCCAATGGGACCACCTGTTGGTGGAGATCCGTGATACTTAAGGACGGAATCCTGATTGAGCAGTCCATGACATACAACACTCCACTTTGGCCCTTACTTAGGCTACATGGGTGGTTGGAGAGACCCATCTGATCAGACGGCTGGTCATGTCAAGCCATAGCACCTATATGATTGTCCAAACCTATTGCTTTTATGACAAACCTCAAACCCTTTTTTTATCATATGTACTAGAAGTCTGTGGATGAGGGTCTTAGTGTTCTGGGCATGACGTTAAACTGCATCTTGCAGTGAAGGTACAAATCTGGAGCTCTGGGGAATATAGACTACCCCTTTATTGACATTACTCCCAGGTCCACTCAGACTTGGAGTGGTAGTAACTATTAGGGTTCCATCTATGGGTTAAATAAATTAAAAATAGTATTAAAATGTGTTTAAAAAATTGAGTTTGAAAAAGAAAAAATTGAATATCCAACAAGAATGAATAAAACACTGCATAAAATAAAACACTGCATAAAAATGGGTTGTCATACCTTAAAATCTAATCAATAATACCAGTTCTAGCTGGTAGTTATTCACTGGTGTTTGAGTGACAGCAAGTCTCTCAGGTATCAATAGCCGAGTATTCTAGCCAATATTAATGTTGTAGTCTGTATTATTTCGATTCTTCCCGATTTACAGCTTCTCCAGCCTTTGAGGACTGTTCTAAGCGCACCAATTATTATTAATTACTTGAAACCATGTAACTGTGTGCAAACAAATGCTTATCAAATAGAAATAGTCGCTTGAAACCGTATGATTGTGTATGAATTATTATTAGATGGGAATACTTACAACTGTGTGCAAACAAAGTATTATAGATTAAAAAAATGATACACAATATTAATTAAATTCCATAATTAAATAAGGAATTAATATGTAGTTAGTAATAAAGTCAGACTGGGCTCTCTAGATTTGGTCAAACTAACTTTAGAACCTCAACTAACACATGGGCCAGCGTAGTAAGGTAATTTACCATATGTTTACAGACATTTGGGGATTAGTAAGTTGGTTAGTTTCATTTTACGACATGTCAACCTTGTTGGGTTATTTTATTACGGAGCCGTTTTGTTTTATTAATTCTTGATGGGTACTCAATTTTTCTAAAGCACATTTTTTAAACTTATTTTTGCTATTAACAGGTACTAACACTTCGGGCCAGAGTGGACAATGGTGATGAAGGGGTACTCAACATTGCCCAGTGTTCCATATTTGGAACTTTGCTATCAGATAGAGTTTAACGTCATCCCCAGGTACTAAGACCCTCAGCCACGGCCTTCTAGCACATGACAAAAAGGGTAATAAGTCCGATTGGTCGGATGGAACCTATTCGACCACACGCCGAGCCTAATTAGGGGCCAAAATGGAGAGTTGCATATCATGGACTACTCAGCCACCAGGGTTCCATCCTAAAGCATGACGGGTCACCATCCAAGGTCAATAGGTAACCCATAAATGGAACCTTAACAGGTACTAACACTCCGGGACAGAGTGGACCTGGGATTAATTGTGATGAAGGGGTACTCCATATTCCCCAGAGTTCCAGAATTGGAACTTCGTCAGTTTAACGTCATGGTGCTTGCCATAAGTGCAATAGGGTTGGCATTTAGGGAATCCAAAGTCTTGTAAAAACGCCGATAAGATTAAATTTAAAAAATAAATTTTATAAAAATAACATTCTTAAACATTATTAAAGTAATAAGTTTGTTCCTTAATCTTCCGATCGTTATCATCTTGCAACACCCATTAGTTAAAAATGAGACCATGTAAATCGGCCAAGATGAAATGAAAAAAATGAAAATACAGATTATCTGATGTTGCTTATCAGCCAAATTCATATTTCTCATGATTGTCGTCACATCAGCTAAATAAAGGACCATTGCGTGTTTATTATAATGGATGAAAAGGGGAAAAAGACATGCTACACATAAAATTATAAGAAAAAGGGTGCAGGGAAAGGAAGGAAAAATAATAAAAAAAATAGTGAGAGTTAAATCAAGATTGTATTTTTTCATACTAAACTATTTAGCAATATCTGTTTAGTAAACATAACATGTTTTGATAATTAAATTATCATACGGTGGTATATCAATAGGTCCTGCTAGAAATTATTAAATCTTGATGCGACATGTTTAAGATTCACTTTAAAAATTTTTTCTATATGACAGATATTGTTTATTATGATCATCGTGTTTACTGAACTCGATCAACAGTTAATGGGTTAGTAGCTAGTATAACTAGCAGGTTCGATTCTCAGACTGATCCATGCATGAGGCTCCGAACAAAATGTTTTGCAAATAACTTACTGAAATAAACCCTGCGTATGGATATTTACTGAACTTAGCAAAAACAATGTCAAATTAGAGAGCATTGGTAACTGTGTTGCAATTAAATTGCTGCTGTTAATGCTTGACAAGTGGGATCATTTATGGAAAAAATGTTGGGTGTTGTACAAAATCATTCTGAACTGAATACGTGCTAATGAATGATAACCGTAAATAGGACTTAATGTCTTTGCACATTTTACGTGCCAATGAGATGACTTCGCATCCATTTCCTGTGTTATTTAGTTAATCATGAAAAAAGCAAAAGACAATTAATCCAGATCCTTCAATTCGTAGCATAAAATATCGGAACCCTGTTTACCAATCCTAATTAATGAAGAATAATGAGCGATACAATTTACTGATAGTCAGATTTCGGTGTAAGAAAACTATCATCTTTTAGAATTCTTCATGGATATTGAGAGGAAGCATTACGATTTGGATCTTGCTACTTAATAGGACACTGTCAGTCAAACCTGGCTGGATTTTACGGCATGTCAACCCTTGTTAAGTTATTTCATGCCGAATACGTTTTGTTTGATTCATTCTTAGTGGTATTCAATTTGTTTTGTTTTTCTTTTAACTCCTTTTTCTTAAATATTTTTTAACTCATTCTTTCCTGTTTAACCCATAGATGGGATTCTATCAAGTACTATCACCCCTGGTTAGAGTGGACCTGGTAGGAATTGTGATGAAGGGGGAAAATCCTCATTCCCCAAAGCTTCAGAATCGGAACTTCACCATTAGTTGCAGTGTAATGTCAGACACAGGACACTAACACCCTCGGTCACCGCGATCTAGCACATATGATCGAGCTGGGGCTTGCCATAAGGGCAATAGGATTAGGACAATCATATAGGTGTTAGGGCTTGATGTGACCAGCCTATTGAAAACAAGGGCTCTTTCCTCGTTAATAAATGATTTATTCTATCAAGGATTTGGAGTATACATTAAATACTCATTGTTAAACTTACGCAATTTCTATTGAGGATATTGTGACGTAAGCACGTTCGGATACAGACAGACACCGCATCTCCATATATATATATATATATATATATATATATATATATATATATATATATAGTGTGTGTGTGTGTGTGTCCTAAAATAATGTATACACTCCTTTTTTTGTATTCTTTCTCTTGTATCAATCTTATTTAGAAGTAAAAATTGAATAAGTTATAACGATTCAAAGAGTGTATACATTATTTTGGGACTATATATATATATATATATATATATATATATATATAGCAAGATAGAGAGAGAGTAGCAGCTATTAAGAGAAGGGTGTTGCCGGCTTCATATCTTTTCAAAAAGGCGTTATGATGAAATGAATCTATCAATCAACAAAGAGAAGTCGTAATTGTCATATTGTTTTCATTTACTGACATCCTTTCAGTTGAATCAGTTTTGATCTTCACCGCCGATATAATGACGAGTAATATGATCTACTCACTTATGTTACGTACTAGACACTTCTATACGATGATTACACGCGCCAGTGCAGTATTATAGCGCTTATGTTAAGTTGTCCATGGAATCTGGCCTAAAGTCTAGAAACTTGGATTTGTTCTACAGAAGAAATGAGCTGGATGTTAAGCGTCTCTGGTCAATTAGTTTCCTATCGCTCTTGTTTGTTTCCGGCACATCACCGATCAAGTTACTACGCCAGTTTAGAAGTTCATACGTTCTCGAGGCCCGACAAAGCAGATAAGAACTAATAAAAGGCTAAACAGATTGTAAGCAACCTAGAGAAATATATGGATACTCCATAAAAACAATTCTAATGATCCAAGAAGATTGATTTATTTTAACCGCATGTCAAGCCATTTAAGAATACTAGCAGGACCTGTTGCCTTTTCGACCGACCGTACCATTATGCAATAGCTCTTTAATAAACATATCAAACGTTGTAATGATTAGATTTTCATACTGTAATATATGAAGTAAAATATATAGTCTTGATTGAACTCACTATTGTATGTTTTTTTATGTTCGATTGAAACTGAATAGAGTTATTGTTACAATTCATGAAAGATCATGAATTGTGAACAGACCTGTAGCTAAGAATTTAAATTAAGGGCCGTTTACTATGGGATCAGGGAGTCTATTGAAAATTGCCTCTGACGGTTATGACCTTTTGATCCCTTGACAACGCGCCATGACAGACATGTGATAGTTTAGGTTAGATTCGACCCAGACTTCAAAGAGCTTAGACATTTTCCGGGGTCGGTTTCCCGCGGTGGAACCAATCAATATGGGCTAGAAGAAAGTAAAGCTTGCTCAAGCAATAAAACCAAGTTTTGTTAGTTAATTATTAAAAACAAGCAATGCCCATCTCAAGACAAAATGAAACCAGCCCTTAAAATGAAATCAGCCCCTAGATAGAAGTCAACTAGATAACATGGCGGGCAGAAACAGAAATGAAATAAGTAAGCAGTTAGCAGCAACAAGCAGAATAAAGTAAGATCATATAATTCTCTCTCTCTCTCTCTCTCTCTCTCTCTCTCTCTCTCTCTCTCTCTCTCTCTCTCACACACACACGATGTTTATAAGGGTATATATAGTATGTAAAATTATCCCTTCCGTGCGCTTACTCAATCTTTCACTTACTTTCTTATATTTTTTCTGTGTATCATGTTCTTTCTCTTATAAAAAAAAACGGAATGATTCATTATTTAGCTGAGGTGACGCAGCCTTATGCATGGAGGCTGTTGTACCAGGTCAATCCGTTTAAAAAAAAATCAAACTACTTATCAAAAAGAAAGAGAATTATATCAGAATATACTAAACACCACCCTGGAGGCTGAGCAGACCATGACATACAAGACTCCACTTTCGTCCTTACTAAGGCTAGACGGGCGGGCGAAGAGGCCTCCTCCGATTAATCGGCTAGTCACGTCAAGTCCTAACATCGATATGATTGTCCCAACCCAATTGCCCTCGTGGCCAGCCCCGACTTTTTTTTTATCATACATGTGCTAGAAGGCCTTACCTGAGGGTCAATGTGTTCTTGGTATTATTTTCACTGATCGTGAAGTTCCAATTATGGAAATCTGGATTACTCCTTCATCACCGTTACTTCTAGATCCACTCTGCTTCGGAGTGTTAGTAACTTTTAGAATTCCCATCTATGTGCTAAATGGAAAAATGAGTTAAAAGAATTGAGTGCCCATCAAGAATTAATCAAACAAAAGGTCTTTGGCATAAAATAGCCCAACATGGTTTGACATGCAGTAAAATCCAACCAACCAAACATCAGTATTGTGTAAGCTATTCACCTGTAGACATTTAAAATTAAAAATTTTAAGATTTAATGATTCAGTCTCGCTGGTTTTTATCTCTGCAGTACTTGACTAATCACAATAAACAGTTCAGTTCTGACTGCTTTTGGTAATCAATTTACGGATAATGTTATTAAAATTGCTTTTTCATTGTCTTACTTTCTTGACTTTTACGGCGACCTAATGAATAACATTCAAGTGGAAACTTTCAGACTTAATTCTGATTAATTGATTTTAACGGGTAAACTCGTCTCAGGTTATTTTATAACTAGAGGTTAGAGAACCACATTCATGGTAAGTTTAAAATTTACATTTTTTGTAGTTATTTTCTAAGATTATTTCGTATGCAGTCCTTTCGAATATGAATAATTTTTAAACAGATTAATTTAACCCACGGATTGGAATCGGTATGTCCACTCCCGGTTCATAGTGGACCTTAAGGTAATGGAAATGAACGGGGTGCTCTATATTCCTTAGAACTGGAGCAATAGATTTTCCTTAATGCAACAGACAGGACACCCTTTTTTTAGTCCTTCTCACCCCTCTGAAGGGGCTACTGTCAGACTATTCAAGCACCACCGACGGGGTTATTTGTAATACTGAAATTCAGATATAATGGTAAAGACAATGATCAATAGTCGGGTTCCATTATCAATTATATAGATTATTTAATGTCCTCAAGTCAGAAGTCGATCTAAACAGGAAACCGAATTATAATGGAATAGACACGGAAATCAGTAAAGACACTAGTTGATTAATGGTTTTGCATAATTTAAAACTCAAAGTTTGTCGAATGATTTTGTTTTGAAGACTATTTCATATATTAATACTCGTGTTTCTCAAAAATTCGACCATTATCATCTAGCAACACCTTCTGGTTAGAAATGAGACCGTGCAAAAGGTGAATCCTGATTATCTGCTGATGCTTATCCGCCGAATTATTTCTTACGAGTTGTCACCTCAGCTAAATAATGGACCATTCCGTTTTTATTACATAGAAAAGGAAAAGAACATGCTCCACAGAAAATATAAGAAAGAAAGATTAGAAGAAAGAGAGTAGAGGACAAAAGGGGGTGAATGCGCGGAAGCGATAACGCTAACCTGTTTCAATGTAACAATGAAAAGATTGAGATATAGTTAAGTCAAGATTATTCTTTTTACTATTTTGAATTATTTTTCAATAGCTCTTAAGTAAACATATCAAACATTGTAATAATTATATCATACTGTTGTATATCCACAGATCTTTCTAGTCTCATACTAATCAATTAAATGGATCTAAAATGAAAAACTTGATTTTTAAAAAGATATCTGGAATAAAGAATCTAATTTTCTGTCGATAAAAACTAAAAGATTCTTTTGATTCGTCAATTTCCGGCCACTTTTTATTTCTTTCCTCATTGTGATCCTCTTTTCATTATTCTAAATCGATCATCTTCAAGTGGCGACAACCTAAGATTCTTCGATTCCCAAATCTGCTTCAAACTCAACAGCGATGTCTCTTCACACACTTTATACTCCCGCTGTGTGTCAAAGTCAACCCAATGTCCCGAGAGTACGTCTATATAACAAGTTCATCAACCCCATCCGGAAACAAAGCCGGGCGCTAAGCATTTCAGCGGACCCTTAGGAATTTCAGAGATTGGTTTTAATCATAATGTTCCTCTAAAAGATTTATCACCATCGATCTTGGTAACCAAGCACATGTCTACATGGCTTAGAGGTTAGAGAATCAAGCCGAGATTGGCTTAACGTTTCAACTCACTTTTTTGCTCGAGTATGGCTGGTTATCCTACAGAATACTTTTTCGGTCTCCCCTTTAATTAAGTCAATTCGTATTTCAGGTTGATGGCCAACTTCATTTACCTATTTCGTATGTTAGGATTGCTAATACTGAATTTGATTGATTTAACGGTATTTCAACCAGTCTAGGGTTATTTTATTTCTAGAGATTAGAGAATTGCATTCATATATCCGTATAGTTGCACACAGTTCTATAGAATACGAATATTTTTAAATAGATCTATCTGGTCTTTATGAGACTAATGGTACTATCGCTCCAGGTAGGAGAAGACCTAGGAGTTATAGCAATGACGGAGTACCAATACTGTCAGATCTCTAGAAATGGAGTCTTACCATCAGATGCAGTTTAGTGTCATACCCTTTTTGTGGGATCTTACTACACAGAAGGAGATATATCCAACGTATTCTAAGTCCCACTCGGCCAACAGGTGGGTCCCATTAGAGGTATCTTACCCCTCTGCAGAGGTGCAGTCGGTGTATTCTGTCCCAGCCGATAGGGTGGCAAAATGGAATGTACACGAAAGACGAAGCTGAACTTCGTTCAAACCGATAATAAATTAATGTTTCAGACAATTGTGCAGAGTTATTTTCGCTTTCTTTTGTGAAATAGAATTTAAAAGAATATCTGTAAAAAGACAATCTATTCTTAATCCGTTTATATCCGTGCTTAAACTATAACCAAGACTAAACTCCATTAAGTTGTGATTAGATTTTGACGACTAGCCGAGTGATAATTAGCAATATTAAAGCGTCGAGTGCTTCTCACCGGCTGTTTTGTTGTCTTTTGACAACAAATCTCGGCTCTTTGAATTACTAGGATTATTCGAACTGTTGTACTCATCTTTATTATCATATATTCAACGTTTCCGCCGATGAGCTCTCTGGCCTTCTCTAGATGTTTCTTGAACTAGAGAATCTTCTCGAGTGGATTGAATAAAGGGTACGGTTCGAAGTTCCGTGAAGGCTCTCGATTATGACGTAATGAATCACCGAGTTCGACAAACAGGTTACCAAGTTCGATAAGAAACACCTGAAGAAGGCCGGAGAGCATATCGGCCGAAACGTTGTGCATATAACAAATATGAGGACAAAAGTACGAATAATCCAGGTAATAAAAATCATCAAGCCTCATCTCAAAAATTCAGTCAAATAGTAATCTTGACTCAATTTTCTTATCAGTAACAATTTGTCACTAACGATAGTTAAAACCTATCATTCTTTCAACAACGATTGTACTTTTAAAGCCGGGTAAACAAAGATATAGATATTTAAGTTTTGGAAAAGTCGACACACAGCGATTAAGTGATAGTTTCACAGGTCTCTTATGGCAGATTTCAACAGAGTATCTGGTAGGTTTCAAGCATCAAGCGAAAGATAGCGTAATTCAATCTATGAAGATTCAATCCTATATATTATTTTGTTTCCGCTATTTTCCTAAGCGTATAAAGTTTATTTTTCAATCTCTCTTGATGCCCTTACTCAGATAAACGGTAAATAATACGCAGATGTTTATTAAAGCGATTTCCTCAAAATACTCTAGCTTAACAAAAGAAGCAATATCATGTCCAATTTTAACGCAGATTGTATTTGAACCAAGAATATGCAGATAAATTTTCAACGTTTGTCATTGACCACTGACTATACCTTTACTTCAGTCATTTTATGTGCTAACAAACGAAATATTCCTGTTGGTACGCGAAACAATCAAACAAAAACTAAAAAAAACTCGAATTTTTATAATTGATTGCCTAAAGTTTGTTTGGCACTATTGCTATGTATTGAAAAAAGACGAAATTAGTTGATTTTAATGACACATCAACCCGTCTAGGGATATTTAATGCCGATAGGTTAATAATTATGTTTCATATTTACAACTGTTACGAGTTTTTTGTTACAGGATCCTATCGAATAGGAATGATATCAGAGTGGCCTGGGTGTAATGGCAATTAAGGGGATACTCAACACCCTTCAGAAATGGTGCATCACCATCAGATGCAATTTAGTGTAATATTCAGGAAACACGGACGATGCATATATAAGACCCTAACATTTACTATCACTTCTGGTCATTACCCCAGTGTAATGGCTACTAGAAAGCGACTGTCCACTTCTCCAGAATTGTAGCCCCACCACCAGATTCAGTTTACTTTTATATTAGGACATCATTTTTGGATGCTAGTCGGTCGAGGAGGATTTACTCTCTGCAGGGGGGGGTGCATTTGGTGTATTTTAGACTGTACAGACAGTAGCGCAATTACCACCGGTACCAGAGTGCTGAGAAAGAGACGGAATTACCCTGCTCCCTCACAAAAAACAAGTATTTCAATTATTTCTTTTCAATACAGGCAAACCTTTAATCTTCGGAAGATTTACGTAATACCAAATCTCAATATTGAATTTTTCTCTATTCAACACTTTAGTATAGAGAACTTTCATTTCAGTGAAAGATTTGAAATTGAGCGAACAAAACATTTCACATCTATATATTAATAGTCCTGTTACTTATAATTACGACCGTCCAAATCGTCCAAGGTGAAATACAAAAATTTAAATCCTGATTATCTGGTGCTGCTTATCTACCAAAGTCTTTCTCATGAGTGTCCTCAGCTCAGTTAAATAATAAACCATTCCGTTTTTATCAAATTTTAAGGAAGAAAAAGGACATTCTACACAGAAAAAATATAATACATTAGAAAGAAAGAGGGGAAAGGAGAAATGGAGTGAGCGCGCGGAAGCGATAACTAATCTGCTTCAGTGGAACATAATGAAGAGATGAAAATAAAGAAAAAATGTGAGATAAATATATATCGAGATTATTATACTTTTACACATTGAAGTACTTGCAATAGATCTTAAGTAAACATATAAAACATTGTAATAATTAAATTAGCATACTGTCGTATGTCCACAGGTCCTGCTACTTATTTATTAAGTCAGATGAAAACGTAAATAATAGGCGTCAATTCATTTTGGTGTTTACTGTAGAATTTGAATTATGGATAAATGTATAAAACCACATGTACAGATTTATGAATAAAAATATACTGCTAGAAAAAATTACATTATTGGACTATGATGCACGACCCAAATAAGGATTGTTTTTATGAGCAATGGATTTTAATATTCATTCGCCATGAAAAAAGATGTTCAACTATACTGTAGTTCTGTATAGCTGCGCGTTTTTGAGTAAACACACACACACTTAGAGCTTTATAGGTATTCCTGTAAATAATGACACGTAAACCATCCAATATTTCCAAGATTTTATGTCCAATCCAATAATAATATTTGTATACACACGCCATTTTGGGAAGAGGAAAATATTTCAGGGGAAATGTCAGATAGGGAAAGAAGGAAGACAAAAAGAGAAAAGGAGACAGCAAAATACACACGTTTATTTACACATCAACGTAAAAACTATACGTACAATTTTTTTTTTTTTAGATGGTTGGTATATTGGATTTTACAGGATGTCAACCCTTGTTGGATTATATTATGCCGAAGACATTTTATGTGATTAATTCTTAATGGATACTCAAAGACCGGGTACAAGTTATATTAAGTATTGTATGTTATCGCACTCGGGTAGGATAGAACCTGCAACCTATGGATGATTGTCACTAATATAACAATAAAGATGAGAACAATAGTCTGAAAAATCAAAATACAAATTAGATAATCTTTGTAACAATTAAGTGTAAATTATTTTTCTAAATCACGGCAGCTGAACGGCTTGAGATCAAGCGTAAAGAGAAGCAAAGATTTTTTTTGTTTTAATTTGAAAAATATCTGAACAGTTCGCAAGGATATCAGGAGTTTCTGTTTTTCAATAATTTAGATTTAAAAAAATTGTACAGTACTTTGTCTGGTAAGACACACATATTGCAGCGAAAATGTGCTAAGTTCAGATTCTATGAGTTTGTGCATTGCATTAGTCTATCTCAGTTTAATCGGAGAACCGAGTTTATCCATAGAATCAGATTCAGGGAGAATTAGAAATACCGATAACAAGACCAGCAGAGGAACGAGATCTAGGAAGATTGGTTCATTTCTTTCGGAAAAATCTTATTGTTAAATAGATATCTTATTTGGCAAGCAGAATCGGAAAAATATTTTCCTTTTTATAATGTATAGTAAATTATATGTGGCAACGTAAATAATATCTATATTATGTATTGATATGTATAAAAGTGTTTCTTAGTACGAATATCTGATATATTTACCAAATATTTCCATAAAATAACTCCTGTAGAGTTATTGATATCAGAATGGATTCGGAGAGCATTAATATTTAAAGATATCAGATTATCAAAGAATATGTATTTTCCCTATATTTCACCAAGTAGGACAAACAGCAAGTAACATTCTTAATTTAAAGAAGATCTATATGCAATTTTATTTTTTCTATTCATGGTTTACCTTTTCTA
The DNA here is from genome assembly GCA_023376005.1 of Doryteuthis pealeii. Lineage (NCBI taxonomy): Eukaryota > Metazoa > Mollusca > Cephalopoda > Myopsida > Loliginidae > Doryteuthis > Doryteuthis pealeii. The sequence continues at coordinate 45,657,575 of CM042139.1, forward strand.
CATAAATCAACTAAGATTAAAAGACACTTAGTACATTTGCAGATAGATTGACAGGATATTAATAGGGACAACGACCTGTCAACCAGGCTTAGAATACGTTAGTTGTATTCACAGTAACAGAGATTACCACCTTCTCCCCCCCCAAATGAATATGACACTAAACTGAATCTAAGGTTCCAGTTTTGGAGATCTTAAGACTGCAGAATACTTCTTGTCATTACACACAGGTCCACTGATTTTGAGTGATAATTCATGTTTGATCCATAGATAGGAACCATCTATGGGTAAAATAGATATGTTTGCAGATTATTTGTATTAGATAATTATTGTATTACTTACTTAAACCCATATGAGTTTGCTAACAAATGATTTAAATCGAAACAATATAAAACCATATACTTATTAGTATTTGATAGGAATACTTGAAAACGTAAGGTTTTGTGTCAGAAAGTTTGTTACGATTTTTCTAATATTTTATAAAACCTAGCAGGACTTGTGGATATACCACAGTATGACAATTTAATTAATACATAGTTTGATCAGTTTACTTTAGAACTATTGCTAATAGTTCAATATGTAAAAAGTATTATAAACTTTATTTAATTCTCACCGTTTCTTTCTTTTCATTTTTGATTTATGTTCGCTTTGGTGCGCTCACACCCTCTCTATATTTCTCCTACTCTTTCTGATTATATTTTTTCTGTGTAGCATGTCCTTTTTCTTACACTTGATTTATAATAAAAATGGAATGGTCCATTATTTTGCTGAGATGACGACACTCATAAGAAATAAGAATTCAGTGGATAAGCAACACCAGATAATCAAGATCTACTTTACATCTTAAAGGATTTGGACGTTCTCCTGTTTAACCAGAGGGTGTTGCATAATAAAGGTCGTACAATTAAGGAACACGAGTATTAATATACAGATTTAAGCGCCCAGAGAAGGAAGGATAAAGGTTTCAAATCACTGTTTGAAAGGAATGAATCGTGAAATTGTTGTTTCTTTTTAATCTGTATATCAACACACAGATTTCTGCAGATTGTGTTTAGAGCAGCATTGATTAGTATTAGTTTGGACGTGAGTTGTGTATCTACATTAAGCATTTTTACCACATTAGCGACATCTAGCAATTCTTCCTTCTACCAAGAATTCCAATTGATTTTATGTGAAAATAAGCATACAGCTATCTTGAGAAATTCGCCGACATTTTTATTTAATAAATTCTCGGAAATGTACATCTTGATTTCCTTTCCGGAGTATTAAGAGAAAATTACCAAAAGTTTATATATATGTATATATATATAATTATATATTATGTGTGTGTGTGTGGGTGTATGCATTTATACAAATAAATACGTGAATTTACGAATATGGTTATTCATAAAGAAAAAAAAATATTTGTATTTATGCGTTTGTTATCTACATGAACTAAAAGCATTCTCTCTCTCTCTCTCTCTCTCTCTCTCTCTCTCTCTCTCTCTCTCTCTCTCTCTCTCTAACTAGCGACAACATTCTAAAATGATTAAAATAGAGCACTTTATTCTAAATCACGTTTGCCGAGCTCATTAGAAATATTTAAAAATAAACTGGCTCAGTTATTTTGCGTCACCTTAGTGACAAAAACAAAACACTTTTAGTTAGATAATAACAGTTTTGATAATTATAGTTTAAACGGCTGTATAATATCTTAATAATGGTTAGAAAAATAACCGAATGTACTTGCTCTTCAAATAATAAGTCTTTCGGACAACTTAACTTTTAAGATGATATCAAGAGAATTGTTAGGAAACTTGAAAGAAGAAAAAAAAGAAAAAAACAACTTGAAAACAAGAAGGATTCTGTTATGTTTAACCAAATTTGAACGTATGTATATGTATGTATTAAGATAAGTTTGTGGTTATTTATGAATAAGATATCTTAACATCAATATACATTTCTGTATGCAATCGACAGAATATGCTGTATTTATGAAAAACAAAATATACAATAAAACAGATGAGTTTATGATCAATTCTAGAAATAGTACAGAATCTTCAAGAATGTCAATGAATTCATCCCGAGTGCCCGATAGTCTTATCAAAAAGAATTCTCAACAGGAGACAAAGAATACAATTGAAAAAGAACACTATATCGTTGAAATTATATTGCAATGTTTCTTTTAAAAACAGGTAATCAATAAGAATAGCATTTCTTTGAAACATAGTCGGCAATTATTGAAATTAAATATTCATTTCTTTTTTATTCATTGAATACTTTAACTTCAATTGTGGACATTACACGGAACTATATGGCTTTAATTTAAAAGAATAAAAGAAAGAAGAGAAAAAGACTTTGAGAAATAAGTTCTCATAGCATAAAATGAAATTTTCCGTTTTCAATTTGCGGAATATGAGGGTTCATGTTTTAATAACATGGATAAGTCGTCGGGGCGGCCTAATGTCGGTATGAGCCATACAGCGAGGGAGTCTATCCCCTTTTCACTAGCGCTAGACCAAGGAGATTGTTTTATGCGTCTGAGGTGTAGCGTCGCACCTACCATCAGCTCCTTTACCTCACAGCTCCCTGTGCTACTCATACGCTGAGTTGGCGAGGGCCGGTATCGAACTAGGAACCTTGTGGTTTCTAGCCGAACGCTCTACCGACTGAGCTAATCCGGCCCTTAAATTTATAGCTTATTCTTCAAAGGAAACCTGGGATGGTTGTAATCAAATAGACCAGTTTATTTAAAATTGGTTTAGATCAGTTTTTTTTTATTTTACGGCATCTCAACCGTTGTTGGCTTATTTTATGCCGAAGACATTTTGTTCTATTCATGCATGATGGGCATTAAATTTTTAACACTATTTTTTTCTATTCAACCCATAGATATGACCCTAAAAGGTATTACCACTGTGAGTCAAGGGGGACCAGGCAGTAATGGCGATGAATTAGGTATTTCACATTCCCCAGAGCTCCAAAATTGAAACTTCACCATTACATGCAGTTTAACGTCATTATTTACAATTAATTTTTTATCTTTATATATATACAAGAGAAAATCATTGTATCTTGACCGATTTTAACGTTATTCCTCAAGTTTAAGGAATCGCTTTGATATTTCCCTGTAATTGTTTCACAAGTTGTTGTTTTTTTGCACATGATCCTGTCAAATTTGAATATCTTTATAAATTGATCCATTTAACCTATAGATAGGACATTAACAGGTCTTATCACACCGGCTCAGAGTGGACCTGGGAGGAGTGTCACTGAAGATGTATACACTGAAGTCAGAACTGGAGTCCAACCATCAAATGCAGTTGAGTATCATATCCAGAAAACACGTTTTTTTTTTTTTTTTTTTTTTTAAATCTATGAGGGATCTTCCTGAATGCCAAACCTAATCCAAAGTAATGGCTAAATCGTTGCTTTCTATGGGGATCTGGCTTATAAGACTCATTTCAATTTTCGAAAAGACTCAGACAAATGCAGACAGCGTAATCACAGAATGAATCAATCTATTCCTTCTTATTACAGTTAATAATGCATATAATAACTACTTTTCTTCTTTCTAAATCGGCATGTATATCTAAATCTTTCTTGTGTATATATATATATATATATATATATATATATATATATATATATATCTCAACCCCTCCACACGAGTAGGATGCGACACAAGGTCAATTTCTTAAGCGGAGTTTAATAAGTTCGGATTCAGAGTTTTTCTTCTATCCAAGGTTAAAGTGTCACAGTCTTCCCTATTTACTCATAGCTAGAGGGAGGATAGTTGGATTCATAACTTTCCCAAGGGTATTAGCGCTATGGGGATAGATAGATATGAACGCATAATCTGGTTAGCCCACACTTAATCCTTTTCAGTCATCGTGCCATACCAATGACGAGATCTTAGTTAATATATTTGTCGATTAGACATATCAAAAAGCAAAGAGGATCCATAACTTCGCAATTTCTGAGTGCAACGGGAATACATAACACCTCAGTTGGATATTTCTCGTGCTGATAACTGGTGAGCCAGCTTGTATCTTCTCACAGATAAATTCCTACACTCACACACACACATATATATATTATATATATATATATATATATATATATATATATATATATATATCCTCCCCATTCTCTCTCAATATAGATGTGTGTCGTAATCTTCAAGCATTTATGCTCTTGTTTTTGGCTGCTTCTGTGCGTGTAAAATATGCACCTGTTTATTTATCTATACATTCGCTTTGCTTAACGCCGTGTCGACTCAATCCGATTTTCAGCTTTGTAAGCGAAAGTTACCAGCATTGCTTTTTGTTTAACATTAAAAAAAAAGAAAAGTAAAGCAATGAAAACTGTTCTATTTTACCTGTGGAATTATTTCTATTTTTTCCGCTAACAGTTTTGTAGATATCAGTATCACACGTGCAGGGATATACAGTTTTTATTAATACCTCGAGACTAATTCTACTGTAAAATATATATACAAAGCTTAAGAGACTTGCTAATCAAAATACAGAGAGAAAGAAAAATTAGAATTTGAAAACAGAAAAATGAAGTAAACTATTTTTTTGTCAAAAATGTTCTTGTGTTTTAGCATTAGGTGTCTAGACTCGTGTCACCAGGGTGAGATAAACTAATGTACTATTTTGTTACATTTTCCCGATATTGACTGTCATTCGTAGGAACAACATTAGTTGTAATTAAGAAGAGGCTTGGGTACAAATGCTATTTGTCATTTAAATGCGTAGACAAATGTAGTACCTACAACACCAATATAATCTTTCAATATATTAATACTAGTGTTCCTTATTTGTGTGACCGTTATTTGCAATATGGTTATGTTGAGAACGTACAAGAAATGCAAAAATGTAAATTTTGATTAGCTGGTGTTGCTCGTCGACCGAATTCTTATTTCTTTAAAAGTATTGTCGCCTCAAGGAAATTATATACCATTCCGTTTTTATTATAAAGAAATGGAGAAAAAAAGATATGCTACACAGAAAAGGCATAAAAGATAGTGAGGGACAGAGCGGGGGAGCGCGTGGAAGTGATAACGTTAATCTGTTTCAATCGAACATAATGTAAAGGAGGAAAGAAAGGGTGAGAGTTAAATCAAATTATTATACTTTTTACATATTGAAGTATTTTTTGGAATATCTCTTAAGTAAACATATCAAACGTTGTAATAATTAAATTATCATACTCTGATATATCCATCCTCAGGTTCTGCTAGTATAAGAATAAATCTACTTGAAGATTAAGAAATCTAACCAGTAGGGGCGAAATAGTTACTTAATTATGATAAACGACGGAAAAATTCTTCACTGCTAATTTATTTACTTTTACTTTAATTTTTAAATTTGGCTTGTAACCAAATTACGAAAACAGGAATATGCCACACAGAAGCCCATAAAGAAATACAGCCTCGCCTATATCTGCGCGCGTGTAATAGCCATATAGACGTATGCAAATATATATTGTCCAAGTGACCCTTGATATATGCAGGTAGATTTACAAGTCAGCCGCCCAGTTAACAATTATGAAAAGAACCTAAACATGTGAGGTTACCAGATTTAAGAAATGCTTCAGCCTGTTGCAAAAGACATCACTGCTATGATGACTAGGCACACATAAGTATTAGGAGTTGGTTGGATGGACACAATTTTTTAATTCAATTTATTAAAACATTTTTAAAACAATAACTTTTTATATTTAACCCATAGATTGAAGCCTAACAGGTACTACCACTCCGGGTCAGAGTAGACCATGGAGTAATGGTGATGGAGAGATAATCCACATTCCCAAAGCTATAGAATTTTAACTTTACCATCAGATAGTGTCCTGGGTATGACGTTAAAATCTAAGATCCTCAAGCATAGCCTACTTGCACATATATGATAAAAAGAGTTTGGGCTTGACATATGGTCGAGACAATCATATAGGTGCTAGAGCTTGACCAGCCGATTGATCGGAGGAGGCATTCCCCCCCCGTCTAGCCAGAGTGTTGCATATCATGGACGTCTCAGTCACCAGGGTTCCGTCCTTAAGCATCACTAGTTGCCACCCACGACCAACAGGTGGTCCCATTGAGGGGGGTAACCCTCTGTAGAGGTGCAGTCTGTGTATTCTAAAGTCCCAGCCGACATGGCTGTTCACCAGGTGTAGGGCGAATGCTACTATATTAAACTGCATTAATTTTGGCAATACCTGACTCAAGACATGTACAGTCCTGAAGGAGATGAACAAATACCACGTAAATCTTAACCCAAAAAGATAGAAGAATGTTTTCTATTCACACTCAAAGTTGCCAAATTGGTGTCCTTTTAAAATCTGTAATATACATTTCCTCCATATCTGTATCTACACACTTTTGCGTTTTCTAAATGTTTTACTATCACAACCACCAAGCAGAAATCCTTGAAGAAAACAGCTCGGCAAAGAGTGATGTTCAAACAAGCTCGAAAATGGCCTACGAGGTTCTCTATCAAATGCACCGAAACAGCACCTCTTATTTCCTAGTATATAGGCTTTTATCTCCGCAAAAAGTCTCATACTTCATGGCTTAACTCATTTTTATCTTCTACTTGACTCCCCTTTTCTTTATCTCCTTTATGGATGTTTTAGGGCAACATATCAAGAATATTATTAATATAGCAAGATATTTTTTTTATTCCTCAGCGTAGAGTGCAACACTCAGCTTATTCCTTCCTATTTATTTTTTTTACTGCGAGGAATCATCGCTTTGAAAAATGCAACGAATCTAAATCTTTTCTCTGGAAAAAGAACGAAACAGTCTTAATCCCTTTAAGTCGAGAGATTTGACAAATTATTTGTTAAGCATGTTTCTTTCTCATGAAAGGGTTAATGCATTTCTTTAATATTCATTGGTAGGGACATGAATAAATCCCTAATGCTGGAGAAACGTATTTATCTTACATAACATTTAGTTCTCAGCATAGTTTATTTAGTGAGGAATATTAATCCAATAGAACGAATTGTATCCATTGGGAACATCAGATAAAAATTCATCTTTTAATACCATTAAGACTATAGAATTATACACTCTTATATATTTCGGTTTGTCTAGATCTAAACAAAACACCCATGAAAACATGAGTATAAATACACACATTTATATATCAATATACAAAATAATACATATACCCATCTATGAAATAAGTAAACATTGTTAAAATATGTTTTTATTATTCAACGAGGTCATTAATGTAGCTGTTCCCCTTACATACACACAATATATATATATATATATATTCACACAAGTAGGATGTGACACATGGTCGATTTCTGAAGCGGAGTTTAACATGTTTGAAGTCTGAGTTTTCTTTCTCCTAGACTGGCTGCCTAAGCAAGGTTAAAGTGCCTAGTCTGACCTACAATTTACCCATAGCTGGAGGGTAAACAGTTGGATTCATACCTTTCCCATGGGTATTAACGATCAATAAGTTAGCCGTCTCATTATGGGCGAAAAAACATTTTACACAAAAATAAATATATTCTACCTCTAATTTCAACCGAAAAATGTAATGACCTTCAGATGGATTATCATTTTAAAAAAATAATTAAAAAAAAATCACATGTAGTTAAATTTGGCGGGTGTGGAGGATGTTGCACGAGTGAAATTCTCTGGTAGCGTAACGATTACCATCATCGTTAGAAATCTACCCGAATTCAAACTCTGGACGAGGGTGTTTGCATTTCACATAGCTCAAATACATTTGCGAAATGTATGAATCCATAAATTCTCCTAGCTATGGGTAAATAGTAGGGCAGTCTAGGCTCTTTAACCTTAGTTTAGCAACCGATCTAAGAGAAGGAAATCTTTGCATTCAACCAAGTTTTACACCGCTTAAATTGACCTTGAATCGCATCCTTTCTCATGGTGGAGGGGTTGAGTAAATACACACAATCCTGTGCTTCATCAAGAATCGCATTTAGAAGGTAAGACTGGCATACCTTTTTTTAATTGGTTCCGGCTCGTCTAGACAGTAGCGTAGACGTCGAGACATCACTTATATAAGCCTAATGGAATCTGTAGATATACCACAGTATGGTAATCGAATTATTACAACGTTTGTTATGCTTACTTAAAAGCTATTGAAAAATAGTTCAAACGTTCTCGGACAATCTCATTTTAGCCAGAAGGTATTGCAAGATGATTACGGACACACAATTGAGGAACACGAGTATTAGTATATAGATGCTCAGCTGCGCACACATCTTTATTTTAAAATTAAAAATTAAATCTTGAGTCTATACACTTTTACAAATTACACCTTGTATTACTATATGGCAAAGAATTGAAACTATTTGGGGTTTCACACCCTGTGTTACAGGCGATGATATCTTGAAAAGTGGTTGGTTAATTATTTATCTGAAGTGATTTTAGGTCAATGAACCAAAGGCGACTTCTTTGTATTGGTCGCGCACAAAAACATCCGAAATGTCTATCATATATATATATATATATATATATAATCTCAATACTCGTGTTCATTATTAGTAATTGAAGCATGGTGGTGTAGGAAGTGCGGTGGTGTACTGGTTAGAGTCGCAGGATATGGACTCGTCGACCAGAGTTCAATTCCTGGATGAAGCCACAGTTCTCATAGTGCTAATACCCTTGGGATATGCATGAATCCAAATATTCACCCTCCAGCTATGGGAAAATAGTAGGACAGACTGGGATCTTTAACCTTGGTTAGGCAACCCATCTAGAAGAAGAAAAACAAAATTCAAACCTGGTCACTACTAGAATAGACGCAGTCCTACTTAGTGATCTATTTCAATTTTTATAAAAATTACGACAGTTATCTTGCAACACCATCTTTTAGAAATGAGACCAAATCGTTCAAGATGAAATGCAAAAATGTAAATGCTGATTATCTGGTGCTGCTTATCCACATAATTTTTATTTCATATGCGTGTCTTCATCAGAGCTATATGGACCATTCCATTTTTATTATATTTCCTACCCCAACCCGGGCCCTATTTATTCTTAGTCTACTTAGTCCTTATTCTCAAGAAAAAAATACATCTGTCTCACAAAATATCTTGTCCCTTAACGGAATTTCAATTCACTCGGCATTCCTTTTGATGTACCTCGGGCAGTGTCTTGTCCCTTTTAGACAGGGGGGGGCAGGTGTTGCCTGGGGGATAGCCTGCTGGGATCACGCTGGTATTAAACACCTTAACAGTCCAATGGCTGAAGTCACTGGACACGAAGGCAAATGGAGGATAACGCTGTAATAAAAGTATTACAAAGTGACAACTAAGAAGAAATTCAAAATACGACACTTATTAATACTCTGTATAAAAGTCCAAGCCAGGGAGGATAATATTGGTGGGAGTGTGATTTATAGGGTTGGCATTCACTGAAATAAGCTGTTAGAAAGGAACATACGTCTTTTGTGGCCGAAAAGTAAGAGTTCTTACTGAAACTGGGCGCGGTTTGGAAAACGCAAAAGAAGAACCTACACAGATTTCATAATATTCCATCCTAGATCGAATCTTGCATTCTTAGAGTTAACCCCCCCCCAAAAAAAAAACACCCTTTCACTACCATGAATTTATAGTCGAATTCCTATTTTACTCTAGACCTTATAGATTTAAGCAACATTCAATTTTCTATGGAAAGTAGATATTTTACTGCATGACTTGTTACCATAGTGTTACTTTGTGCTTGCATATATATATATAATATATATATATATATATATATATATAATGGAAAAGGTGACCTACCGGTGAATATGGTCACTATGGTTAGATGGTGCAAAATTCAGGAAGGTAAGTCAGCGATATAACAAATACAAAGTGCTCAATACGTTAGTAGAGACAATTTATTACAATATAGATACAAGTGAACACCTACTCGAGTTTCACCATAAGGATCTTCAGGGTTAAATCCACTGAATTAATCAAGATATTGATTAATTACAGTCGATTACACGTGTAGTCGATGGAAATTAATCAATATCTTGATTAATTCAGTGGATTTAGCCCTGAAGATCCTTATGGTGAAACTCGAGTAGGTTATCACTATATATATATATATATATATATATATATATATATATATATATATAAGTAAGTGATGAAATCTTTACTGTGTGGTAATTTACAATAGTAATTGAGTTCAATGTGTCTCCTTAGTGCTACGGTCAAATGGCAAATATGTATTTGGAAAGAAATATAGATTTAGTGTATAAGCATAATGGTCTATTTCAGGAAACTCAGGAGTATAGTAACCTTTATTAGATGCTACTATGGTGGAGAAGGATAAATGACTCCATACTAGCTTATGATGAAGGTTACTCCTTGAATCCATACTCCTGAAATAGACTTTAATGCTTATACCCTAAAATCTTTTTCAAAATATATATACAAGTTGATATTCATTTTATTTTCTATTTGAATTACAATCAGGTTGTCTACAAAAATTTGAGAAAGGGTGAAGACCACTCGAAATATTGCATAAAATAAAGCAAACCAAAAGCAAAAAAACATTAATCTATTAGAATATATATACACACACACACACATTATAGTATACGAATATATATATATATATATATTATATATATATATATATATATATATATATATTATTATATAGTCCTTATATATCTGAAAAGTTTATTGTAATCTATGCACATGAAAACGTCACACATTTGTTAAATTAAGTAATAGAATACGTGATACTTCAACAATTGTTTATAGACTTCTCAGTAGCAAATAGCACGATGTTGTAATTTGAGGGAAAATGGTTCACGTTTTTCTTTTTAAAAAACTATCGACATCGAAATGAAAAGAGGGAAAAATGAATAAAATTTCATTAAAAATCCATTGATATATATAATGTAGTAAAATAAAATAAAATACAAAATCTATCAATATAAAAAGAGCCAATACTTGAATAGATGTTGTATATTTAACTCTTAAAGACAACGTAGAAGTAGGTTTCGTTGTGAACGTACTGATCAAGTTTGTTTGGTTGGTTGGATGTTACGGTACGCCAACCCTTATTGGGTTATTTTATGCCAAATATATTGTTTTATTTTTTTTTAAAGTTTGAAAAAATTGAATACCCAACAAGAGTTGGGTATTCAAACTTTTTTCAAACTTTTGTTTAAACACGTTTTTAAAACTCATTTTTTAATCTTTTTAACTCATAGATGGGACCCTAAGAGGTAATGGTGATAAAGAGATACTCTAATCATTGGATTTCCTGATGAGAGATTAGTTTTGTATGATATTGATAAGATTTATGTTTATATTGTTGGTATAATTTTATTTCTCTCAAAAAGGACAGGATGTCAACTATGTTGTCATTTTCAAATAAATCTTTCATATTTGCATAAAAACGGTTTCTGATGTGATAAAAAATCCCACATTCTACGAGTAAGTGTTTAACAGTGCAAGATGTTGATATTTTTGTGATTAAGGATTACTATTATTGGAAAATGATTTTCTTCTTTTTTTCTGTATAGCGTTCTCGTTGTGGTTGCTATTATGTTTCAACCATTGTAGCCTAGAGGTTTCCTTGGGTGCCTTTTGTATACAGTTGTCTTTAGGGAATTTTCAATAGAACTTTTTCTTTCGTCTGCGAGAGAGTCGAGAATATTATTCATTGCCGGCGAAACGGAGGAATACACCAATCAATTCAGTTGAGAACATGAGTGTCTCCGCTAGGAAAAAGTTAACAATGACGAGGTCAGAAATTCTGGGGAATGGTACCAAACGCCTGGTGCTGCCAATGAAGGAGAAAAGTGGTAGACATGAACAATATGGGGTAAAAAAAAGGGTTTATGCAAATGTTTGAAAGTTATCAGATTTAGAATTCGAAACATTGTAATAAAAAGAATGCTAGTCCTAAATAATCAATTAGTATCACTATAAAGACATTCTCAGATATTACACAACATAAAAACGTTGGCGTAGTGGTCTATTATCGGTAGCAGCGAGGGAGTCTATCCCCTTTTCGCTAGCGCTAGACCAGGGATTTTTTTTACTGAGGTGGAGTGCCAAACCTATCGTCATCTTCCCACTTTACTGAACAGATCTGATTACTCAATCCATATTACTCATGCGCTGAGTTGGTAGGGGTAGCGAACTTGGAACTTTGGGATTCCTTGATGCGTACCCTTATCGACTGATCTAAACTGACCCCTTATAAATATATTGTATTCTTATATGATGTCAAACAACAGATACAAAATGTTTATTCTATATATTTACCCAACTCCTCCGATAAGAGTAGGGTGTGATAAAAGGGGAAAACTTAAGGGAGTACAGTTGGTTTGCATTAAGAGATTTTCCTTTCCTAGACTGGTTGCATGCCCAAGTATACAGAACCCAATCTGCCCTACATTTTACCCAGAGATGATGGGAAAATGGATTCATGCTATTCTGAAGGGTATTAACGCAACAGAAAACGAACAGTTTTGTCCAGGATTTAACGATTCTATTTCCTACGACGATAACCGTTACAACAGAGCATCAAAAATTTACATTCTAGTTATAATAATTGAATCTTCTGTTATTCGCGATTATAAATACTTACCCACAGGACCGAAGTCTTAATTCTTCACCTGGTTAAATTAGAAATTGAATATACTAATTTGTTTCAGTCCTTTAATGTTACCAAGAAGTTTTAATTTTAATTCTCCTATATTGGGATATATAGTACTGACGAGTGAGGGTAAGTTTTGTATTAATGATGTCGCCTAGGGGTATTATAACTCACGTTAACGGGTTAGATTTTACGGCATGTCAACTATTGTTGGGTCATTTAATGCCGAACACGTTTTGTTTTATTCATTCTTGATGGGTATCACATTTTTTAAAACTTCATTTTTTAAAAAACTCTTTTCAAAGTCTAACTCGTAGATGGGATCCTAACGGGTACTACCACTCCGGGTCAGAGTAGACCTGGAAGTAATGGCGACGAAGGGGTATTCCACACTCCCTAGAGCACCAGAATTGGAACTTCACCATTAGATAGAGTTTAACGTCATATCCAGGACACTAAGACCCTCAACCACCGCCTTCTAGCACATATGTTTAAAAGGGCTGGGACGTTTCATGAGGGCAATAGGGCCGGGAAAATCATATAGGTGCTAGGGCTTGACATTATCAGCCTATAGACCACCCGACTAACCTAAGGGCCAAATTGAAGTGTTGTAAGTCATGGACTGCTCAGCCACCAGGCTTCCGTCCTTAAGCATCCCAGGTCGCTACTCCCGGCCAACTGGTGGCCTCATTGGGGAGATTTTACTTCTCTACGAAGGTGCAGTTGGTGTATTCTACAGTCCCAGCCGACGGGGCGGTTGATTGAAGACTATTTCCTCTAAAGTTGTAATAATAAAAAAAACGATGTTAATCTTAAAAGAGGCCAAAATGATTAAAAGATTTAGCGGTCTTAATACAAAGAAATGGAAAAAAAATGAACTATGTGAGAATTCATCTTATATGTATTTATTATGATTAAAAAACAACAACAAACAAGCAAAAACAAATGAACTGGCTCCGATTCAAGTTAGAGAACATATCTTTAGTCATATTTATTCATGAATTTGGCACTCAGATGATTGGCCCATCGCAAAATCGCTTAGATCATAGCGGCATAAACATCAATGCAAAAGACGTTTTTATTGTTTCCTAACGACGCGAGGGAAATGCCTTATAGCTAGAAGGTAAGAAATGAATTCATCAAGGAAGTCGATTTTGCTTTTGAGAAGATAGAACAAAAGCTAAGGATGGATCAGCAGTAAAAATGGCTGAAGAAAAATGTTCAAGGAAAATAAAAATAAATTTGAAAGTAAGACAGAATGAAAACATACTAAACCTGTACACTAGAGAGAGATTCTATTTATGATATTAATACTGGTGTTCTTTAATCTTCCGACATTTGTCGTCTTGCAACAACCTCTGGTTAAAAATGAGACCATCCAAATCGTCCAAGATAGAAAAATATAAATCCTGATTATCTGCTGTTGCTTATCCGCCGAATTCTTATGAGTGTCGTCACCTCAGCTAAATAATGGATCATTCCGTTTTAGTTATAAATAAAGAAATAACATGCTACAGAGCAGAAATATAAGAAAGAAAGATTAGGAGAAACATAAAGGGAGGGGTGAGAACACGAAAGAAAAATAACGCGAATCTGTTTCAATATATGATAAAACGGAAAAGAAAAAAAGTGAGAAAGTTAAATCGAAATTATTATACTTTTTATATATTGAACTATTTGGAAATAGCTCTTAAGTAAACATATTGAACATTGTAATAATTAAATTATCATACTGTGGTATATCCACAGATTCTGCTAGTTTATAATTAAAGAGTCAAATCAAAAAAATAGTTAGCCCTTCGTCTGTGGCTTTAGAATTCACCATCTCTACCTCTGTAGGGGGTTAAAACACCCCCAATGGAGCCATCTGTTGGCCGTGGGTGGTGACTTGTGATGCTTAAGGATGGAACCTTGGTGACCGAGCAGTCCATAAGCAAAACTCTACTTTCTCCTTTACTTTGGCAAGACTGGTGTTCGGAGAGCACCAGTCGTCAAGTCCTAGCACCTATATGATTGTCCCAACTCTACTGCCATTATGGCAAGCCCCAATCATTTATGCTAGAAGGCGGTGGTTTAGGATTTTAATGTCCTGGGTATGAAAATTATCATGGTGAAATTCAAATTCTAAAGCTCTAGGCAAAGTGGAATACTTCTTTATCGCCATTACTCCCAGATCCACTGACCCGGAGTGGTAGTATCTATTAGGCTATGGGTTTAATAGAAAAAATGAGTTTAAAAGAAGTTTTTTAAAAGTTGTGTAGCCATCAAGAACATCTTCGGCATAAAATAACCCAATAGGGGGTGACATGCCGTAAAAGCCAACCAACCAAAACAAGAGTAGCATGCACACATACATCATGTAAGTGCGGGAACATACATACACAAATATGTACGAATACACTAGGTGGGTAAAAAATTAAAAAAAAAAAATTTGCGTGCAATTTGCTGGAAACGGCGTTGTGTTACTGTCACTTTCTGGATTATTCGATCATCGGACCTAGCGCACTTCTTACTCTGATCGCATAGGCGAGAAACTGTCAGTAACCAAGCACTGCTAACCGTGTATACGCACACACACACACACACACACATACACACACATATATATATATATATATATATATATATATATATATATATAATGAACTATATTATTAGTACTAGCAAAAATATGCACCGACCGGGAGCAAATATTAAATATAATGAAATAAAGACTATCGAAACGAAATGAGAACGCATATAAAAATATTACGCTTATTTTATCTTTTATTAATTTTCTCTATTCAGTTTTACATAGAATTGATTTTAATATGTCTGAGAATAAAACAATATTAGAAATCAATAACCAAGTAGTTATTTGTTAAAATCAGTGTGCAAATTATCCACACCATATACTATGTGAATCTTTCATTTCTTTTGATATGAAACACATTGCAGGATTTTAAACACATTAATAAAATGGTCCGTTTTGGGATAAATCTAACTGGGTTAGACTTTAATAGTGAAAGATGCGAAGTAAGATTAAGTAATTATTTAATTATTGAGAATATTACGTAAATATATAGTGTAATTATGGCGTCGGTTGTTACGTAGTTTCAGTTAAAGAGAGGCAGGATCTCCATTATAATAAGACTAGAAGTGGCTACTTGGCATCGTCTGGTTAGAGGGGAGGCAAAAAGTTTGTCTCGCTGATCCATTATTACTCAAGTTGGATCTTTTATTTATTATTTTATTATTACTAGAGCTGGATCCTCGCAAGATGCCCCATTAGAATGCCTATGTATTTACGTTGATCCCGCCTGGTAAGGTGGCAGAAAAAGAAAAGGGCACAGGCCCTCAGAAAAAAAAGTCTATTTAGAATATTTAATGAAAAAAAAAATCTATACTGTTACTATTTTAATCTTATTTAAAAAAATTATCTTCACGATTATTAATCAGTTTCCCATTTTTGCTCAAAAAGCAAGACCTGGTGATAGTGAATATATATATGAAAAATATATAAAAACCGCCGGGATATACTAAAGTTAATAACTAAAGAGTTCTCAATACCCAAGTATTGCAAATAATAAATATAAACCTAATGAGTCAGATATACCTACTAAAAGTTTCGCTTTGTGCTCTTCAGGGGTATGAGCAGACTTAATCCTGAAGAGCACTAAGCGCAACTTTTAGTAGGTATATATATATATATATATATATATATATATATATATTCACACTTTGTCGTTAATTTTATTTTTGTAGTTTCCTCCGGACATACACACGTACACATCGACTGCCCTTTATGTATGTATAGATGTATCAGATATAGATGTAAGTTAGGAGAGAGTATACAGAGTCAACAACGCTTGGTGGCCATCAGTTTTTCTACGCCATCTTAACATGGCCCGACATATGCTCAACTACCGATATTGAGCACTATTTATACAAAATGAGCTGCATTATACTCACACTTTTAGTACCATTTTAGTATTATGTAATAGAAGGTAAATTGAACGTGTTGCTAGGTTTATGTCAAAAGTTATTTTCTTCTCAAACTCAAAACTGAAAAGTATATTAACTGCACTAGACGCAAATAAATATAAAAAGTCTCATTCATTTATTCCTGTTTCCAGATTTGGATGCACACACTCACATTCTTAATGGTAAATAATACACACACAATATATATATACATGCGGTTGTGTGTGTGTGCGTGTTCCTTCATTCTATGTACATTAACGAAACTAAAGATTTATCTATTGTATCGAGAAATCTTCCCGTAGGGTAGATCATGAGCTTTTCTGCCACCTACTGCCGCCACTGGTATTACACTAACATGTGTTCCATTGTAATTCAGTTGTCGTTTCTATCACTATGAATGGTACTGGGACAGAGTATGTCACGATTCGACACGACACCTAATACGATTGAAACCAGACAGACTCGTGTTGCATGCAATTATACAGACATACACACATTATAGGTTATGATAGTCCTTTACGGTAATGTGTTTTATGGCGAGCTTGTCAGAAGAGGAAGCAATTTTTTATTTGTTTTTTGTACGACGTTCTGTCTAGATCAGCCAAGCCAAACTGAGTAGCCCGCGAGTGCCGCGTAGATTACATATGTATGTCATGAGTGCCGCACATGAGAATTATTTAAATCCTACTACATACAAAGAAAAAAGTGATGATTGCTCTCATTATGAACTAAAAGCCAATGAACACGTATCTAAAGAAACATTTGTTAATAAGAAAGGAAAATAATATTACTGATAGAGTTCAAATAAAATGTACAAGTGACAATGTCACTTTGAATTATAGCCATGTGTTAATAGAAGGCATGAAGACTCACTCCCTTTTATTGGCTGAAAATAGCCCCCATCCGCAACTCAAAAGAAAGGAGTGAGAGACAATGCGTTGATAACCGATTATTTATTAACAACACATTGCCCTAATGAAAATAAACGACCATTTTCACCCAGGAATTTTTGGGAAAAACTTAAAAACTTATGGTACTTTAAAAGCGCCGTATTAGAGTGCAGTCTGCTTGTGGGCTGCATCTGTGCTTGCCGAGGGCCGCATGCGGTCGCGGTCCACATTTGACGTGCCTTGTCTAGAGAGTACGGTGTGTTACTTATTTGTCACAAGGCTAAAGAATCTGTTGTAAACCAAGCTATGATATTACATTTAAACTCCTATGGAATCGGCTTGCAGAGTTCAAATCCAGGACGAGGCTGCATTTCCTGTCGCGCCAATACTGTTAGGAAAGGCGTTAAACCATCTGTTATCTCCTATCTACGAATAAATAGGGTATGTGGGAGGTATTTGTGGTGTAATGTGGTGTTACAGAGTTCAAATCCTGGACGTATTTGGCTTCATTTCACTTATCGCTAATACCCTTGAGAGCTCAGTCGTAGAGCGTGAATCCAATAATTACCCTACCATATATGGGTAAATAGTAGGGCAGACTGGGATCTTCAACCTTGGTTAGGCAACCAATCTAGAAGGAAAACTGAATTCAAACCTGTTAAACTTCGCTTAAGAAATTGACCTTGTGTCACATCTTGCTCGTCTGGAGGGGTTGGTAAATATATATATTTGATTTATTTATCTTATTTAGTGAGGCAGCAAGTCTGAAAGAAAAACTGATTTCAAACCAGCAGTACTCCGCTTAAGAATTGACATGGTAACACACCATTCCCGAGGGGAGGGGCTGGTTCATGTATGTATTTAAAATTCTAAGTTTTTACGTAATTTAACTTATATCAAAATACGAACTCTAGTGAAGACAGCTTATATCATTTTCGCAATGAATATTCTTGGAAAATGTATGGATCTTATGTTTTGTTCCACTGCTAGTCATCTTCAATTTATTTCTGGCGCTAGATCACAGTAGGAGACATGGTAGAGTAAGCAAATTCATTCTCCCATCATTACTTTTCCAAAGATTACCTTATCGTGATGTAATAATTAGAAAGCTCTTATCACAGGAAGTTTACAACTAAGTAGCTAGTTCTATCCTTACTAGGTGCCCAATTCTTGCAGGCTTATACTAAGTCATCACCCAACTCCACTGACCTGGAGTGCTAATACATTATAAGATCCTATCTACGGGTCAAACAGAACTGTTTGAAAATTATTCGCATTCGATAGGAATATTTACATTAACAATAGGCACTTGAAGCTATATTATTATTAGATAGAAATACTTGAAATCATACAACTGTGTAAAAATTAGTTGTATTTGATAGGAATACTTGATAACTATGAGCAAATAACCCTTAAGAAACAACTACACACGAAAAAACGTAAATATAAACGTCGGTTGGATTTTACGGCATGTCAACATTTGTTGGGCTATTTTATGCCGAAGATGTTTTATTCATTCTTGATTGGTACTCAATTTAAAAAAAAATCATTTTTTCTATTTAACCCATAGATGTGACCCTAACAAGTACTATCACTATGTGTCAGAGTAGATCTGGGAGTAATGGTGATGAAGGGGTACTCCACATTCCCAAAAGCTCCAAAATTGAAACTTCCCCATCAGATAGACTTTAACGTCATACCCAGGATATAATCATCCTCAGTCACCGCCTTCTAGCACACATAGAGTATAAAGGGTTGGGGTTTGCTGTTAGGGCAATAGGGTTGGGACATCCAGGTGTGCTAGGTCTTGCCGTGACCAGTCAATTAGTCGGAGAGACCCTCTCCGACCACCCGTCTTGCCTAAATAAATATATATGTAAAATCAATAATTCCTTAACCTCTAGGTATAAAATAACCCTAGATGGGTTGACATGCCGTTAAAAATCAATCAATCTGTGAACTTTGAGAAATAGCAAGTACCGTAAACAATGCGTGGCATTTGTGCCAGACTCAGCAGTGTATCCAAATGGCTGTTATATCCATTGTCAACATGACAGATGGAACAAAAAAGTGTGTATACAGTAACTAATAACAGAATATTATAAAATTGAGCCCAACCGTATTTTTTTAAATCAATGTAGACTGACCGTTTTAAATTTGGTTTAATCTAATCGACACGATCGTCTTTTGTGACGTAGATTTGACCTTAGTGGGAAATGAAACGTTGGTCTTTGCACTGCCATATGCAGCCCACATAGCATCATACCAAGTGCCAGTAAAGAATAAAACAGAGGCCGGCACTCTGGTACCGTAACGATATTCTACAACTATTATTCCTGCTATTTCCTCCATTGCCATTATGAAGGCTGCTCTTTCTAATGCTTCTTGAAATACACGCACACTCACCCAGTAAATATAAAGCTGTAGTAGTTACTCAATAAGCTTAGCCCAGAGCAATATTAATGAACCAGGAGTGAGGATCAAACTAGCTCTAAGTTGAAATGATATAGCGAGAATAGTTTGATAGTAAACCTATTATAACATGCACGTATGAAACTATTATTTATTACTTCATTGTTTAACTGTATGGCATTCAACATCTTATTTCTAGTCGGAAATTTCTTAACTAACAGTTATAAAGTAACAAGCTGTTCATTTTTAAATAAAACTTAAGTAAAATTTATTCAATTTCAGAGAAGTTTGAATTAGAAAAGTAAACAAAAAGACACAGAAAAACAAAACAAAAATGAAAGACAAAAGAAAAAAATACTTTATTTGAAATTACAACGTTGCGATTTCGAGCTTTAGCAAGATGCCTATATTTCATAGTAGTTGGATGCATACACTTCCCACGGGTATTAGCGCTATGTTAAATGCAAACAGCCTCGTCCGGGATTTGAACTCGGGTTGACGAGTCCATTTCCTTCGGAAGAGTTGAAAATTTGGTATTTTCATGTTGTTGTAAAATATATAATTCATTTCTGTATTGAATAAAATAACAGCCCCATACATTCAAATATCAGCATTACTAGAGAATATACGCAAAGCCTAAACCGAGCGACAGACAAAAACATTTAGATATTTGAGAATATTGAAGGCGGAATTGGATAGATAAGACTTGCTGCCACTTGGTCTTTAGCATGGTTATTTAATTCTAGGTATATTTTGTTAAAAAATAAAACAAAAATAAATAAAATACCAGAATAAGCAAAAAATAAACACCAGAATGAACAAAAAGTATTTTAGAAACTATGGAAAAAACCTTGAAGAGGACAAGTATGAGTACATAGTAGAAACTTGGTGTCACATGATCCCCAGTTTGACACTAGTGTCAAAGGGGATAATCATAAGAATTAATAAAGTTAGCGGAGTGGTATTTGTCGAGATCTGCCGGACAGCGAGGGTGCCTATCTCCTTTTCGCTAGAGCTAGGAAGATTTTTTTCTGCTGAGGTGAAGCGCCACACCTTCCGATAGCTTCCCACTTTGCCGCAGATATCAGATTACTCAATCTATGCTACTCATGCGCTGAGTTGGCGGGGGCTTGTGTTGAACTAGGAACCTCGCGATTCCTGAACGGGTGCTCTACCGACTGAGAAATGCGTTATGCGTTGTTTTAATTATATAATTAAAAGTATGCATTTATCTTATATATATATATATATATATATATATATATGAAAAACTAATCATTTCGTTATGTTTGTATTTGTAAGAGTGACAGAAAACTGGCGATATTTTTCTAAGAACAATGCAATTCAGATGTTCTAAGTTTAAAATTTAAAAAATGAAAATTATGTGGAGATAAAAGATGAGACATTCATATAATAAACGAAATAAAGGGTAGACAAATAGGCATGATGGGGTTGAAGAGGTGATCCACCGAGAACAGTACCAAAGACTGCAATTTGACTATACAGACAAATCTAATAGGAAGAAAAAGATTTAGAGATAAAAAAATAAAAATAAAATGGGGACTTGAAATTCAAACAAATCCCCCGCCAAAACCCGATTAGAAAATTGCATGTAAAACATTCTCAATTAAATCTTAGTAGAGGAAAGAATATCAAAAAGCAAGAAAAAATGTCTAATCCTTGCAAGGAAAATATTATGGGACATAACAGACCCAGAAGACACCCCCACAAAAAACAAAGAATGCAAAGGCTAAGCATAAATTGAAAACATCCAGATAATAAATATTGCTAAATTTGAATATTTCTGAAATACAAAACATACTTGTTGTACTTCATTTCCAGAGAGTCACTTGTTACTGACCTGTGGATATACCACAGTATGATAATTTAATTATTACAGCATTTGATATGCTTACTTAAGAGCTATTGCAAAATACTTCAATTTCTAAAAAGTATAACCCTCCTGATTTAACTCATTAAAAATGTATTTCCTTCTTTTAATCATGATCGATTGAACTATATAACGCTATCACTGTCGCACGCACACACCATATTTCTTTCTTATATTTTTGCTGTGCAGAATGTCCTTTTTATTCCCTTTATGATAAAAACAGAATAGTGCTTTATTTAGCCGAGGTGAGGACACGCATAATTATAATTCAGCGGATAAGCAACACCAGATAATCAGAATTTAGATTTTTGCATTTCATCTTGGACTACTTGGAGGGTCTCATTTTTTACCACAGGGTGTTGCAAGATAACAGTCGTACTTTTAAGGAACACGAGTAATAATATATAATTTTTATTATTACAAATAATTAAAAGAGCTTGCCTGTAAAACCGTTTACTAAAACAGGAAAAATTGATTCAATAGTAAATTGGTAGATTACTGAAACAAGGGTTGGCTATTTGATCCTCAAGGGCAAGCAATTCCGGTGTGAAGATGCAATTAATAATAATGATAATACTTATAATGGAAGAGAAGCAAAACAAAGTGAGGATGATCTGGCCGTATCTATTTAGTCTGCTACAAGAGTTCCGTTATCACAACTATATAAACTGCTATTCATCAGCAAAAATAACGGCACGACTGTTTCTGTTGTATTTAACAATTGCAACGAAGTTGATACTAATTAATACTTGGGAATCTAAAAGTTGTTATTTCTCCTTTTTCTGCATTATTTGTACGGCTAAGAATTTAATCTCTTGTTTAACGAATTTCAACTCTTAGTGATATCATTGAGCCCCTCGTTACAGTTTGCGCGCGCTCTCTCTCTCTCTCTCTATATATATATATATATCTATATATACACATACATAACAAAATACCTTCCGTGCGTTATATATCTTATTTTGTTAGTCCAAATCGGTCTCTTTATCAATCAGTAGTAGCCCTTTCGTTAATTGATAACTTAGGTACCTATGCTTATTTGAGCACCTCATGTGGTTTATGAACTGTACTATTGTTGGTGAGTTCAGTGTGTCTCACATTTTTGGCCTTATGTCAAACTTAGTCATGATTACTTATCTTTTGAAAGTAAAAATGATAAAAATACACGACTACGGAGAGATAGAGATAAAAAGAGAGAGATAAAGAAAGAGAGAGTGAATGGAAAGAAAGCGTGAGACCTGAATTAAAGGTGGAAAAGAGAGACAGTAACAGCTCACGACTCATTTGGCTCACTTATCATACGATCTACATATTGTAACAAGACTAAGTTATTCTTTTTAAAAAGATGGAACTACAGAATTTGTGTCTAATAAAATATTAAAGATTACTTGCAATATTTAGAAAATTAATATTTTAGAAGTACATAGATTTGGGGTGCTGCTAGAGTACGCGGTATCTTGTTTCAGATACGTGCATTCAAAGTTGATAAATCGCAAAGGAATTAAATGCTATCTATTTACACCAAAAAATGAAATTCACAACTGTTTTGACCACCAAGGATCTGTCAAACTGCTGCATTCCATTTTTATATTTCGGAAAAAATCCTTGCTTTTAACAGTGTTTAAGCCGATGGACTATTCGGTCTTTTGTTAGATGTAAAATAAAGATGTCGGAGTGCCTAAAGTCGGTATCAGCAAGACAGCGAGGGAGTCTATCCCCTTTTTCACTAGCGCTAGACCAAAGAGATTATGTTTGCGCCTGAGGTGGAGCGCCATACCTGCTTTACCGCACAGATCCCTGTGCTACTCATACGCTGAGTTTGCGAGGGCCGCTATCGAACCAGGAACCTTGTGGTTCCTAGGTGGATGCTCTACCAACTAAGCTAAACCTGGCGGTAATTACAAGAAAATTAGAATGTTCAAGAAGTTATTTGGAATGATATGTTCGCACGGAACCCCACATTCCCAAATCTGATTTGGGGCCATCCATTCTCAAACATGGTATATCATTAATACAAAATATATAGTTTCTATATTAAACCAGGAAAAGTTTTATATAAAGTTTTAAAAAGAAAAGATATATCACAAAATATAATTGTTCATACCTTGTAGTAGTTGCTAACCGGCTAAACTCAATTTTGTGACCGGCACTACACAATCTTCCTAATACTAATCTCACCCATTTCTTATGTGGAATCGTTTTATTTTTTACTAATATAATCCGCAACACTTTCCTTCTCTTATTCATAAACGTAGTTAAGATAATAAACCCAGAACTTATGCCTCCCACAAAAAAAAGAAAAGACAATTCGTTGTCAAACCCCTTAATTCAATTGTGAATATCAATCAAAGCTCGAGCGCTTATACAGTAAGAATTTAAGATAAAATTCGATTTAAACGGCATGTCAATATATTTAGGGTCATTTCATGCCTATATGTTAGAGAATCACGTTCATTACATGTTCATATTTACATTTTCTGTACAGTTGCTACTTAATTTTTTTTTGCACACGGTCCTATCGTACGTAATCTTTTTAATCCGATGGGTCCATAACAGGTACTACCACTTCGGGTCAGAGTGGACCTGAGAGTAATGGCAATGAAAGTTTACTGAACACTCTCCATATTTTCAGAACACGAGCCTCGCGATTGGATATAGTTTAGTGTCTTACTCAAAATATCAACTTTTTAGTGGTGGGGGGGGGTCTTACCCCTCTGCATGTAGATACAGTCAGCTATTCTAAGCCATGTCAACAGGGCAGTATAAACAATCAGGCACGTATTTATTGATTATTTGCAGGGGATATACAAGCAGAAATGTTTCAAGCGATTTTTTTAAAATCCAGTTTTTCTTTTGTGTATTCAGTTACTGTGTTTCCCCGAAAATAAGACATGGCTTATAATAATTTTCATTCCGAAATATAACACTAGAGATTATTTTCGGGGGATGTCGAGTGTTTGCGTCACACGAAGAATGCTTATTTCTTTTGTCTGTCAGCCGTTCTCAATTAAGAAAATATAAGGGGAGGGCTTATGTTAAAATCATCCTGAAAAATCACAAGCTTTTATTTTGCAGGTAGGTCTTATTTTTTTCGAAACACGGTAATAGTATTGAAAAAGTTAAGTGCTGTGAAATTTTCCACGCACAATGTGTGTGTGTGTGTAAGTGAGTATTGAATTATATGAATAAAATATATTGTAAGACGCTCGTAATGTCTAGAGTTTGTCCCTTTAACAATATTTTTGGTATAAGCATTGGTTATTTTGTATATAGACCTATCATTTTTTTATCACTACGAACAAATGAATGTGTGTGTGTATGTGTGTATGTTTTAGGATAAAATAAACACAGTTTATTATATCGGACATAAGGCTTTCAGTCTCAACACCCACGGTGGTCATTCTGGTCATGGACACGTAAACACCAAATAACTCGCTAACCTACAAACACACGTGTGTGTATGTGTGTGAAGACACAGAAAAACAAGCTTATAATTTCATTCGTTTATACACAACGGTGACATTTTAGTATGCGTACTCATGTTTAAATCCAAATTAACAAAATGGGAGAGTTATTGAATGAAGAATAAATCTGTTTATGCTCAAGTTTGTGCGTATCTGTCTTGGCTAAGTGTGGATTTTCGTGTTTGTTATACAGATATACCCAACCCCTCCACTGCTAACAGGATGTGATACAAGTTCATCTTTTAAGTAGGGTACAACGTATTTGAATTCAGTTTTATTTTTCCTAGACCGGTTACCACAAAATTAAGGAGTACCATCTGTCATATTTTCATTTAACCCATAGATGAGACCCTAACAGGTACTACCACTTCGTGTCAATGTGGACCGTGGAGTAATGGCGATCAAGGGGTACTGCACCACTCCCAGAGCCCCAGATTTGGAACCTTATCATTAGATGCAGTTTAACGTCATACCAAGTGCACTTTTTTAAAAAACTTCCCACTACGCTGAAATATGACATGATCATTTTATTGTAGGGTGTCATGCAGGAAACAAATTTATCGGGCGGTAGTTTAAAAAAAAAACGACTTGGATTCTCAAGGAATTCTCCATGAGGTACGCCTCAGGCGCCGAACAATTAACTTAACCCATTTAGACAAAAAGGTAGGTGCTATCTTTAAGGCCTCCTAGCACCAGACAAATAATATTAACTCAACCACATGGTACGAAATCAGATAAGTATTCGTGTGTATGTTTTGAAAAAAAGTATTTTAGTTACTAAGATTAGCATATTTACACAGTAGCTGTACAGACAATACTAAAAACTGCTTAACCCTCCAACTACCATTGCCATCCGCAATAGCGATGTCCCAAACGCTTGACAAGCTAGTATCGTATCGCTGATCCATTACTACTGAATAGAAATGTATTTATTTAATTCATTTCTCTTTTTTTAACTCTAAACGATTTTCTAAGAACTGGTCAAGTATTTTGATCGTCGGGCAATTTCGGGCACACTAATAGATAAAGGGTTAAAAAGGCTAGTGACATTAGATTGTGTCGTACGCCCTTACGTAAAATGCTTTCAAAATCGAATTTTACTAAAAAATAAAATTTAAAAAAATAAAATAGTCGATGTTTTCGGCATACTCTCACATTTGTATGAAACTCCGAGGATCGAACACACCAGCATTGACTTGCAAGATAATTCTGATAGTGATACACTTGTTCCTTAATCTTCGGACCGTTATAATCTTGCAACACCCTCTGATTTAAAACGAGACCGTCCAAATCATTTAAGATGAAATGCAAAAAAATGTAAATCCTGATTATCTGGCGTCGCTTCATCGTCGAATTCTTATTTCTTAAGAGTGTCGTCACCTCCGCTAAATAATGGATCATTCCGTTTTTATTACAAAGAAACAAAGGACATGCTACGCAGAAAAAAATATAAGAAAGTGGGAGAAAGATAGAAAGAAGTGAGAGCGCAAAAGCAATAACTCTAATCTCTTTCAATCGATGATGAAAAAAAAGAAAGAAAAGTGAGAGTTAAATGAAGATTATTATACTTTTTACATACTGAACAATTTAGTAATAGCTCCTAAGTAAATACATCAAACGTTGTAATAATTACATTATCATACAGTCGTATATCCACAGGTTCAGCTAGTTTGAATAATAATTGACTATACTTATGTGTGACACAAGGAAGGATTTTTCGGACAACAAATGAGAATGGAACTCACTATTAGTAATCTCGTAGATTAGCTCACAATCATCTGCATGATGTAGAGCGTATCAGGCTAGCATATATATATATATATATATATATATATATATATTACACACACATTGTTATTTATGCGGGTAGTCATTAGCTGAATTTTGTTCTATTGCATTTGGGACTTAATTTCCTCCCCAAAAGAACAGAGCATATATATATATATATTATAGCAATGAAGTAAATCACGTTAGAAATGCATATCTTCAAGACAAAAAAAAATTTAAAAAACGACAAAAATGAACCATTTTGACAGATACAGATTTTAATTTATAGAATTCCAATTTTAAAGACTGTACTAAATGTTATCTAGAGGGAAGATGATCTAAGTTTTAAAAACTTGCGAAAGGAGACTCTTCAAACTAGTGTTTTCATCCGAAAATCGACTCTAAAAATGTTAATAGATGCGTAAAAGAGAGGCGCTCGTCGCATATCATGGTAGGAAGTGGACGACACAAGTTCAAGTGTATTGACAAGGAAATAGCTTAGGTTAAAAAAAGATATTTCTTGTGTAAAATAATTTTGCGTAGTTTACCTACAAATGTTGGTTTCCACATATATACATAAACTAAACTTTGATACTATCGAATATATCTGGAAAGTAACCCTGTTAATAATCCCATAAAAAAATCAACTATATAATAGCTAATACTATCCGTTTTCATTGTATAATTTTCAATGATAAATAAAATCCTGGTATCTGGTTTACAAAACAAAATGACTTAGAAAGAAATAGG
Source organism: Doryteuthis pealeii (assembly GCA_023376005.1). NCBI lineage: Eukaryota > Metazoa > Mollusca > Cephalopoda > Myopsida > Loliginidae > Doryteuthis > Doryteuthis pealeii. The sequence goes on from CM042139.1 coordinate 45,685,295, forward strand.
AGTGCGCATATTTATGGGATATATAGGAAAATATAGATTCAACATACGAATATATTTTACGCAGAGTCTTAATATGTTAACATTTTTTGTTCAAGAATTGTAATTTACAGATAAAAAAAAAAAACTACTCAAACTTTTCATATTCGAGTCTAGTTAAAATATAGCGAACTATTGTTTATTTCGGGAAGACGGTTTCTACCAGTTTTTAAGAAGTCAGTGATAGCCTCTACCTAATACAAGTGTCCTGGGTATGACGTTAAACTGCATCTAATAGTGAGGTTGAAATTCTGGAGCTCTGGGGGAGTGTGGAGTACCCCTTCATTGCCATTACTTCCAGGTCTAATCTGACTCAGACTGGTAGTACCTGTTACGGTCCCATCTATGGGTTAAATAGAAAAATATGAGTTTTTAAAATATTGTTTAAAAATTTAGTTTATGAAAATTTTGAATACGCATCAAGAATGAATAAAACAAAACATTAGGTGTAAAATAACCCAACAAGTGTTGACATGCCGTAAAATCCAACCAACCAGCCAAATCTAAATTTCTAGCCGTCCGTTATCTGGATTCGAAACAAAATCACAATTACATAATCTACCAGTATTTCCACTTAGACATTATAATTAGTAAGTATTTGACTTTGATGTATTGTCGATTAAACACTGCTACACACACGCACGCACTAAGAAAAAGACTTAACCTCTCCGTGTCTAATTCTACCAACTTAGTTTTTTTTTCTAAATGCATGCGTGTTTTTACGATCGAATCTCGACGCGTATAGGAGAATTGGTACTATAGTTTGGATGTTTCTAGACATGTCACTATCTGACTGTATACGTGGACTTGTCTGGGTGTGCCTGCCTATAAACCAGACGTACTCATAAGAAAGAAGAGAACCGATGAGAACAAGCAGAACAGGCGGGGGAGACAGGAAGGAAAGTCAAAAAGAAAGAAAAAAAAACGAAACAAAAAGAGAACACTATGCATTCCTCGGTTGTACTACTGTAAAATAGTTTCTTCTGGCTGCTGCTGATGAAGTAGGCGCTACTCAGAGCAATATCGATGCTCCGTGAGAGATTATACACCTTGAGTTGTGTAGGTGTGCGCTTTCTTGTTAAAAACATGACAATTCTTGATTGTACGTGTTTGCATGTTCAAAAAGACTACGTGAGCCAACATCGTGGCCGTCTTTGGTGTATCGGTGAGGGGTGGGGTAACAGGATGGTATGTTCCTCTTTGCATGTGTATTAGTATTAAAACCACTTTTCCACCAGCCACTCTTAAAACTTACACTACCACCAGCGTGGGTGCCTCGCGTGGTAAAATGGTTAGCAGATCATTGCTAGTGACTTCGATTCTTACTGGGTGCCCTGTATTTCTGACCTTGTTCTAAACAAAGATATGCTCAAGTAAATGACTACGCAACCACCACTTTATCATACGCAGCCTCGTGAATGCAAATATTGTCAGTGTTCGAATCTAGGCAACAGTCAGGATTTCATATATTTTCCGAAAGTTGGAAGGCATGAAATTGAAGATTTTTGCTAAATTTTCGAGTCGTTTAAATATACGTTGAAAGGGCCGGTTTAGCTCGGCCGGTAGCGAATTCGTCTTGGAATCGCAAGGTTCCAGGTTCGATATTTGTCCAGGCCAGTTCAGCGCATGAGTAATGAAGCTTGAGTAATCTGATCTATGCGTTAAAGCAACTGGGAGCTTACGGTAGTCGTGGCGATCCACCTCAGCAATAACAATTTCCCTGGTCTAGCGCTTGCAAAAAGGGGATAGATTCACTGAAGTTTGAATATTTTCATTCTTATCGATCTATGCGGTAAAACATCTAGGATCTGACGATAGTCGTGGCGCTCCGCCTCAGCAAAAGTATCTCTCCGCCCTAGCACAAGCGAAAAGGAGACTCCCTCGCTGTTCGACTAATACTTACAGTTGGATAGTTCACAGATTTACTTGCTCTGAAAATCTTGGATTCTATCAAAATCTTTGCATGACAAAACAAAAATACGCTTATATAAATCCTATGTTTCTAACTTATCCTATCCATAGTATATGTATGTACCTCTACCCGACCCATCTCTCATTCTATCCACTTTTGACACTCCTAGTTCGATCATCAGATTCGGTGTCTGTTAAAAGAGAAGCAAGTGAAACTAGAGTTATTTGATACACTCGAGTCAGAAAAGTTTATTTTACAATCAATAAGTCGGTCGAAGTAGCACATGTATCATGAATAACCTTGAAAAATCCCCACAAATCTTATGAAATGATATTTACTCGAAAATTTGCATGAATTAAATTGTAAATATCTTTAAAAATAAGTTTGCTCTCAAAGTCTAAAAACTATTAGAAATTCCGTTAAACCTTCAAATGTAGAGGTAGCTTCGTCCACATGTATTTCTAGAAAGATAATATTATACAACATCTATTGTACTTTTCTTCCAAACTATATAGGATATAATATTGTACACAATTCAACTCAAAACACACGAACAGAATAATATATATATATATATATATATTATAAAACGTAATTTAACAAGGCTTAGAATACTGATTTTATCCACGGTAGAGGGGTAAGACTCCTACCCGCAAGTAAACAGATGTCCTGGGTATGACACTAAATTGCATCTCAGGATGATGGTAATTCAGTCTCCAAAACTGGATTTCCACTTCATTGCCATTCTTCTCAGGTCTACTCTGACCTGGAAATATAATACCTTTTAGAGTCCCATCATTGAATCAAATATTTAAAAATTACTTCGATATGACTGTGCAACCCTGCCTCCCCCTACAAAAAATTAACCTACACAAAAAATTGTAAATATGAACGTACAATGAACGCGGTTCGTTAACCCCGAGGCATGAAATAACTCTAGAAGGGTTTACATGTCGTTAAACTCAATCTTATTGAGTTTAAAATTTCTTTTATGCAATGGGAAAATTAATGTAACCAACCCTTGAGAACATTAAAACTTTATTACCTTTAGCAAAAACTTGTTTATCCTGAAGTTTAAAATGAGGAAAATATAATTTTCATTAGTTTATTTAGTGCGTGTTTAATTCATTTAACTTTTGCTGTATTGTGTATATAGGCCGTCAAGTTCAACTGGTGAAGAATGAAGGTTCTAATAAGATTAAGTATGATGAATATTACATTTTTTAAGTAATCAAAATATTAATTGAAAAATAGCGTTAGAAATTCTGAAATTGTTTTCCATTCTTTGTTTACACATTTATTTCCATCAGCACATTGGCCATTCAGCGACAAGAAAAATGTTATTATATCATTTGTTCTTTATTATGAAAGGGTTTAATTAACTTTCGGAGCAGAAATGATTTTCACTAGGAAGAAAAGTGTGCATTTTTGGCATGCATATATTATTCGAAAGTAGTCTTTCTAAAAAGACAATAGGAAACGTGACTGGAATGTTATGTCCTGTGAAGGCATTCGTCCTGGGTCTGTTGAGCCGTCTCCAACCAACAAATTCACCTGTGGGGAATTCATGGAATGGGTAACAAGGGAATATGAAATTTACAAGTGGTCCCCAAACCCCACATGCATATCCCGGTCAAGATGCCCTTGTTTGCCGCAGATTTCCCAGTGATAAGTACGCCAAAAGCCGCCGATTCTTGACGATGATGAAGACGCCCTTTGGATTTTCGCCAGAGACTCTTTGGCTGGGTTGTGAGCCTAATACCGTGTGCCAGACCTGTCTGCTTTGAGAAACTCTACCAAGAACTTAAGTTTACGCCGGCATGGCCCTGACACTACCAAGTTTACATAGTCCTGCCGCAACAAGGAGGGGTTGTATTTTAAAATTAATGTGCTAGATGGTCATTGATTAAATAGCCCCTTCCGCCCTTTTACAGGTCTTGTTTTTCGTTCTATAGGGTGTCTAGCCACCCTCCTCACCAAACAAAATATGTTGGGTTACCAGTTTAATCGCCGATGATACGACTATGAAACAGGTAGTACTGAGTTACATAGTACCAGTAGCAAAGTGAACGATCTGACACAATTGGGCTGACTTCATAAAAAATGCGTAAAGATAGTTTGGCAGGCATCATTTTTCTTTGTACAAAACTATAGCAATTTTTAAAAATTAACTTTCGAGTTTACTTGCCTTTTTGTAAAAAGAAAATATTGTATTTTTTTTTTTTTCAGAATAAAATTTACAAGAAAATATCTAAATAAACGAAAGCAAACAAAATAAAGATGTTTTTTTTTTTAGACTACTTATGTAAATTGATTCGTCCATATTTGATTATAAGTTTTATTCATTGTTTTCATTTTATTTGTAAAAGTTCTGTTGAGGAAAACTAAAACACGAACCTTTATTGAGAAAGTCATTTTACTTGAATGCACACATAAATTCACATTGTAGCCAAATGAATTGATTGCAATTGAAAAGATTGCCTAAAATGTATGCCACTTTTAAACGGCCATTGAAATATGCGACATTTTTTTTTCAAATACATAAACCAATTTCTAAATTGATAGTAAATGCTGGTTGACGGTATTGACTATTTCTGATTTAAGAAAATAAGTGTTCTGGCTGAAACGGAACAATAAAATGGCCAAAAACAGATTTTCATATTTTAGACTAATAAAGGCAAATTATTTCTAAGATTCTAAAAATATTTTTAAGTGTCCGGTTTAGCTCATTTGGTAGAGTACCTATCTAGAAATGAACAAGGTTCCGGGTTCGATATCGGTCCCGGCCACGCCAGTTTAGCGCATAAGTATCACAGCTTTGGTATGACTAACGGTCGAGTAAAAGGAAAACTGAATTCAAACCAGCTGTACTCGGCTTAAAAATTGACCTTGTGTTGCATCCTACTCGTGACGAGGAGTTAGATAAATACAACCATCTGTTTTGAAATTGTCACCCATCTACGCTTAACCTCGGTGATTGAGCGGGAACCACTGCCTTCTGCATGACTTGACCGTAAACCAGATCAAAGTTGTTATTTATTAAGCATTGCTTAGATATAGCAAACAGGTCTTCGGTTGCTTACAGTACCTGCTGAAAAATATCAGTTTAATTGAAAAAAAAACAGGAGAAATTTTAAAAAATTGAATCGATATGTCATTCAAAACTTTAAGAGTTATCATTCACAGAAGAATTAATAAAAATAAAAATAATTACTGACTTAATAGCAAAGTCAGCACAATCCATTTTAAACTGCTGACATTGTATTTATTTTGAAAACAGGAGTTAGGTAACCGTGGTCGTAGATCTGTAATGCGCATTGACATTATGTCACGCTATGGTTTTTCCATATCTAATTGGATATACCAGATACCCCTTTTATAATTTGCCCACAACACCAAAATATGTTATTTGCCTCAACTAGATGAGTACCAAAAGTCCATAGTCCTCGCTATATATATATATATATATATATATATATATATATATATACACACACACACATTCTTCAAGGTTCTAACTTTGGCTTTAATTGCAAGAAATTGTCTCCTGACATGGTACTAAACAATCTTACACCCAGGTCCACTCAGGCCCGGGGTGGTAGTAGCAATTAGGGCCTCATCTGCTTCAAAATTATTCGTATTCGACAGAGCTATGTAAATTAGCAAAAAAAAAAAAACAATTAAAAAAAACAAAAAAAAAAAACACTTGAGCAACTATGCAAAAAATATTAATATGAACGTACAATAAAGGCAATTCTCTAACATCTGCGCAAAAAATGACACTAGAAAAGTTGACATGCCGTTAAAAATCAATAAATCATTGCTAGAAAATAAAGTTAGTCGTATAAAATAAATATTTTGCGCAATTAAACATTTTCTGGGCTGTTTTTAATGTAAATATTTGTTAGCCATAAATAACCCTCATTCGGTCATGTTTGATATCTGCAAACAGAAAAATTATAACTGTAATTAAAATTCTTCCAAAAATAAACACAGGAGTTGACTAAAATTATTTATTTTAATCTTTATTTAACTGGATTGAGAACATTTACGTTTCATTAAAGATATAATAAAATGCAAGGAGTACAGCTGGTTTGAATTTAGAGCTTTCCTGCTGCTAGATATTTATCTTACCAAGACTAAGCTTGGCTGGTTGGTTGGGTTTTACGGCATGTCAACCCATTGTTTTTATGCCCAAAAAGTTTTGTTTTATTGGTTCTTGGTGTGTATTCAATTATGTTTTTTTAAACTCAATCTTTGTAAACACTAAGGTTTTTTTTCTATTTAAACTATAGATAGGACTCTAAAAGATACAACCATTCCGGGTCAGTGTGGATCTAAGAATTCTGGTGATGAAGATGTACTCCATTCCCAAGAACTCCAGAATTTTGCAATGGCTCTTAAGTAAACATATCAACCGTTATAATTGAATCATCATATTGTGGTATACCAACAGGCCCAGGTAGTTTAAATTAAAAGGAATACACATACTGTTTTGATAATTTGTTGCACATACCGTTAAAAGTTTGGGATTTATGTGTAATATACCGTAGAATAGGAAAGACTGGGTTCTTTAGCCTTGATTTGGCAACCAGTGTAGGAGAAGGAACACTGAATTAAAACCAACTGTACTTCGCTCGAAAATTTACCTTTTGTCCGAACCTGTCAGTAACAGATATTTGTGTACCTTCTTCGGCATCACAATCTCGGAAGACTATATCTTTTTCGTGCCGTGAAGTTACGGCGCCTTCTGTGAAGGCCAATGTTTGAAAAACAGCCGGGAAGCCTTACAAAGCAAATATTTGTAAATAAGCATTTCAAGTGATTATAGAAGTTTTCGGTTCATATTTGAATTTCACATAAAACATACATACTGCATTTTCTTCGTGTTTTGAAATAAATGTCGAGAGGAACAAGCCTCATTGAAGATGAATAGACAATATTTTTGGCTTCTGAATAGATCAATAGTATTTCTCTTCCAAACATTGAACAGATCTTAAAGCACTAATAGAAATCTTGAAGAATTCTGAAATGTATGGTGCTGAGTAACAACCGGCCAGGACACCAAAATTGACCGCTTTGCCTTCCTTAGAGTGGCATCAAAAGGCGAGCTGTGTTCTAATGGCTTCCGAAATAAACTTGATCTCAATATGACTGTCAGAAGAGGCTGGCAATTTATCAATGAATCGGTTAACATTGTTTCTGCATGGAAAGAAGCCCAACTCCATTTTGACTGAGGCTCAGAAGAAAAATGGCATCGTGTGGACAAAGAAAAGTTACTTGGATTCAGAAAAAGCATAGGCGGCGGTGTTTCTGAAAATGCCACTTTGTTGGTTGGAATTTACGGCATGTCAACCCTTGTGTTATTTCATGCCGAAAACGTTTTGTTTTATTCATTCTTGATGGGTATTAAAAAAATTTTTAAATACTTTTTAAAACTAATTTTTTCTATGTAACCCACAGAAAGGACGTTAACTGGTACTACCACCCCGGGTCAAAGTGTACCGGGAACCAATGTTGATGAAGGGATAATCCACATTCTTTAAAGCTCCAGAATTGGAACTTGACCATCAGATAGATTTTAATGTCATCCCCAGGACATTAAGACCCTCAGCCAACGCCATCCAGCACATATAAGGGCAATAAAATTGGGACAATAATATAGGTGATAAGGCTTGATGGGGAGCTGATTGATCGAAGGAGGCCTCTCCGACCGCCGTCTAGCCTAAGGCCCAAAGTGGAGTGTTGCATGTCATGGACTGCTCCGTCACCAAGAATCCGTCCTTAAGCATCCACGGCCAATAGGTGGCTCCATTTGGGCGATTTTACCCCTCGGTAGAGATATAGTCAGTATTTTTCTAGCCCAGTCGAAAGGGCGGTGTTTTTGGCAAGAAATTGAAATCAAATGGGCCGATAGAATCCAGTGATATTGGTATTATAAAATAAAGTGTGGAGTGGCCTGTTGTTAGTATCAACTGAACAGTGTGGGAGTATTACCTTTTCGTTTGCGCTAGACAAGGGAGAAAGATTGTTTTGCTGAGGTGGAGCGCCACACATACCGTCTGTTTTCTGAAGCTTTACCGCATATATCAGATTACCAAAGATATGCTACTCATGCGCTGAGTTGGTGAGTACCTGCATTGAACTCGGAAACTTACGATTCCTAAGTGAATGCTCTACTGACTGCGCTAAACAGGCTCCATTGGTACTATATAAAAAAGTCATCGGGGTTGCTTAAAGTCGGTATCAGCCAGACAGCGAGGGAGTCTATCCCCTTTTCACTAGCGCTAGACCAAGGAGATTGTGTTTGCATCTGATGTGGAGCGCCGCACCTACCATCAGCTCCTTACTTTACCGCACATATCCTTGTACTACTACGCTGAGTTGGTGAGGGCCGGTATCGAACTAGGAACCTTGTGGTTTCTAGCCGAACGCTCTACCGACTGAGCTAACCCTGCTCTTCCTATAGTTATCTTATATTGGTTAAGTTTTGTATCTTATAAGAGTTATGTTCCGTTTTGCTTGTCATTTAGTATCTCACATTTGTTGAGTATTGATTTGGTGTTGACAATGAAATCTGGTTATAAATAGATTTCAGTGGTTTCAGAGATTAGTGCACTTTCAAGACTATAATCTAAGAAAACCTAATTTACATATCAGATTAAACAGCTAAAGAAGTTTATTAAAATATGATCATTGATACCTACATACAAGAAATAGTCAACATTACCAGGACCTGTGGATATACCACAGTATAATTTAATTATTAAAACGTTTGATATGTTTATTTAACAGCTATTGCAATATTTCAATATGTAAAACGCATAATCTTGATTTAACCATCTTTTTTATCTTTCCTTTTTAGCTTTTCATTATGATCAATTGAAACATTAGCATTATCGCTTCTGCGCGCCCACCTCTCTTTTCCCTACTCTATTATATTTTTGTATAGCATGTCCTTTTTCTTCCCTTTATAATAAAACTGGAATGGTCCATTATTTAGCTGAGGTGACGACACTCTTAAGAAATGAACATTAGCTGGATAAGCAACACAAGATAATCAGGATTTACAATTTTTCATTTCATCTTAGGTCGCAAATAGGTATTTGCCTTATAGAATTATAGTAGGTTTTTTTTCTTGTTTCTCGAATAATCACTGATAGTAGAACATGTAGTGAGTCGACCACTGCCCAAGTGTCGATTTGCCTTTTTTGGTGGTTTTTGTCACAAAAACATCAAATTTCGGCATTAAATAACCCTCAAGGAGTTTATCTGCCGTTAAACAGATGAACCAAACTAAACTAATTTCCGATTAGTTTCTTGTGAAATCAAGGCCATATGGTATTTACTCTTTGATACTAAAGAAAAAAAAAAGAAAAAAAAAAAAAGGATATTTATTATACAGTATATTCACGTTTTATCAGATGCCGTGTCGGAGAGATTTGAATACGCTTACTGTATCCACTGCAGAGACGTAAGAATCCTCTAAAAAGGATGTCCTGGGTATGACATTAAACTGTATCTGATAGGAAGACTCCAGTTCTGGAGAAGATGGATTACCCGTTCTTGCTTTCTATTACACAACGATAGGACTCCTAGGTTGCTTGTAAGTATATTAGAAAATCGGAGTGCTAGTCTAGTTTAGGTTAATTAATTACCGACATTTAAGAAAATGATCTCGCAAAAAAAAAAAAAAAAAAAAAAGAGACAAGCATACGATATCCAGCAAAAACTACCACGGATGCATACTACGCACATGATCTATCACTTCTCTGAAATACCCCTACTTAAGACGAATATGTTGCATAGCCTGTAGAAGGCAGAAGGGGATATTAGCCTCTTGGTGAACTCAGATAAGATATGTTTCATATTTTATACAAGATGGAGCTAATCTGGACTTGAGTGGCAGTACCTGTTAAGTTACCATCTAGGGGTAAAAGATCTGTTAAAATATCATTCGTATTTGATAGGACTGTATGAAGAAAAGAAAAATCAAAAGACAACACAAAAAATGTAAATACGAACATACAATGAACTCAATTCCCTAAATTCTATGCATAGAGATAAGCCTGGACAGATTGATATGTTGCTATAAAATCAATCTGTTTTATCAGACTTAGTAATCGATGATTATATATATATATATATATATATATATATATATATATATATATATATATATATGGTGTCTATATAGTTTTGCAACAGACTTAAAAATGTAACAAAGATGGCAGTCTTAAATGCAATAATCAAAACGTACATGAAAGAACTACAATAGTTGACGTTTTATATTGTTTTTACTAAATGATTCTATCATTTGTACAGCACGAGTTATTAAGTTTTCAATTTTTAAACTGCTGCAAGATCTTATATAATATAAAATATATGTATATAAGTACAAAAAGCACTTTTAGCTGGCCTTAATACTTAATAGGATATTCATAACTATTAAAATGTAAATTACATGTAAATTTTTTGCATTATAAGCAGTAAAATCGTTTGGAATCATTTTTTAAGTATTAATGGACGATCTTAAAGTACGGATAGATTCATTGCAATTATTGCCATTGATAGTATTAAAAGGAAAAGACGAAATTTAATGCGAGTAAATATTGAGAGAGGAATTAATCCTGTTAAACACGGGATACTTGTAGCGCTGTTTTAATATACGAGTCGGATTTAATAGCCACTCTAATTATACAGCCTTTTCGAGCTGCTGAATTGCACAGAGTTCAAAAGCAGATGGCCGTGAGAGAAATTTAAAGTTCACGTATTAAACGGATAATGTTCGGTTATTACTAAAAAGCCGTTATATCCGCCGGCTGTTAGAAGCTTCTATACAACTACTGCTCTTCATTCATATCATTGCCTATTCAAATAGAGTTTATTGGTTGTTCGTTTTACGGTATTTCAACCCCCGTTGTGCTATTTTATGTCGAGGTGAGTTTAGTCTCCATTTAAATACGGTACAGCATGTATCCACACAATCTTTTCAAATAGGTAAGCACTTTATACTTTCTAAAGGGAAGGGATTTAGCGTAACGGTTATCGTAAGAGGAAATGGAATCTGTGTTCAGAGTTCAAATCATAGACGATGCCGATTGCGTTTCAATTTTGCTAGTGACCTTCGGAAATGCATAGATTATTTTATTCTCGGTTATGTTTAAATAGTATGGTTCTTTAAACTTGATAAGGCAACCTGTCAAGGAGAAGGAAAACTGAATTCAAACCAACTGTACTTCACCTAAAATATAACCTTATGTGGCATTCGGTCCGTGATGGAGGGGTTGGGAAAATACAAATTATTAATATCTATAAGTTGTGATATATTTTAAGAGCAAATTCAGTTAAAATCATTTTAAATCCGATCTCAAACAGAATAATTTGACCCATAGATGGGACCCCTACCAAGAACTATTTCAGTCGGGTCAAACCTGGGGATAATACCACGTTTCCCCGAAAATAAGACTGGGCCTATGTTATTTTCACTCCGAAATATAACACTTGAGCTTATTTTCGGGGAATGTTCTATTTTTTATATATCGAAAAACGACATATAGTAAACAATTATGAAATGCATAAATAAACAGAAATTAGGAAAAACTGTCTACATTTATTTACCGCTAACATGTTTTATTCAAAAACTCATATTTACAGCAATTCATTCAAAAATCATATCAGTCTCTGGAATCTTATTGCTCTCAACTAGTGCTTATTTTAAGGGGAGGGCTTATATTAATATCATCCTGAAAAACAAAAAGAAAAAGAAAATCACGCTAGGTCTTATTTTCAAGGAAACACAGTAGCAGCAAATGAGTGAGGGAAATATCTAGAGCTCCAGAAATAGATACGCATCATCAGATACAATTTAGTATAATATCCAAGACAATTATTTACAATGATACATTATATAAAAAATAAACAAATTTAAAGACAAGAATGGCTGAGGAACTAAGTGAAAGATATTTACTAAGCTTAGATTACCGTAGCATAAGTGTTGGGCATTTAGTAAGGATTTAACTCCTAATGATCGATTAGCTTGCTAAACAAACCCACGGAGAGGCTCCGATAACGACCTCCATTAAGGCAATTTTCTAAAAATATGACGTCAAAAATATGAAGGAATCAGTTTTGACATCTAGCACATTTTAGTGCTAAGTCTATCACAACGCGAGGTGGCTATGCATTCGAGATCATTGTGAATTTACAAATGGTGTTAAAAGGTAGGTGTTTGAAATTTAATAATGGGTGTTTAAATAACGATTATTAAAATTTCTCACTTAGAAGATTGGTGTAAAACAATCTTTCTACCCTGACTTATTTTGCTTAGTGTTGTGCTAAGATTAGTAAAAGTGGATTTTTAAATAGAGTTATTCAGATTTAGTAACAGACCAATCAAGAAATAAACATTCTCTTAACTAGTCACATCAGTTAAAGACGAAGAAAATTATACTTTTTTATGCGCTATTTAAATTAGTGATTTTTCAATAAGTGCGTTGTAAAGGGATCGCACCTATCTAACGTTCAAATCACACGATAAGTATCGGGAGTTCATGATTGACCACGAATAGCGCACTTGTGTATTTGTGCAAAGTTTAATTAATAAAGTGAAGAGTTTGAAGCTGCTTTTAAGATGTCGGCTTGAAAGAAAATGAGTAGAATTCTTAATTTGTTTTAACACCAGAAATAGAAATAATTTCTAAGAAAAAAATAAAAACATAAGAGATCCACATTACAGCAAAGGAACAATAAAACTATCTTATAAATTGACATTATATTTGTAACCGAAACTCCGTCACCACCAATGTCACAATTCTTAGTTATTTACGTTATCTCAATTATTTTTAAATACTCATTAATGAAACACATTAACAAAGTCTATTAAAGTCTACCAGAGTTAGATTTGCTTTGAAATAGCCCATGTTATCAGTGCACTTAAGATCTTACAACGTAGGTAATATATCGCTAAGAAATAAAGGTTTACATGATAAATTGTGGGGATATTTGCATACTGGTTTTAACAAAACCTGGTTTAATAGATAATTTCTTAGTGTTGTTGATTTCTAATATTATTAAAAGCAATCCAATATATAATTTCTTACAGAAAATTAGAATAAAATGAAAACAAGTTTAACGGTCTTATATATCTACCGGCCACTTCACACAAGCAGGATGCGACACAATACTATTTCTAAAGCAGAGTTTAACTGGTTGGAATGTGGAGTTTCTTCCAGACCAGTTGCCGTACCAAGGTTAAGGAGCCCAACCATAGGTGGAAGGGGATTAGTTGGATGCATACCTTTCCCAGGGGTATTAGTGCTGGTTTAACCGTTTTATGGTTGAAACTGATGTTTTTCAGATGTCCACGATGTTATTTTAAAATGCAAAAGAGGCGAATTCAACCAACAACACTAACAATTTCAGAAGTTAGGATCATTGAAATATATCATATATAGTGTTACAGAGAGTATTAAAAACGTCACAAATAAAATGGATATTTTATGCATCTTGATAGAAATAAATCGAAAATTATGAATCAGATATAAAATACATACACGAAATACATCTACAAAAATCACACCAGTAAAGGAAATTTGAGTACCAATTTTTATCTCACATTCTAACAGTTTTGGGCATTAAATAACCCACAGGGTTATTGTAACATTGAACAAACCGAATTGAACCAAATGAAGCGAATAAGCATTATTTTATCAATTTGAATATATTAAGAATTTGAAAAACTTTTATCAAAATGACTCGTTTCGGCATTAAATTACCCCAAAACAGAAAATATTTTTGATACACCCTAAAAGTAAAATTAATTTGGAGGAGTAGCAGCAAGGGAGACTATTCGCTAGCGCTAGACCAGGGAGATTGTTCCTGCTGAGATGGAGCACCTACCGTCAACTCCCTTTTACTGCACGGATAAGATTACTCAATCTGTACTACTCATGAGCCGAGTTGATGGGGACTAATCGAACTCAGAACCTTGCGATTTCTTAGCGAATGTTCGACCGACTGAGCTAAACCCTAATACAATTAATTATTGGAAAGAACACCTTTACAACATCTATCTTGTTTTGCGTGCCGACTAAATAGCAATTCTTGATTGACTGGGTCCTTTGTAGTCGGTTATTTCTTTTAATTTCATTGCTGCTGATACGCAACAATATAATTATCTATTTATACTTTGTGTTTCTTGTTAGTAAGATTGGAATGCCGACGACGACGACGGAAGATATGGTGATAGCATTGGGTTCTTTTTATATTGAATAAAAAAAGAACACTGATGAATAATATTAGGTGTACGTCATGCTGTCACAGAAAAGAAACAAAAGATTGTTAATGTCGCTCCTTTTCTCTTCACGCTAAAGTGAAGAAAAATAAATATCCACACGCGTTGACAGCAAAGAGACAAATATAATTAGGCGTGACGGACTTATATTACTTTGAGCATTTGACATCTCAGTTTAAAAACCGAATTTCTGAGAAAAAAAAAAGACTTATTTCCTGCCTGGCACTGTGGGAGACTTCTGAATTAGGCGCCACTGAGTGGTGTTCGAATCGCAGAATAAGGCTTTGAATTATAGGATTTTCAAAAAAGAAAAGGCAATCTTTACCCATCAGTCATCTTAGAATTAAGGAAATAGCCTTATAGATACGTGAAGGAGTCTAAATTTTATTGGATATGTCAGAAAATCAACGAAGACAATTTTTTTAAAAAGTACATATTCGCTCATTTCTTACGAAATATGCCGAAAAATAATTACAATTTGATAATTGCCATGTTTGATATAATGAATATTAATTTTTAAAGTAAAACGCTTCCGTGCACTCACCCCATTCTTTCTCTTACTCTCATATTTTTCTGTCTAGCATGTTTTTTTCCCTTTCTTTATAATAAAGGCCCAATCGTCCATTGTTTCGCTAAAGTGACGACACGCATCAGAAATAAGAATTCGGTGGATAAGCAACAGCAGATAATCTGGATTTACATATTTGCTTTTCATCTTAGACGATTTGGACGTTCTCATCTTAACCAGAGGGCAAGATGATAACGGTCATACATTTAAGGAACACGAATATTAAGATATGGAACTTTAAAAAAAGTAAAACACAGATAATTGACCAAAATTTTTTAAATGCTGGTTCTAAATAGGAAAATACTCATTATTTCGCGATCATTTTACCGAATCTAGTCCAAATTAAAAGCACCATAAAGTGGAACCCAAAGTTACCCCCCCCCCCTTCCTTAAAAAAACAGTATTTTTCCAATTCATATATCATTGGGTAACGAGAAAACTTTTGGTAAACGGACCAAAACCTGATAAGTTTACCAAAAACTTACTCGTTCACCAATGATAACTATTGTGAGAATTATTTCTCACCTTCCCCCTTTCCAAATCTATTTCATCGCAGCGACTAACAACGTAGTATTATCCACGGCTTTTTAAATCATGGGTTTTCTTCCATACGGGGCTTTTGGTTTTAATGTATTCAAATCAGCGAGACGCCAAGTCATTCTTCTTCAATCAACTAAGTGACCCAATACGAGAGAAAGTGGTTCGCGTAATATTAGTGGTTAGCAGCGAAACCCATTAAATTTCGCAACTACTCATTCTACCTAGCTGGATGGTCTTACCCACTACGCTCACTACTGACCCCCTGCGTCGAGAGAAGCGTTAACTTTTTACTGACAGTACCTAAAAAATATGCACTTAAAAAAAATCAGTTTCGGGTTACCCTTGCCGCACTTTTAACCGGGATAATTATGAAGAAATGTATAAATTACATTATTTTGAGTAATTTAAAACAATTCGTTTGTTCTTACATTAGCCTGATCGGTTAGAGCGCCACGGACACCCTGTTCTTCCAGATAAGAACAGTAATTCGTCCTTCCGAGTGAAACAGCCTTGGCTTTTATGCTTCCTCGCCGGCCGAAACCACTTTATCCTACAGGGGTGACAGAACGCTCACCAAGAGTCACCACTCATAACCTGGAGGTTGTGAGTTCAATCTGTAGCCTCGCGAAGTAATTCACTTTAACTCCCGCTACACCATACAAATAAGTTTCAATCATTACTTTCTTTGTCATAAAAAATTATATCAACAGTAGAAAGATTGAGGAAGGGAAAGACGAATGAAATATGGCCGATAGGAGAATTGTAGCTAGCTGAGGATGTTTTTAAATTTAACTGTGTAGTAACAATAAAAAAAGGTCTGAAATTTACTCTTATCGGTATGGTAAAAGCAAGCGTGTTTTTTATGTCATGTATCTGTACCAGCATTCACCGAAGTTTAAAATTCCGTATATCTTTCCTGGGATATGATAAGAGGGAGGGGCATTGTACCACAATTGCTAATCTTCTGGGTCAGTAGAGCCTTCAGATGCCTTAAAGAGTGGCGCTTGGAATTCTAGCTTTTCCATTTCGTTTAGATTGGACATTAGATTGACGGCTACTTGATTGCGAGTATATTAACAATAAACGAATGGAAGCATTTTGACAACATTTCAACGCTTTCTTGCACTGAAAGTTACATGTGTAAATAAGGCGAACAAGTGTAACTCCGCATAATATTCATGACTAGCAGGACCTGTGGATATACTACAGTATGTTAATTTAATTATTTCAACGTTTAATATGTATACTTTAGAGCTATTGTTAAAGAGCTCTATATGTATAATATTGATTTAACTCACTTTTTTCTTTCTTTTCATTATGTTCGATTGAAACATATTAGCCTTATCGCTTCAGCGCTCTCACTTCTATCTTTCTCCTACGCTTTCTTTTTTGTGTTGCAAGTCCTTTCTCTTCCCTTTCTTTATAATAAAACAGTCCCATTATTTAGCGGAGCTGACGACACTCATCAGAAATAATTCGGTGGATAAGCAAAACCAGATAATCAGGGTTTACATTTCCTTATGAATTACAATAAAATGATACATACGAATTAGTAAATGAGGTAGGTAATTTAAGATATATATTTAAAAATTCTAACGGCTTAAAACCTATGTTAAAATAAGTGGAATATGGCTTGACTATTTATCTGTTCAGAAAAAAATAAGGTATTTTAAGTTATAAAATCTGAGTCGTCGTTTCATTATATACAGTAGAGTAGATTTAAGTTTAGTATTTAAAAAATATATTTGGCTCAGAAAATAACATGCGTGTCTTTTAAATTAAAATGGTGATTCGTTTCAAATTGATGTGTGACAAATGCAGTTAGATGTCTCTCCCCCCACACACACACACACATGCATGCATGCATAACTGTATTCATATAAGTTTTTTTAAAGATATCTCAACGGTTCATAGACAAACTTATGCTATTTAAAAAAAATTTTTTTACAATTCTTACAGAGAATACGATACATGCCTACTCCTCTAGTAGTTTATTATTTATATTCCTAATAGTTTGGGATTTGCTTTGACGACCTAAATGTCTAGTTTAATTGTATTTCTCAATGTTTAATCTTAGGTTTGTGGAAATAATTACTTTATATTAGAACTATTAGAATTACATTCAATTCTAATTACTATTATCATAATATATTCATCTGGCAACTAAGCAAATTTGGCATATCATTTCTTATATTTCTTTAATCCTTCCAAAGATCCCCACCCCCCAAAAAAAACATCGTTATTACTTGAACCGGAATCTTTTATCACCCCCTCGTACATGATGGAATAATGTAATACATTTAGATACTAAAAAACTCACCCCGAATATTTTACTGAATAAAATAAAATGACCACCTTTTGATTCTGTAAGAAATTTGGTCATGAATTGTATTTTCCATCCGCCATTTCTTTGCAAAATTAATGCGACCAAATAAAAGTCGCATCATGATATGAACGTAAAACTGTAAGAATTATCCGAAGAGTACAAATTTTAGATTTTTTTTTCTCAAGTATAATTTTGAATTTATACTTTAGAATGAAGAGTACGATTTCAAGGGATAATTTTACATTACCAGTTTAATAACATTTTTTACACTTGTTCAAAATACAAGTTTAAAACTATCATATTTACTAATTATAGTTGAATTCAATACAAGTTCGGTATGTAGACTTCGTTGAAACAATATATTAGTGGGCCAAGTTTGCCTTGAAAATCAGCGTTTTAACTTCCGACTTTTAGAGGACTTGAACTCAAGATGATGTGTCCATCTTCACCGACAATAACCGTTATACATGAGCGGGTTATAATATATCTCTATTCTCAAATGCAGATAGTACGAAATGAACTCGTTTTAAATAGTTTGCAAGATCGCAAGACTAAAGGTTACATTTTTACGGTAGATTCTATAAATAAATCGATTTAAGAACACACTTAAATCCGCTTTAAGTAGAATTGAAACCCAATGTATATATTTATATTTTCAAATTGAAGCGATACATAAATTCTAATGTTATTTTCAGCTGAATTTTCAAATCCAATTTTCATGATCTAACTTTATTCAAACATTGTTAAAATTATTTAATACATCTCAATGCATTTCCCCCGTTCGCATTGGATGTTATCTAATAATTTGTTTACTTAATTGAGGAGAGAGAATAAGAAAACAAAGACAATATCAAAACAAAAAAACAAAAAAAACGGAATAAATTATTACATAATCTAGTTGAAATAACATTCAGTAACAGAAGCAATAATAATAATAATAATAATAATAATAATAATAATAATAAATAAACGTGATATCCTTTAAATGAAAAATAGGAGAAGAGGAACAATGGAAGTAATAGAACTGCCCTGTCATGAAAAAATCAAAACACTTAGTGAAAAAAGAAAACTACAAATATCTTGGAATATCAGAAGCGGACGATATCAAGAAAAAAGTAAGAAAGGACAACCTCAAAAGAACAAGAACATTTCAGAGACCAAACTTTGCAACAGAAATAAATGCTTGGATATTGTAGCATACTCTAGACCTTTCTTAAACCGGACAAAGAGAAAAATTCGGACATTTGACACACAGAACAAGGTAATTAATGTTTATACACAAGGTCTTAGACCTGATAGATAACATAGGTAGATTATGTGACAAGAATCGAAGGAAGAGGACTCGCCAGTATTGAGAATTCCATTTCCAAGGTAAAAAAAAATACCTGGATCTTGCCAGAGAACTGATAAAAAGAACAGTGGAATATGAGGGTGAAAGTGATACCCGTTGTAATTGGCGCACTTGGAACGGTCCCCCAAAATTTAGAAAACAGACTGGATGAATTGAGACCATCCAGACAACAGCATTGTTAGAATTAGCAAGAATACTCAGAAGAGTCCTGGAGAAGACTTGTTGTCACACAGACTCCTGTGAAAGACCATCAGCGGACGCTGGTATTAAAAATTCACAAGGAGTGAAATAATAATAAAGCAAACGAAAATTTAGATAAATACTTAGACCTGGCTAGAGATCTGAAAAAAAGAAAAAACACACAAAAAACAATTGTGGAACGTAAAAGTAAAGTTCGTACCCATTGTAATTGGTGCCCGTAGAACGGTCCCCAATGATTTAGAAAATAATATAGGTGCATTGGTAATCAGAGGAAGAATCGAGACCATTCAAACAACAGCATTGTTAAGATCAGTTAGAATACTTAGAAGAGACTTAAGGAGATTTGCTGTCACTCAACATCCAGGGAACCATCAGCTATGGTGGGCGAGAAAAACTCTCAGAGAGTGAAATAATAATAATAATAATAATAATAATAATAATAAATAAAGGACAAATAAGGACAAACTACATCAAAGCGAAAATTGAAGACCCAACAGAATAGTAAGTGTAGACTTTGCGGTAATAGAGATGAGACTGTTAACCATATACTCTGCGAATGTAGCAAACTAGCACAACGAGAATACAAAGCTAGACACGACTGGGTTGGGAAGGTGATCCACTGGGAATTATGCAAAAAATTAAATTTTGACCACACAACAAAATGGTATATGCATAAACCAGAATCTGTTCTTGAGAACAAAACGCACAAAATTCTCTGGGACTTTGAGATAAAAACGGATCACCTTATCCCAGCAAGAAGGCCAGACCTAGTATTGATAAACAAAAAAGAAAGAACTTGTCAACTGGTGGATTTTGCAGTGTCAGCAGATCACAGGGTGAAGTTAAAGGAAAATGAAAAAATAGACAAATATCTGGACCTTGCCAGAGAACTGAAAAAGTTATGGAATATGAAAGTGAAAGTGATACCAATTGTGGTTGGTGCACTTGGAACAGTCCCAAAAGGATTGGAAAAGGGTTTGGAAAGTTTGGAAATCAGAGGAAGGATTGAAACCATTCAGAACACTGCACTGCTGCAATCTGCCAGAATACTCAGAAGAGTCCTGGAGACCTGAGGAGACTTGCTGTCACTCAGACTCCAGTGAAAGACCATCAGCTAACACTGATGTGAAAACTCAAAAGGAGTAGTAATAATAATCTAGCCAGAGAGCTGCAAAGATTGTGGAGCATGAAGGTAAAGGTCGTACCAATCGTAATGTGGGCCCTGGGAATGGTCCCAAAGTGTTTGGAAAAGAGTCTGGAGGCATTGGAAATCCGAGGGAGAATCGAGACCATCCAAACAAAAGCATTGTTAAGATTAGCTAGAATACTCAGAAGACTCTTGGAGACCTGAGGTGACTTGCTATCACTCAGCCTCCAGTTAACCATCAGCTTAGGCGGGTGTGAAAAAGTGAAATGAAGATATATAATAAACACAATTACTGATAACAGATTTAAGATATCCTTTTTACGAGATATCGGTATTAGCAATCGTATCATGTTTATAAACGCCTGTTCCCCTAAAAGAGAATTTTTCAAATTACAATGATTGCTTTAAAAATGTTTATTTTATTATGTTATATAATAAAGATCAGTGTGTCTTTTTTCTCTACGTTACTTTGTTTATTTGTCTGCAACATGTCACGCTAAAGTAAACAGAAATAGAATTAACAAGAGAATCGTGTCCTGATTTGAACATCCGAAAGTTGGCAAATGACAGACCTCCCCACGCCATCGGTTTTCTGCTCGAGCATCGCTGTAAAATTAAGTTGTAAATACAAAGTTCGACACAGCATAGAAATACATGCAAGATGCGACAGATTAAAGCGAAGCAGTTTGTAGACATACTCCACAGCTCCAAGGCTGAGGGAAGCGACACTTTGATTATATTGATTGATTGAGTGGTTTTAACTGCATGTCGATCCGTTGAGGGTTATTTTATGCCTAGAGGCTAGAGAGACATGTACATTGTACGTTAATATTTGTAATTTTTGTGTAGTTGCTTCTTAAGAGCTTTTTGCACACGGTTAGGTGATATCAAGTATTCCTAATACAAATAATATGCACACAATTGTGTGATTTAAAGTACACGAAGTATACTAATATTTGTGTGATTTCAGGTATACTAATATTTTGTACAGAATTATATTGTTTCAAATAACTATATGGAAATCAGGTCTCACTGGCAAGCTAAAGCGACAATCTTGCCAAGACGTAATTGTATTAGTGCTACTGTATGGCTGCATCACTTGAACCCTAACGAAGCGCATAGAGAATGGGAGCTACACAAAAATGCTGCGCGTGATATTAAACAAATGGTGGAAACAACACCCTACAAAAAAGCAGCTGTACGGCCACTTGTCTCCTATCTCACAAACCATCCGAGTGAGACGAACAACGGATTCTGGGCACAGCTGGAGAAGCAAGGGTGAACTCATAAGTGACGTTCTTTTGTGGAAATCTGCACATTGGCACGCCAGTGTGGGCCACTTAGTAAAGACATACATTGACCAACTCTGTACGGATATTGGATGCTGTGCAGAGGACTTCCGGGGAGCAATGAATAATAGGGACGGTTGGTGAGAGATTGTCATTGATATCCGTGCTACTAGTGCGACATGATGAGGATGAAGTATTCCTATCTAATACAAATAATTTGCACAGAAGTTTGTGATTTCAAGTATTCCAACCTAATACGAATATCTTATACAAAATTATACTTTTTCAAGTAATTATTATTATTATTATTATTATTATTATTTAATAATAATCATTTGTTTGCACAGTTTTGCAAGTATCTAATTGTTATTATTAGTAAACAATGATAGCTTAATAATTATAATAAAAAATAAGTATTCTTAATATAAATAGTTTACACTGGGCTTTATGGCATCAACTATTCCTAATGCAAATAATTTGCTCACAGTTGTGTGGTATCAAGTTTTCCTATTAATGATAGTCAAACAAAACTATTTGACGCATAACTAGGAATCTAGCAGGTACTACCACTCGAGATACAGGCAACATATTCTAAGTGTCGCCGACAGGTCAACGTATAATTTGATTCAAGGAAACGAGTACAGTTATTCTGATTCTAGACAGACGTAAATACTCACGTAATTTTTTACGGATACTATGCAAATCACTAATATGATGACATGTCTGATATAACTGATAAATGAGTAACTATTTCATACCTAGTTTCTAAAGGCCTAATTTTTAAAGAAAATTGCACAAGTGTACTTTTACATACCAGGAAATTTTGTCCATATTTATCAAGTTGTGACTAAATCAGTGATTATTACTTTAAATTAAAACCGAATAACTGGAACACATTTTAAATAATCTATTCAAGAAAGAAAATTACTTTAGATAATTTCCTTAAGCGATCTTTATTTAAAGAGTCTAAAAATTAAAGAGTCTTACATGAATTACGAGCAGACTTAAAAATTCAAATTCTGGTATATATGACTATATGTAACTAGAGAGTTCAAAATAATTTCATATAAATATGCGCGCTTGCATCTACGTATAGAGTTCTTGTATATTCATGCACGTCTTTATATATATATATATATATATATATATATATATATATATATAAATGTGTGTGTGTGTGTGTGTGTGTGTGTGTGTGTGTGTGTGTGTGAATTCACCTATCTCTATGTATTTATAATGTAGTTTGGTATATTCATAAATAAAAAGTGCTCAATATCATTCATCGTTTCTAATGATAGCGTGGATGCAAAGTCCACGACTCTCAATAACACTCAGTTTCTCACACAGGCAAACGTGGTGTGATTATATATATATATATATATATATATATATATATATATATATATATATATATATATATATATATATATGTAAGGGAGACATGGATCCAACGGCTCATGTTAACTGAGAGTTTCTCGCCTAATCGATTTTAATATTCACTTAGTTTAAAAATCGCATTAGCGAGAAACTGGCAGTTACGGTTGACTTCATTTCTCCATTACCTTAACTTACATGCTCTATCAATAATATTTAGCACATTTACATATGAATATAGCAAACTGTATATATATATATATATATATATATATATATATATATTGGAGCAGCAAAATAAGGGATCAGTTATGAACTCTTATCGGAGTTGTATATTTATGTCTATCTCTCTCTCTCTCTCTCTCTCTCTCTCTCTATATATATATATATATATATATATATATATATATATATGCACCTCTCTCTCTTTCTTTTATCTCTCTCTCTATCTATATGTATAAAGTAAAAGTAAAATCATCGGGGTGGCCTAAAGTCGGTATCAGCCAGACAGCGAGGGAATCTACCCCCTTTTCACTAGCACTAGACGAAGGAGATTGTTTTTGCATTTGAGGTGGAGCGCCACACCTACTATCAGCTACTCACTTTACTGCACAGATACCTATGCTACTCATCCGCTGAGTTGGCGAGGGCCGGTATCGACCTCGGAAACTTGTGGTTCTTAGGCGGACGCTCTACCGACTGAGTTAAATACACACTTATATATATATATATATATATATATATATATATATATATATATATATATGTCTATCTGTCTGTCTATCAATCAATCAATCTATATGTCTATCTATCAATATATCTATACATGTTTATTTATCAATCTAGCTATCTCTCTATCTCTCTCTCTCTCTCTCTCTCTATATATATATATATATAATTGGTCTGTGAATATATGTATATATATATACATATATTCACAGACCAATTATATATATACACACACAATATATATATATATATATATATATATATATATATATATATATATATAGAGAGAGAGAGAGAGAGAGAGAGAGAGAGAGATAATACTGTATAAATAATATTTCATTTACTCGGATTATTTATTGAAACATTTTCAGCGTAAACCATTTTCACTGGAGAAATATTAATCACTAAATATTATAGAATAAAAAAAAACTTCCGATCAAAATCTGTCTATGTCTGTACAGATATACAAAGAAACATTGATATTTCTGCATTTCTGTTGTTTTTCCACTGTTTTCACTAAAAAGAATCTACATAAGTATTTATTTAAACAAAAGCACATTTCCCCTGACTTTTTTTTTCCGTGTCTATTTCCTTCGTTTGTATACAAATTCGCCAACGTAGATCTAAATATGAACATACTTATCTAAATACGGATGAATGCACATCGGAGACACGCCACCTTGTGTATACGGAAGATGAGTATAAAGACTGCCATATATATATATATATATATATATATATATATATATATATATATGTGTGTGTGTGTGTGTGTGTGTGTAAGCATTTAAACGTGTATATATATATACCTGTCTTTATTGTAGTATATCTATGGGAGGTTTTTATAGCTGTCAACAGTGATATGACTATACCAGAATTATATTATATTCGCGCCAAATAACATTCACGTTAGGTCTTTTCCCGCCCAAATATCAAATCAAGCGTAAGAGAAATATTATTCCGTTGGATGAAATAAGATTTTCGAGTATCACCTTTGGTGCCAAATTAGACAAAAAGTCAAAGGTCATATTGAGAGATCATTTTCCGGACGAAAGAATGAAAAAAGATGATGATTTTCAAGTGGGAAAGAAACGTGACTCTTTCATTCCTGATGGAGATCAAAGTTTTGTCGAGCTGATCGGAGTAAGAAAAGAGTTGATGAAAAAGTTTTTAATGGCCAATCACATGATGACATACGCGCGCGCATATATATATATATATATATATATATATTGGAGGGGTGTGAGGTAATGGTTTGAATCATAGGAAATGGACTCGTCAACCCGAGTTCAAATCAAGGATGAAACAATTTGCATTTCACAGCGCTAATACACTTGGGAAAATTATGAATTCAACTACTCTTCCTCCTAGTATTGGTAAAAGTTGGATCTTTAATATTGGCTAGGTAACCAGTCTAGGAGAAAGACAACTCTGAATTCAAACATGTTAAACTCCACTTATGAAATTATATATAATATATATATATATATATATATATATATATAGTAATTATCATCATAAGAAATGGGATCAGTGAACTGAGTTCAAATCCTGGACAAGTCTGTTTACGTTTCACTAGGCATTAATGCCCTTTAGAAAAGCATGAATCCATCAGTTCTCCTAGCAATGTGGAAATAATAAAGCAGTCTGCGTTCTTTAGCCTTGGTTAGGCCACCGATCGAGAGGGAAAACTCTGAATTTAAATCAGATTTACTTCGTTTGATAATTGACATTGTGTTAGATCAATTATTGAACAGTGAATTCGTTCCTTACAAGAGAGGGGGGTTCTATCAAATCTAAGTTTAGCATTTTAGAATATTTGTCTCGGTCTAATGGCTAGCTCGGTAGAATAGCAGGTAATTTCAGTGAGATTGATTCTTACTGAGTGTCTCATAATTCTGACTTTGTCAGACTAGGCTTGAGTTAGTAAATAGGAACATAATGATATATTCCATCTGGTGATCTTGGCATAATCTATGTGAAACGTTCTAGTAACATATTTGTCCCATTGTGGACTTTTTAAAATTCTAGCTTATATATATATATATATATATATATATATATATATATATATATATATATATATATAGCAAATATATGCACCCTCCGGGTGCAAGTATTAACATAATAAAATATCATATTAAATTAGAAAGTCTAAATAAACTAAAGAAGAATGCAGATAAAATGGTATAATCGGAAAATAAAACAGCTGTAGCTTCCTCTTCCACCCAACCCCCGTCTTTCCTTGCTAAACTTTTCTAATTTAACTATTTAGTTAAATAAGAAAGTAAAGAATAAAATTACAGTTATTTCTTTTTGTTAATTGATTTCTTTTAAGATTTATCCACGAGATTTTTGCTCATATTCATTAAGATAAAATCAAATAATTAGAAATCAACAATACGAAGCACATATTTATTAAAATCAAATTTTAAATATCAATATGCAAATTAGCCTTCCCGTTCACACAGTAAACCACTTTTTGTTGTACATATAAATACAATTGCATGTTATTAGTACGTAGATATGACCAGCAGTATTAATAATGAAAAACAATTTTATTAATAATTGAGACTTAAATAAAAATGATTCATGGAGAATGTGATGTATAATAACTAAATGGATAGTGACTTGAGTAGTGATATAGTTTCGGTTACAGACAAACAAACACATAATCTCCATTATAATAAGAATATATATATATATATATATATATATAAGGTGTGGGGAAATCAATCCGATAGTATGTGAAAAAAAATAAAGAAAAACACGAAATGTTCCAAAGGATGAATATTTATTCTTGATGATAATGTTTCGGGTTTTGCAGCCTTCTTCAGAAAAGGTAAGGAAATCTAGTGCGGAGATGTTATGATCCTGTTTGTTGGGTTATGAAACGAGCCCTGGTCAACCCTACAAGTAGGATCTTTTTACATATATAAAATGTAGAAAATATAAAAGTAATGTATAGCAAAAACTCATGACGCATATTTTCACCGTTACAATTGTCAGGTGATAATGTACATGTCTGGTATGATATCACTCTACACTTTTCCATATTGAGCATTGCAGAGATTTCACGAATCAGAGGCGTTTTTAGCGTTACACTTTAACTATTCTTCTCTCTCTATCAATATATATATATATATAAATATATATATATATATATATAGGGACCTACATGAGTCAGACACTATCTACCTAGGTTTAAATATATATATATATATATATATATATTATATATATATAACCAAATTTGTAAATGTGATATATAAGTAAAGTCGTCGGGGTGGCCTAAAGTTGGTATCAACCAGGCAGGGAGGGAGTCTATTCCCATTTTACTAACGCTAGACCAATGAGATTGGCCACACCTATTATCAGCTGCTTACTTTACAGCACAGATCCCTGTGCTATTCATACGCTGAATTGGTGAGGGCCGGTATCGAACCAGGAACCTTGTGGTTCCTAATGTGTAAATGTAATGTATTAAATAGGAACATAATGATGCATTCATTTAGTCATGTTCTGCGGTTATAAATGCTAAATAGTTTTAAAATACCGTTTGGTAGGATTAAACTATGAAATGAAAAAAAAAAGGAATCTTTTTTCTCTTTTTAAAAAATCGTGTTCGAAACTCCATTGCTAGTTAAAATAGTTGTCCAACACGGAAGTTTATTTGGACCCTGTCCCCTGCCTAAAGTTCCAAATGGTCTTTAACATCCTTAGGCATTAAAACGTTTTGTACTTATTTAAATACTTATGGACGCTGCATTCTTTGACTTTTATGAGCACCAGCCTATCTTCCTGAATGTAAAGGACCCCATCTTTCTCGCCCGAACAATTTTAATATGGTCTAACGATGTTAAATTTTGTCCGCGTCCTATGGCTACTAAACTTATATAGACAGAGTTACACCACGGGCATTTTATCTATTACATCACACAGTTAATCCGGCGAGTCCATTTCGATTAGAAGATGGGGAAGGGGAAAACCATACAGCGTACAATGACCTCGTTTGTCACTTCAGTTTATTGTAAGGTTTTTATAATAATATACACGATAAGGAATGTTATGAATGACAAGTAATAGAAAATTAATGTTCGGATCATATTCAACGTCTGGTGTGAAATATGATTATAGCTTTAGGCTGGCAGATATCTCAGAAAGGCAGTAAAACATTGAAAGGTACTAATACTCTGACTATACACATACACACAATTATATATATATATATATATATATATATATATATATATATATATATATCTTATTATAATGGAGATTGTGTGTTTTTCTGTCTGTAACCGAAACTATATTACTACTCAAGTCACAATTCCCTTAATTATTTACGTCAAATTCTCCATGATTTCATTCTTTTAAACCTTAAGTTATTAATAAAAATTGTTTTACATTATTAATACTGTTGACCATATCTACGTACTAATAACATGCAATTGTATTTATATATACAACAAAATAGCGGTTTACAGTTTGAACGAGAAGGCTAATTTGCATATTGATATTTAAAATTTTATTTTAATAAATATCTGCTTGGTATTATTGATTTCTAATTGTTTGGTTTTATCTTAAGAAATATAAACAAAAATCTCGTGGATAAATCTTAAAAGAAATTT
The DNA here is from genome assembly GCA_023376005.1 of Doryteuthis pealeii. NCBI lineage: Eukaryota > Metazoa > Mollusca > Cephalopoda > Myopsida > Loliginidae > Doryteuthis > Doryteuthis pealeii. The sequence continues at coordinate 45,713,694 of CM042139.1, forward strand.
ATTTACAAGAAGAAATAACTGTAATTTTATCCTTTACTTCCTATTTTAACTAAATAGTTAAATTAGGAAAATTTACCAATGAAAGAGGGGAGTAATGGAAAATGATGGAATAGTTAGTTTCAAAGTTGTTCTATTTTTCGATTATACCCCCTCTGTTGCAGATCTTTTTATCTACATTATTATTCAGTTTCATTAGCCTTTCTAATTTAATATGATATTTTATTATATCAAAACTTAAATACTTGCACCCGGAGGGTGCATATATTTGCTAGTATATATAAGGACCTCTACTTAGTGTATTGAGCATTTTATACATATATAACTTAGAACAATCCTTCGGTGTTCTTCAGACAGCAAGGGTGTTTTGATCTTTTTTTTCTTTTTCCTTATATATATATATATATATATATATATATATATATATATATATATAAATATATATATATATATATATATATATAAATTGAGTGATTTAATAGCATGTTGACCCGCGTATGGTTATTATATACCTAGATGTTAGGGAATTACATTCATTGTACATTTGTATTTACGTTTCTTGTGTAATTTCTTATTGAAAGATTTTTTGGCTGACAGTTATATGATATCAAGTTTTCCTATACAAATTATGTACATGTTTTCGATTTTAAATAATCATAATCCTTAGTCAACAATTATAAATAACACTAACAGTAACAATTTTTAATACAATTATATGGCATCGGGTATTCCTATCGAATACAACTAATGTGCAAGCCGATTTATTTGACCCATAGTTAGAACTCTAACAGGTCCCTCCAGATCGACCTGGGAGTAGTGGCAATGAAAGGGTCCTCGATACTCCCCTGATTACCAGAACTGGAGCATCACCATCAAATCCAGTTTATTGTTATACCTGACACCCGTATTATGGGTTGATTTGCAGGGGATAGAGTCGGTGTATCCAATGTCCAGACAACAGGGTAGATATTGCAGATGAGTTTAGTCAAGTAATGCATCACAACACACAGTATACTGAGCCCCTGTTGTATATGAGGATGCGTAATCCCAGCCCAGGTGTACCACATACCTCAACATATTTGAAGATCAGATTCCTTCATAGAAACAATCCTCGATAATGGCCGTGGCATATTTCAGCAGTGCAATGCCTTCAGCTACAACGAATTTCTGGTAAGGCTTCAGGAACATGAAGAAGACTTCTATGTGTTGCCCGTGGGCACAACGCTCTTTATATATAAATCAAACTGAACATTCATGCAGTGGACTAACAAGTTCTCTCTGCAAAATCTCCAATATGTAACCTGGAGCAGGTAAAGGAGAGTTTTAGAGGTCTATTAGAGTTCATGCCTGATTAGGTTTGTTGGTTAGTTGCTTGGGTTTTACATTATTTCAACCCATTGGGTTATTTTATGCCGAAGATGTTTTTGTCTTATTCATTCTTTTAAAATTTATTTTCCTATTTAACCCATAGATGTGCCTCTAATATGTACTACCACTACGGGTCAGATTGGACCTGGGAGTAATGGCGATAAAGGGTACTCCACATTCCCTAGAGCTCCAGAATTGGAACGTCACCATCGGATAGAGATTAACGTCATACCCAGGATACTAAGACCCTCAGTCCCGTTTTCTAATACATATGATAAAAAGGTTTGGGATTTGCTATAAAGGCAATAGGGTTGGGCCAATCATGAAGGTGCTAGGGCTTGACGTTACCAGTCGATTGATTGGAGGGGACCTCTCCGACCTCCCGACTAGCCTAATTAAAGGATAAAAATTGGCATGTTGCAAGTCATGGACTGCTCAGCCACCTAGCTTAAGTAAGGGCCAAAGTGGAGTGTGGCCTGATTAGATGAGAAACTAACATTAATGATCCATTCTACACTCACTAATTCTCTTTTCTTTAAATCTCCTTAATATGAAAGTAGTGTGTGTGTGAGAGTGAGTGAGTGAGAGAGAGAGAGAGAGAGAGAGAGAGAGAGAGAGAGAGAGAGAGAGAGAGAGAGAGAGAGGGGGAAATAAAACAACAAAGTTCTTAAAACTAAAAGTCCAGTTGTGTTTCCCCCTTTCCAGTAGACGATTTTGCCATCACCGATTAAGCAGTGGTCGGTGACAACGCTACATCACGTTCTAAAACTGTTTTGAATTCCAATCCGATTCGCACTCAGAGTTAAAAAGAAAATTAACTACAATGTGGCAAAGTTCCTCTAAAGTATACGCGCGTTGCGTCTGAATAATCGCAGTCATTTTAAAATGTCAGAATCCCATTTTAAACTGTGTTAAGCATGAATAACGTCGATACATCTTGACAGTTGCACTAAAAGACAGACATTCCTCGTGAGATATCTGGTCAGACATTGCAAGACCCAGAACTTTCCCGAGAGACATATTAGCAGCTGGTTTCAATTAGTTAAGAAATATTCCAGAATCAAGTATCGACTTTTACACAGAGTTTAAAACAGAAAAAATAAACATTTCTACAGTGGGAATAAGCATGTTAATGAGGATGCCTAAATATTACCTTGCACCACTTACTGTAACTCGAGGAGACTGTTGAATTTGACTCCATATATATCTGATTAAATCTATGATAATCCTTCAGATTAACATGAATCTAAATGTAATCTACTTTAATTGTATTTGTGGCTGAAATTATATAGTTAATCTTATTTTTATTTAATTGGATAAAATTTAACATTTATTCATTTGAATCCGAGCGGTATATTTGCCCCTAACTAGAATTATATAAACCCAGAATTTCGACCGGAAATTTCCCACTTCTATGTCAGCATTGCCAATAAAATATATTATATACTAGCAGGGCCTGTGGATTTACCACAGTATGATAACTTAATTATTACAACATTTGATACATTTACTTAAGAGCTATTGCATATTATTTCATTATGTAAACAGTATAATAATTTTTATTTAACTCTCCCACTCCTTTTTCTTTCTTTCCTTCTTTTCATTATGTTCGATTGAAACATATTAGCGTTATCGCTTCCACGCTATGTCCCCGCTTTCTATATCTCCCTTTATCCCTTTCTTTCTTATTATATTTTTTCTGTTTAGCATGTGCTTTTTCTTCCCTTTATTTATAATAAAAACTGAATGGTCCACTATTTAGATGAGGTGGCGACACTCATAAGAAATAAGAATTCGCCGGATAAGCAATAGCAGATAATCAGAAAAACATTTTGAATTTCATCTTGGATGATTTGGACGGTCTCATTTTTAACCAGAGGGTGTTGCAAGATGATAACGGCCGTACTTTTAAGTAGCACGTGTATTGATATTTGTATTATATATAATATAATTTGCTTATAGATTTGATGTATTTTAAATTGTCTATAGACTGGTACAACCTATTATCTAACGGTGGGGTTTAGAATACGCCAACTGTATATCTTACGAAAGGGGTGTGCTGGCTATGACATTAAACTGCACCTGGTTGTGAGGCTCCAGATCTGAAACTCTGGGGGAATATTAAGTACCCCTTCATTACCATTACTACCGGGTTCACTCTGGCCCGGAGTGGTAGTGCCTGTTAGTTTTTCACCTATATGTCATATAAGATATGTTTAAAATTTATTTTATTTGACAGAAGAAACATGAACTCATAACCGTTTACAAAAATATCTTTAGGAAATATATAAATATATATATATATATATATATATATATATATATATATATATATATATATATATATATATATATATATATATTAGATAAATGTACAATGTACGCAATGCACTTTTAGGTATCAAATAAACCTAAACGGGTTGACGCCCCGTTAAAATCATGCAATTATTCATTAAAAGTACTAGTGAAATGTACCAACATTTTTGTTTTGTACGTCACATACACATACTCCCACCCTTCTCGCTAGCGCTAGACCAGGGAGATTATTTGAGCTGAAATGGAACGTGACACCTATCGTCAGCTCCCCAATTTATCGGACAGATCAGATTTAAGAAGTTATGCTACTCATACTCTGAGTTGGCGGGGACCAGTATCGAACTCGAAACCTTGTGGTTCCTAAGCAAATATATATGCATTTTTTTAAATCTCAGACCCTCCTCTATTTAGTGAAAGTTTTGTCTTTGTTAATTGTTGGTACTTATTTGTTCTGTGTTTGTATGTATTCGTTTGGCACCGGATGCTGATGATTAATAAATGTATTAAGCACACCATTCTTCTATGTATCTTTCAACCTCGCAATATAATATAGACCAACCTCAATATGGCAAATATATTATTTTTACGTAGACATTCTAAAAGGTTAACAAATATGTAAAAGTTTTTGTCTGTGCTTGCTATCCTATCTCTATGTTGGTGTGCTAGTATACATGAGAAGCTTGTTGATATGTATGTCTGAAAATTGAAAATGGATTTGAAAAATATTTCTATTTATGCATCTGCGTGAGCTGGTGTGATATCCAAGCCATCCTTCAAGTGAAGCATAGGAATAAACATGTCTATATATGTGTGTATGTGTGTGTGTTGTGTGTTTATGTTCACATGTGACCGGAAGTTTAAGACCATCACGGTACTTTATTTCTTCCGGTGAAATGTCACGGCCTTTCAGCTAGCCCCGTGAAGTATAAAATGAACGCACGCTGAACTTTCACATTGCGATGTTTTAAATCATTTGTAATGAGGGGTCAGTGCATTACGAGATTCCTTTTCATCTTCCCTATCTCATCTGCTCTCTCCTAAATTCGACAACGTGATTGGTGTGCAAATCTAAGTCGTGAGAGAAAATGAAATCACAGGGCAAATAATTGATGTGGGTTTTCCACGTCCGAGACACTCTGTCTTGAACCTGATCTTTGGCTCTAATGTTATGACCAGTCTCGAAGAAATTCATATTTTCATTATTAATACTCGTGTTCCTTATTTGTATGAGCATTATCATCTTGCAACACTCGATGGATATAATGGTCCATTATTTAGCTGAGGTGATGATACTCATAAGAAATAAGAATTCGGCACATAAGCAACACGAGATAATCAGGATTTACATTTTTTGCATTTCAACCTGGACGATTCGGACGGTCTCATTTTTAACCAGAGGGTGATTTAAGATGATAACATTCGGAAGATTAAGGAACAAGAGTATTTATATATAGATGGGACACAGAAAAGTAGCCGATATATCAATTGATTTGCTTAATCCTAACAGCTTTACACAAATGGTAAATAAAATTCTTTGTCATTCATTTGACATAGGCGATTTTAATTCAGAAAACGGTAATGTTTCCCCAATTTCTACCCTCCGGGTAAAAACATTATAAAAATATGTATGATTTATTTTAATGGCATGTCAACCCATCTTGGTTATTTTATGCCTAGAATTTAGGGAAGCGCAATCACTGTACTTTCATATTTATATTTTTGGGCATTTGTTCCTTGAGATTTTTTTTCGTATAGGAATAATTTTAAACATCTATTTGACCCACAGATGGGATTTTAATAGGTGCTACAACTCCGGGTCAGAGTGAACCGGAGAATAATAACATAACTTCAGAACTAGAGTCTCACCATTTGATTCAATTTAGTTCCATACCCACAACACACCTTTTAGAGTATGAAAGGGTTTTTATCACTCTGCAGAGCTTAAAATAACGGTTATAATTGTAGGAAATGGAATGGGCGATCTGAGTTCAATTCCTGGACGAGACTGTGTCCACTTTGCAGTATTGCGATTAGTCAAGGTATGAAGCCACATATTCTCCCCATCTCAGCTATGGGTAAATAGTAGGGCAGACAGGACAAAGAAAGCTGAATTCAAAACCGATTGTACTCCACTTAAAAATTGATATTGTGTCACATCCTGGTCGTGGCTGAGGTTATTGGGTAAATACATTCACGTCAGCCTATTCAAATTCAGACCAACAGGATTGAGCCAAAAAAAAAGAAGAAGATAATTCATTCTTTTCTTTTCTGATCTTGGTCTTTTAATTACTGTTCAAAAAATTATCGACAATGTCCACAATCCAATCCTATGACATTGCGCAACAGATATAAAGGTTGAGTTAATACAGTTTTAAGTGACAATCATATCCAGGTTACATGTTCAATCCAGGGCAAAGGCGATAATAATATAAAATACTTAACATGGCTTAACACTTTTACCCAGTCATGGCTAACGGAGTGAGAACAGTCTACCTCAATGGATTGAATAAAGGGATCGGTTCGAAGTTCCGAGAAGGCTTCCGATTGCGACAGGAAAGTCCCCGAGATCATAGAGAAGGTTCCCGAGTTCGACAAGGAACACCCGAAAAAGTCCGGAGGGCACATCGACCGAAACGTTTTGTATATAACACTAAAGATGAGGAGAACAGTCCAAATAATACAAATGATCAAGTCTCATCTAAAGTGAAATAAAGTGAAATAAATCAATCCTAATTACACATATTCATTAATCTAGATTTATTAAAGTCATTTTCTGTATGAATTTCTTGGATTATGGATTAATATCATTCATTGATTTTTCCAAATGACCAGATTATCATTGTTATTATTATCCTAATATTTCCTTTGATTATTCTTTTTATTTTTGCTTCTTTTAAAAGCCAACCATTTCATCAAATGAAACGTTGTGAGAACAACAATAAAGATGTCGTTTTCTTGTTCAAAGGAACCGTTTAATTGTGTGAATACTTCATCACAGAAATTCAGACAACACTAGGAAAGCCGGGAGGAAATAGATGCTGTCATAGAAACCACACAGATGAGGATGATTATCGAAAAAACTCATTCAAAATATAAGAAAATATCTCATCTCATAAATTTAGACAATACTAGGAGCGAGGAAGATCAATCGCACCGAAAAGTTGTAATATAAACAAAACAAAAACTTGAAGATGCTCGTCTGAAAGAATCATTGAATAGATAGTCACACATCTATCAAGGATATGTTTTGCATTCATAAACCTACAAAAACTTGTCTGGTTTATTCTGACTCCTCTTTGCACCAGAAGATAATATACATATTTTTAATATAAAAACGAAATAGTGATTTATTGGTTAAAATTATATATATATATATATATATATATATATATATATATATATATATATGTCTGTGTGTGTGTTTGTGTGTGTGTGTGTGTGTGTGTGTGTGTGTGTGTGTGTGCGTGTGTTTATGAGAACGGGAAGGCTTAACGGAGAAGGCAAAAATCGAGCGAGTCGTGATTTTGACTGTAGATAAAAAAATAATTATGTAAATAAGTCGTAGTTGTGAATGAATATAAAAGTGCTCAATACGTTTGTCGAGCTGGTTTACAAAGGTGCTATGGTCAGAGCAAGCCTATCTGGGTTTTCATATGAAGACCTATACAACCCAGATATAAATACAGGTGGATGGTTGGACAAAGCAAAACGTATATATATATATATTATATATATATATATATATATATATATATATATATATATATTTTTTTTTTTTTTTTTTTTTTGAAAAGCGAAATAATGCAAATTTATGTTTAAAAACATATTTATTTAATTTTTTTTCTTTTTTATTTCCCTTAATATTTTCAGGCTATGCCCATCTTCAGAGAGTTGAAAAAATTTCATCTGTATTTGTTAAACTCAACTGTGATGTTAATCCGTTGAATATTTTAATGTAAATGCAAACGTTCGGCAAAGATTGTAAAGTTCCGCTCGGCAAAGATTGTAAAACTCCGTTAGATCCGTGCTGCGTCTTGTTTCGCGGGATGTTTTGAAAATCATTTCAGATATAAATATATATATATTTTTAATACTATAAAAATAATGAGGCCCTGCTCGGGGATATTGAAGTGAAGATTTTTTAAAATTATTTTTATAGTGAGTTAGAAGCATTAATTAAAATGTAATAATATATTTTTAAAGGCGAAATAATGCAAATTTATGTTTAAAAACATATTTATTTATTTTTTTTTTTACCCTTAAAATTTTCCCTTAATATTAATTATGAAAATATTAAGGGAAAAAAATTAAATATGTTTTTAAACATAAATTTGCATTATTTCGCCTTCAAAACTATATTATTACATTTTAATTAATGCTTCTAACTCACTATAAAAATAATTTAAAAAAATATATATATATATTACTTCAGTACTTTATAGAAATATATATGTTAGCATCACTTTATTAACAGAAAATTGTGCTGTCGTATGTTGCCCGAGAAAAATTTAGTTGTGTTCAATTTGTAACTATTGTATTGAAGTGTCCACCACCCACCTCTAGTGAATTTGGTGTCCGGCTGTGTCCCCGACAACAAAAGTTCAACCACGATGCGAGAATTAGTGACACCTGTGTTGACGATTTTTGAAAACGGTCACACAATCTGCTTTAACCGGCAGAGGACAAGGAATGATTTAAATTTCGGGGCTTGGAAAATCGCCTACCCCGTTGCTGGTGGGCCTTGATTAATAAGACAATACGATCTTTCATTCAGCGACTCGACAATGCCACTCTACTTCTTGCCTTTGAGACTGGCTCAAAGGAAGGTTGAATCACCGATATTTAAAGAGAGTGGTATTTTTTCAGTGACCATGGATCTGACTTTGTCCTTTCCTATGAAGTTGTCATCTTTTCATCTTGTCTTTGTGGTCCGTCAAGTTTCTTCAGAGTCTTGCAACACAACATTATATCTTCTTTTCTGTTAATTTGGAAATGAGAATGGGTTTTCTTTATCACGAAATCTATGAGCAGTGTAGGTCTCCGTTATATTTGACAATTGTGTCCGTTATATTGCATAATTTCCCAATGATATTCTTATATATTTTCTATTACAAAGTTTTCTCTATCTAAATTACAATTCCTAACGTAGCGATCTTTGCCAAGATTCTGGTTAATGTACGTATCATTTTCTGTGACCCTGGTTCCGAGAATTCCTTCGATTTCATTATATCTTTCTATATTTTGTATATATCTGGATTTCTTTTGTATATTCGCTGACTCTATTGTGTTTCTACTTCTTTTGTTTAATTCTTACTTATTCCCATAAACATGATTTGCGATTGCATGCAATGAATTCTTCGTGTTGGATTGTAATTAAAGTTTCTGTTATTTTTCTTTTCATTTATAACAATGATTTACTCAATAGTAATCGGAAATGAGAGGAAATGACCTAAGCACATTTCTATGGATTTCAATACAAAATAATTAAAAAAATGTCTGTTCTACCCGATCATGCAATGCATGCCTATTGTTACATATCTCTGATCTATCTGTTATATATATATATATATATATATATATATATATATATATATATATATATATATATATATATATATATATATATAAACAAACTGGTAATAAAATCACTGGTGGGAGTCACCAACACCTATAAAGACAGACAAACACACTGACGGCCCAATTTGAAGGGAACAACTCCCAAACCTAACTGAAAACTCATATATATATATATATATATAATATATATATATATATATATATAATATATATATATATATATATATACAACTTTAAAGAATTCACCATTTATATATGCCGAATCAAGTTATATTGATAAGCAAAAGACAGGTTGCTTATAGTATCTGCCATTGCTTAAGTGGTCACCCATTAAGTATTGAACAGGCTCATCACTGCTTAACATGATAGAGAGATTCAGAAAAAAGGTAGAGAGGGTGTGTGTCTGTGTGTGTGTGAGTGTGAGAGACAGTTGGGGAGAGAGAGAGAGAGAGAGAGAGGAGAGAGAGAGAGAGAGAGAGAGAGAGAGAGAGCGATTGGTTGATTGGTTGATTTTACATCACATCAACCCTTTTCGCACCATTTAATGCCGAATCAAGTCATTTTGACGCTTTTTATCCATAACTGGGGAAGATAAGATACATTCCCGTCTTTTCTAAATGTGTCGTCCAGGATTTGAAATCGAGGCTATTCCCTACTAGTATAACTGTAAAACCAAGTGCGACTTAAATCAATAAGTTCGTTGTCTAATGAGGAAGCCAGCATTTATTTTACCCAGTCAATAGTTTCTTTTCAAAATTGATAATTCTTCTCTTTCCTTGTCAATATATTTCATTTCTGATCAAAATTCAACTAATAACTACGTCAGGTTGAACAATGATTGATTAACTCTATTTATATATATGTATATACACACACATACAGATGTATATATATATATATATGCACACACATACAGATATATATATATGCATACAGATGTATAGATATATGCACACACGTACATATATATAATATGCATACATATGTATAGATATATGCACACACGTACAGATATATATATGCATACAGATGTATAGATATATGCACACACATACAGATATATGCACACACACATACATATATATATATATATATATATATATATATATATATATATATATATATATATATATATATATGATACAGATGTATATATATATATATATATATATATATATATAATATATATATATACACACAGATACAGATGTATATATATATATATATATATATATACACACATCTGTATATATATATATAATATATGTATATATATATATATATATATATATATATATATATATATATATACACACAGATATATATATATATATGCACACACAGATACAGATGTATATATATATATATATATATATATATATATATATATATATATATACACTTATGGATATATATATATATATGTACACTTATATATATATATATATATGCACTTATGTATATATATATATATACATTATATATATTATATATATATATATATAATATGTATTTATGTATATAATATATGTACATTTATGTATAATATACATATATGTACATTTATGTATATATATATACATATATCTACATTTATATATATATATATATGTACATTTATGTATATATATATATATGTACATATATGCACACTTATGTATATATATATATATATATATATATATATATATATATATATATATATATATTATATATATGCACACATATGTGTATATATATAAATGCACACATATTTATACATATATATATGCACACATATTCATACATATATATATGAACACATATTCATATATATATATGCACACATATTACTATATATATATATACATATATATATAATATGTGTGTGTGTGTGTGTGTGTGTGTGTGTGTGTGTGTGTGTTTGTTGTGTGTGTGTGTTTGTACACGCATACATATCTATATATATATATACATGTTTTTGTTCTGAGGTACAAAATTTTATAAATTCTATAAATGATCAAATTTTTTAAAAAATTTTTTTAAAGCAGTACGAAAACGAAAAAAATCAAAAAACAAAAGCTAGCTGACCGGTTTCGTTCCTCACTCATCCGAGCCAAAATCTCTCTCTATATATATTACTTGGTATTCCTGGCTCACGCACAGGAGTGTGGTAATGCACTGTGAGTGTACTCTGTGAGTGCACCATGAATGGCAAAGAAGAGGAAATCAATATTCAGTCAATAATGAAATATTGTAGTGACAGCTATCCCAGAATTCCATTAATGAAAATACACAAATACCTTGACCATATATATGGCACATGTCAGAGTCAGAGCCATGTAAAAATTTGTATGTGTTGAATGGTGCAGTCATAGGTCAGAAGAAATATTTGAGGGATTTTGATAAAAGCCAAATTATTATGACCAGAAGCCTAGGTCATACTATTTCCGAAAAGACACGACTTTTATGTTATTCACGTTCATTTGTAGTGAGTATCTATTAGTAACGGCTTAAGGAGGGAAAAATCACCATTGGCCAGGAAGTTATGACGATGGCCAAGACTTATCGATGCGGGAAATGAATTGAGATTTTCTCGCCAAGAGCCCAGCCAAGTGAGTCTGTAACTGTAGCACAAATTAGAAGTAGTCTTGATAGAGACGAAAAGAAAGAATGTGTCACAACATACAGCATATGGTACTGCGTGGCCACTCAGAGTATCTCTGCTGACTACTGTAGCACAAATTAGAAATAGTCTTGTAACAGCATGATATGTTATCAAACTTGATAATATGATAATATGGGTATAAATCCTCCGTATTAAGACGCATGTCATAAGTTCTAAGACTCCAGAACCATCAAATTATCGCCGTCAATACCAGTTCTGGAGGAAGTAAAAGTTTGGTAAGTCTAATTTTAAATAGGATTTCCTTTCTTTATGACTAATTTGATTCATACATTTATTCTATTTTATTGTTATTGTTCTATCAGTTTAGTTTATGGTGTTATTGAGCGTCGTCTGTGTTAAGTAAGTAGACGGGTACAGAAGACTATAAGATATAAAATCAGTTAAAATTGAAAACTCTTTGTTCTTCCCTGAGACTGGTACAGTAAACAAATTTTTATATTGCCCAAATTAAGAACTTTATCGACTTTCAATTTTTTTTTCTTTTGAAGTTGTGAACTTTCATTTTTTTGTTTGATTGAAATGAAAAGAAGGAATGCGTCACAACATACATCGTATAGGACTGCGTAACCAGTCAGAGTACCGCTGCAAACTAACGTCCACTGTTGGAGGCATCTTTTATGGGCTCACAAGCGGTGCATTCAGATATTCGTTAAAGAAAAGACGTTCGCCTGATGCGATGAGTCTCACTTTCTTTTGAATAAGATAGGCAACTGCGTACATATGCATTTATATCCTGGGGAAGCCATAGCACCAGGACTCACCGTTGGGAACCTTAATCCAAACTGCTAGAAGACACTGAACCTTATAATTCATGTGGAAGATACTTTGTCACATAGCAACCACACCAACATCATTAACAACGAGACACGCCTCTTTCTGGCGATATCTTTCACGATAATAGCACCCTGTCACAATGCATGTGATGTGTAGTAATATTCAGGAATATATCGAAGACTTCATAGTGTGGTTCTGTTCAACAGAACCGCCAAATTCTAAATTCCTTTGCGCATTTTCTGAACAACTACCAAGTAACTTGCGGCAGTTAAAAGAACTGCTGTTAATATGCTGGTACGAGATCCCATAATAAACATTTATTATTTTACTTTTAAAGCCTTCTCGAGTAAGTATTGTTTTACAGGCACATATGAAGCATGTGGGAATTATACTCTGGTTCTGCTCCACCTCGCTCCCACACACTTTCTCTCTCTCCATAGCACTATTAAGGATTCGGATAGGATCAATTTATAAAATTTGAGGAGTGTTAGAAGACAAGTACCAAGAGAAATAAGCAATTAGTGTCCGTCGTTTTCCATTGGAAATGGTCTTCTCACTTTCAAATGTCCTTGAGTCAAATATTAACATATTAGGAGGATGAGTAGATATAACTTTATGATATAAATGTTTTTTGTTTTACAACTGTTAAAGAATATCTTAGAATCGCAACATGCCAGCGTTCGAAATGAATTTTGGCAATACGGATTTTAAACTGTGAAACGAAAAGAAATCAATATATATATATATATATATATATATATTATATATATATATATATATATATATATGTGTGTGTGTGTGTGTGTGTGTGTGTGTGAAGAGAGGAAGTAAATCCGACGGTATGTAATATATCAAGAAAAATGAAAAAACACAGGTTTAAATGGGTTAAGTGGTGAGTTTATTGGCCGACGCTGCAGTGTTTCGATCGATTAAATAGATCATCTTCTACCTTAGAGCCCTTAAAATCTGTACCCAGAAATTTTTGGACGAAGAATTCAAACACATAGAAAAATCTTTTACTCAACTACAATACCCTCAACCTTTCATCCAACGTGCCAGAAAAAAAGCCATCAAAATCCATAACCGCAAACACCTCCCCTCCAATCCAACAAACAATACCCCCAACAACAAATACATAAACAGATACATCATTCTCCCCAACAACTCAGCCACAGCTATTATTGAAAAAAACCTTAATAATTTAGGAATAAAAACGGTAACAAATTCCTCCAAAACCATAAAAAATATTATTAATAACCAAAAAAACAACACTCACACAAGGTCCAGTGCAGGTGTGTACACCATTCAATGTTTGGATTGCGACAAACAATAAATAGGAGAGACATCTAGACACATTGACCAACGAATCCGAGAACACAAGAGAGATATCAGAAATGGTCAAATGAACAACGCACTCACAAACACATCTCAGAAACTAACCATTCTTTCAATTTTAAAGAATCCAAGTTGTTAATCAGAATTCACAACAAAAAAGAAAGAAAAATTGTAGAATCTAGCGCCATCTCCATTTTCAATACAATCAAAAAAGAGACCCGGATTTTTTCCTTCTATCACCTTACCTGTCCAAGGTTGTTCTCAAGAATTATAAAATTCCCTACATCTGACAATATGTCATTTTATTTTCTACATATTAACTCTCCCCATTTATTACTGAATGACCACCAACAATTTATCTTAGATCACACACTTATTTAGTAACATGATAATCTCCATTTGATCTCAACACACAACAGATTATCACACTTTACCTATTTAACCAAGATTTTTCAACAATAATAATATATTTTTGATAATAATTATATATAACAATATTTCCCCTTAAACCCCACACACATTTACACTCCCCATTGACACAATTACAATATAACTACTGATAAAAATAATAATCAAAAATATACATCCTTATTAACCAATAATTATTTTCACATATTTATAACTACACTAACACTATTTGCATAAACATTCACTAGCACACAATTGTCATCAGAAGAATCATAATAATAACATAATAATAATAACAATAATTTAATAATAATAAAAATTATAATAACAATAATACTAATAATTATAATAATAACAACAACAATAATAAAAATATAAGTACTCAGGACCATTCTTAAAATGGACAAAAGAAGAACTCAGACAGATAGACCAAAGGACGAGAAAATTAATGACCATGCACAAGGCTCTCCACCCTAGAGATGATAGAGATAGATTGTATGTGTCAAGAAAGGAAGGGGGAAGAGGTCTTGCCAACATAGAGGAATGCATAGAAACCACAATCCAACAACTTGAAGATTACACAAGGAAGAGCAAAGACAAATTACTTATGGCGACCAACAATAGTAGAAACGGCAGATGGACAAACAGAAAACGACAAAGACTAGAAAACAAAAATGGGAAGAAAACAATTATATGGACGCTTCAAACGACAAATAGATGAGGTTGCACATGGAAAGACTTGGACATGGTTAAGAAAGGGAAACCTCAAAAGAGAAACAGAATCACTTATAATTGCTGCACAAATAATGCCATAAGGACAAACTACATCAAAGCGAAAATTGATAAGACCCAACAAAATAGTAAATGTACACTTTGCGGTAATAGAGATGAGACTGTTAACCATATACTCTGCGAATGTAGCAAACTAGCACAACGAGAATACAAAACTAGACACGACTGGGTTGGGAAGGTGATCCACTGGGAATTATGCAAGAAATTAAATTTTGACCACACAACAAAATGGTATATGCATAAACCAGAATCTGTTTCTTGAGAACGAAACGCACAAAATTCTCTGGGACTTTGAAATTAAAACGGATCACCTTATCCCAGCAAGAAGACCAGACCTAGTGTTTGATTAACAAAAAAGAAAGAACTTGTCAACTGGTGGATTTTGCAGTGCCAGCGGATACAGGGTGAAGTTAAAGGAAAATGAAAAATTGACAATATATCTGGACCTTGCCAGAGAACTGAAAAAGTTATGGAATATGAAAGTGAAAGTTATACCAATTGTAGTTGGTGCACTTGGAACAGTCCCAAAAGCATTAGAAAAGGGTTTGGAAAGTTTGGATATCAGAGGAAGGATTGAAACCATTCAGAACACTGCACTGCTGCAATCTGCCAGAATACTCAGAAGAGTCCTGGAGACCTGAGGAGACTTGCTGTCACTCAGACTCAGTGAAAGACCATCAGCTAACACTGATGTGAAAACTCAAAAGGAGTAAAAAATTAATAATAACAATAATTATACTATAACAACAATTATCTTTATAACAATATATTAAAAAAAAAAAATAAATAAAATAAATATATACAAACTATAATAATGATAATAATAACAATAATAATCACTTATACATAATAGTAATATTAATATATATCAATCGTCAAATAATCAGTACCAACTATAAAACAACAATACAATACTCTTTCTAACAAAGAAATAAATAAAATAAAATAAAATAAAATAAAATCTTTTCATTTTTTAAATCCCCACCCCCACACAAACTTCCATCTCCTCTCTTAATATAAAACATGAAAATTTCTTTTCATGACATCTCTCCTTTACCTCTTACCAATATACACACACACACCTCTCCCCTACCTCTTACCAATACACACACACACACACACACACAACCTTGAGTTTTCACTTCCGCTGTCGTTTATCGCTACAGAAAAAAAATTATACACACACATACACAACCACATACCTAAAAAATGCACAATGTTTCCTTCAATACACACACTAACAGTGCTACATACTCACACCTTAAAATAGAATATTTGATGTCATATTTCAAAACCGTCTCCTTTTTTCAAACTTCAGAAATTTTTTAAACAGACTGAATAACAAGGATTACCACTCACTTTTTCTCATCATTCTGTGATATATAATTTCTTATCTTATGCCCTGAAGATGATCTATTTAATAGATCGAAACACTGCAGCATCGGCCAATAAACTCACCACTTAATCCATCTAAACCTGTGTTTTTTCATTTTCTTGATATATTACACACCACACACAACACACACACACACACACACACACTATATTATATATATATATATATATATATATATAGAGAGAGAGAGAGAGATATGAACAGACTGATATAAATCGATATAATAAGACTAACATGATAAAATATATAGATATAAACATACAGATATAAACAAATCGATATAAACAGACTGAAAAAAAGATAGAATAGGGATAGATATGGACAGACTGATCATATATATATATATATATATATATATATATATATATATATATATATATTATATATATGTAAATATATATATTATATTGATATGATATATATATATATATATATATATATATATATATATTATTATATATGTATATGATATATATGAAAAAAAGGATGTTACAAATGCATGGGCTCATCAGGAAGAGAATGTGCAAACCGTTTCGGGCCTTTCTCTCTACGGTTTATATAGCAAACCGTAGAGAGAAAGGCCCCGAAACGGTTGCTCCTGATGAGCCCATGCATTTGTAAACATCCTTTGTTTTTTCAATATATCATATTTACACTGTTGGATTAAGTTCAATTTTATTTATATATATATAATATATATATATATTTTATATGGTGTGTGTGTGTGTGTGTGTGTGTGTGTGTGTGTTGTGAGATATATAGATAGATAGATAGATAGATAGATAGATAGATAGAATCCTACTAAGATAGATAGATGCAGAGAGTGATCTATCGAAGAAAAGTAGGCCATTTCCCTTGTCTAATCAACTTTCTTAATTAATTTGAAAGTTAGTGGGTCAGTTAGGGGAGTTGACTGGACTAACCCATTCGCTCAGCCCAACTCCATGATCCACTAAATTGATCACGTGAATGTGCAAATGAACATCCATCGATTCTTAAACCCTAACAATGGACATCGATTTAATCATAAACTGAAGAGAGTGTTGAGAGGAAAGAGGAAAAAACAAGGGGGGTGGAGGGCGGTTAATTTTTTTTTTAACTTAAAAAGCGTGGTGAAAGGGGCGAAATATGGACGCTGACCAAGAAAGGAGTGATTGAAGGATGGAAACAAAAGAGAAATGGAATTTCAGAAAAGCCACGACGACAGGAGGATGAAATAATAATAATAATAAAACGATAAGAATAGCAGATTAAGAATAGCAGTCCCTATCGTGGCTATACAAGTACTTTCAAGTAATCTCTGAAGAAAATCTCTCATTGAGTATAATAATAATAATAATAATCTTATTATAATGGAGATTGTGGGTTTGTCTGTCTGTAACCGAAACTATATTACTATACAAGTCACAATTCCTTTTAGTTATTTACATCACATTCTCCATGATTTTATTTTTAATTTGAACTTCAATTATTAATAAAATTGTTTTACATCATTAATACTGTTGACCATATCTACGTACTAACAACATTCAATTGTACTTATATATACAACAAAATAGCGGTTTACAGTGTACAGTGGGAAGGCTAATTTGCATATTGATCTTAAAATTTTTATTTTAATAAATATATGCTTAGTATTATTTTTTTCTAATTTTTTGGTTTTATCTTATTAAATATGAGCAAAAATATAAGGGATAAATCTTAAAAGAAATCCATTAACAAGAAGAAATAATTGTAATATTATTATTTACTTCCTATTTTAACTAAAGAGTTAAATTAGGAAAATTTACCAATGAAAGACGGGAGTAATGGAAAATGATAGAAGAGTTAGTTTCAAAGTTGTTCTATTTTTCAATCATACCCCCTCCGTTCCAAATCTTTTTATCTGCATTCTTATTAAGTTTCATTGGTCTTTCTAATTTAATATGATATTTTATTATATTAAAACTTAAATACTTGCACCCGGAGGGTGCATATATTTTCTAGTAGTAATAATAATAATAATAATAATAATAATAATAATAATAATCTGGGACTTTGAAATAAAAAATAGATCGCCTTATCCCTGCCAAAAGACCAGACTTAGTATTGATATATAAAACAAGAGAGAACTTGCTTAGTATTGATATATAAAACAAGAGAGAACTTGCTAACTTGTAGATTTTGTAGTTCTAGCAGATCTCAGCGGGAAAAGAAAAGAAAACAAAAAGATAGATAAGTACTGGACCTTGGTAGAGAATTGAAAAAGCTGTGGCATATGTGGGTGAAATGTAGACCTGCCCCTCGTGGTGGGGGTCCAGTGGCTTCGGCCCTGGATCTTACTAGCTAATAGCGTTGATACTAGGGGGCCATCACCCCAAACAATACCTGCCCCCCCCCCCCGATTTAAAGGGACATGACTGAGTTTATTGCCCAGTTCCTGACGCGCCCCTCTTGAGGGGGAATGCCGACGGGATCAACGCATTTTTTGCACCCACCACCCATTAGTCATTGTAAAATGATCTTGATCTATATATTAATAGGATTGTTCCTTAATCTTCCAACCGTTATCATTTTTCAAAACCTTCTGGCTAAAAATGAAACCGTCCAAATACAAAAATGTAAATCCTGATTATCTGGTGTCGCTTAATTCTTATTTCTCATGAGTGTCATCACCTCAGCTAAATAATGGACCATTCCATTTTTATAATAAATAAATAAAGATAAGAAAAATGTCACGCTACACAGAAGAATATAATAAGAAAGAAAGAGAGTAGGGGAAAGATAGAGATAGAAGTGAATGCGGATAAGCGATAACGCTAATCTGTTTCAATCAAACATAATGAAAATATAAAAAGAACGAAAAATTAGCGAAAGATAGTTAAATCAAGATTATACTTTACATATACTTTACATATTGAACTATTTGGCAATAGCTCTTAAGTAAGCATACCAAACGTAGTAATAATTGCATTATCATACTATGGTATATCCACAGGTCCTGCAAGTAGGAATAAATCAGTAAAGAAAAAAAGATACAGAAAATAGGATGTGGGAGGAAGTTGGAGTAGGGGAAGAGGGAGGAGAACCATAGAATGGTAAATAATTTGGGAAGAGCATAGATAGCAGTTCCAATGCAATTAGTTTAAAATGTTTTGGAAATCATCTTCAAAAGAGACGCCTTTGTTTCTTTTACTAGTTGACAAACGTCTTCCATTTGAAATTAAACTTTACTCAAAGAAAGCAGCGAAGGCCATCAACTTAAGACATTATCTAAATATATTGGTAAATCTTTGGCAATATAGAAAAGAACAAAATAAAAAGGTAAGGCTGAGTAAGTCCTGTTTGCCCTCGCATGATCAAATCAGCTGATTTAATCTAAGTATCCTCATGAATGTATTCGCTTATAGATACCACAAAATATAAACATACCAAATAAATCAATTTAACTTAGCAAAATCAGTATAGTAAATATTTTATGTTTCCACCGCGTATATTGAGATATGGGTAGGGTGCCTCGTGTGGCTTAATGGCTAACGATAAAGGTTAACAAACGCTACAACGTTTCGGTTTGTTTAACAAAACTTCGTCGGGGCCTTTGTCCGTTTTTTCATTTTTATAAAATTACATAGTGTCGGATTAACTTCCAACTTTTCCTGATTATATATATATATATATATATATATATATATATATATATATATTATAAATGAAGTCGAACTTAATTTTTGAAAGTTAATTAATTAATAATTAATTAACTAGGCGGGATTACCTATTTAAATGTAAGGCTAAACAAATCGAGAAAAATCAATCTCTGTATGTACATTTCGGCCTATTAGGCCTCATCAGCAGAGCTATAGATACGAAGACCGCCCCGTGTGTGATTCGAAACCTAACTGTCAAGCTGACATGTAAGCATCTTACCTCCACACACATATATATATATATATATATATATATACATAACATCTATGTATATATATACATCTATATATATACATCTATATATATATGCATCTATATATATACACATAACATCTATGTATTGCCATCCTCAGGTGTTGAAACGATGGTATGATTTCGTGTCTCATTTTTAACGAGAACAAGTAGTAGCAAAGAATTAGAAGTGGGAGGTAATAACCATTGGTAGTAGGAGGTTGTAGAAATTGTCTGTACAGTTTAAAATTATATATATATATATATATATATATATATATATATATATATATATATATACACAACATCTATATATATATATATACACATACATCTATGTATATATATATACACATACATCTATGTATATATATATATACACATACATCTATGTATATATATACACATACATACATATATATATATATACACATACACACATATATATATACATACATGTATGTGTGTATGTATATATATACATATATGAGTATATATGTGTATATATATATACATATATGTGTATATATACATACATACATATGTGTATATACATACATAAAGATGTATGTATATATATACACATCTATGTATATATATACATACACATACATCTATGTGTATATATATATATATACATACACATACATCTATGTGTGTATATATATATATATATATATATACACATACATCTATGAGTATATGTATATACATACATCTATGTGTATATATATATATATATACATACATCTATGTGTATATATATGTATATATATATACATACACATACATCTATGTGTATATGTATATATACATCTATGTGTATATATATACATCTATGTATATATATATATATATATATATATATATATATATACATACACATTCATCTATGTGTGTATATATATATATATATATATATACCATATCTATGTGTATATATATATATATATATATATATATACATATACATACATACATATATATATATATATATATACATACACATACATCTATGTGTATATATATATACATACATACAATGAGTATATATATATAATATATATATATATATATATATATATATATACATAATACATCTATGAGTATATATAATATATACATATATATATATATATTAGATTTTGTACATATGTGCGGCATTAGAATATTAAAGTCTCTTAATTCTCACTGCTTATGATCTTTCTCAGATTAACTCTCTCTCTTTCTCTCTACCCCCCTCTCCCTCTCTAACACACATACTCTCTCTCTCTCTTTCTCTCTCTCTCTCTTTGTCTCTAACACACACACACTCTCCCACTCATACACTCTCTCACTCTCACCCGTTTTAAAAATATCCCTCTTCTGTTCGAGACTTCTTTTCCTGAAATATTAAGCACTAAGATATTTCAAATTAATCTCCATGTAAAAGAATCTTATTGAAAGGTTTTTTGCCACCTTGGTAGTTTCACTGCATTTACTCGTCTGTCTCCTCGTCGACCTTTATCCTCCTTTGCTAAGTAAACCCATGCACGTACACAGATGAATAGACGCAGAAACATACGTCATTGCACTTACAAACACATGTCTCTAAAATGACATGAAATAGATACATATGTATTGATCTCAGGAATATTCTACCTTAGATTATAAATAGATATGCATTTTTATCCAAGATTTCACTGCATGAATGAATGCAAAAGATTTGGTATGTTCATGTTATATGAGTACATGACATACATTATATATCATTTCTAATATGTATATATATATATATATATATATATATATATATATATATATGTGTGTGTGTGTGTCTGTGTAAATACATATACAAGCAAGTACATATACATATATATTATATATACATACATATACATACATGTATGCTTACAGCGTAGGAGTATATCCCCTTTCCACAAGCGCTAGGAGATTGTCTTAGCGTCTGAAATGGAGCGCCACACCTGCCAGCTGCTTCCCACTTTAATGCACAGATGCCTCTGCTACTCATACTCTGAGTTGGTGAGGGCCGGTATCGAACCAGGAACCTTGTGATTCCAAGCCAAACGCTATACCAACTGAGCTAAGCCGGCCCTTATATAAATAAACTTTGAACATAACCCTTTATTCAGTCTACGGGGCATCCTGTTCCCATTCCACTAACCATAGCTGGGGTACAAGTGTTAAGCTGTGTGAAATATTATTCTATGTTACTGCTACCCCTGACCAGGATTGAACCTGCAGCTTGGCGATAACTTCCCCTAGGAATTGTCTTAACCTAACACCTTTATTCAGTATGCTATGTGTCCAATTGGATCACGAAAAGAAGTTTCCCGAGTCCAATAAGAAATACCAAAAGACCAGAGAGCACATCGGCCGAAACGTTGTACAGATAACAACAGTCCGAATAACCCAAATAATATTTGATATTTATTGTGTAAACATCCTTTTTATTATGTAACTCTCTCTCTCTCTCTCTCTCTCTTCTTCTCTCTCTCTCTCTCTCCTCTCTCTCTCTCTCTCTCTCTCTCTCTCTCTCTGCTAGTGACTAGGTATGTAATGTTATAATTGCAAATATATTTCCTTATTATTCACTGATTCATTCTCCGAATTAAGTGTTTATCAATATATCTGATGATTTGATAGATTTTAAAGGGAAATAGTCTCATGCCTTACATAGTTTTTGAAGTTGGTTTTTATTCCGTATTACTGAAACGTTAATCATCATGCATTTTCTATGGTTTTATGCATATATGTTTGGATGTAACAATATATATATATATACTAGCAAAAGTACCCGGTCCATGACCGGATTATTAAAAAAATTAGAAACTCCAAAGAGGGAGGGAGAAGCGAAAACGGAAGTAAGAGAGAGAATATGATTTATCAAATTTAAAAAAAGAGAGGAAAATGATTAATCAAATTTTAAAAATCGCTGATAATTCGTATAGTACAATGTTTGTTTATTTTAGGAAATATTTTTCTTTTTGTTTACATTTAAAATATAATTTCTTTTAATGTATTCCTAAACTTGCGTGTTTTGAAACATTTTTTTTTTTCAAAAACTTTTTGTAAATATGACAAAAACTTAAATTCAATTGCTTGTTGCGTTAAAGTGATAAAAATAAATTTGTTTAGTTTATTTTCTTTTTTACCCCTAAAAAAGTAACAATTTAAGAAGCTATGTATTACACTTCCTTATTTATTTAGGTCTGTCGGCTGGGACTGTATAATATGCCGACTGCACTCCTGTTGAAGAGTAAGACCTCGTTCCAATTGAGCCACCTGTAAGTCTTGGGTAACGACCCGTGATGCATATGGACGGAATCCTGGTGGCTGAGCAATCCATAACATGCTACACTCTACTTTGATACTTGCTTGGGCTAGATGGTCGGTCGGAAAGGCCCCTATCCTGATCAATCGGCTGGTACCATCAAGCCCTAGAACTTACATGATTATACCGACCGTATTGCTCCGGCAAACTACCATCCATTTTTATCATAGATGTGCTAAAAGGCGGTTGCTGAGGGTCTTAGTATATTGCGTATGACGTTAAACTGCCTCTTGTGGTGAGGTTCCCATTCTGGAGTTTTGGGAAGTGTGGATTACGCATGTATTGCCATTACTCCCAGGTCCACTTTGACCCGTAGTGGTAGTACCTATTAGAGTCCCGTTTATGGGATAAATAAAAAAAATGAGTTAAAAAAACCCCAATAATAATGAATAAAACAAACAGGACGGCATTAAATCACTCAAGGGTTAAGAATAACATGTTGTAAAATCCATGTGTCTTTATTTGTAGTCTTCATGTGTCTTTATTTGTAGGAGGAAAATTTCTTGTAACATTAAGTATACCCAATTTGTCGCAAAATCCGTGTTCTTACAAAAGAAATTTACCCCCCCCCCCGCCGTTTAAAAAGAATTACCAAATATAAGGGAATTCTACGATTTTAACGAATTAGCAGTGTTGATTTAGCAATGAATTACTTTTATAATGCATTAGGTATTTTATTTCACAAGCTGATTTTTTTAACGTCACTTAACTTTGACTTTGACTTCCCCCTTATTTTTGCAGCGCAATATTTCGGTCGGGCTATATGTGATTGGTACCTTTTTTTCTGCATAAATAAAAAGACAAAAAATCGAAGGTGTGAATAAAATTTTTTAATGAATCTGATCTTGCAGTAAATAAGTACCGAAAATCGGAAAATAAAATGAAAATAAAATCTAACGAAATAATTTTTGGAGATTTTTTTACTCATTTCGATAATTATCTAATTGGCTATTATCTTATAAGAGAAAAAATATACATCAATATTTGGTCCGTTTAAAGGGGAGGGGCGCTAAATTTCCAATATAGTTTTCAACCAAAGAATATGGGTGATTGATACTAAAGTAGTTATTATTATTATTATTATTATTATTTTAGAATCTTATAATATGATATTTTAAACTTAAAATCGTGCTACTCATATTCTAAATGAATTTATCTTAAATTAGCAGAAATACCTAATTAAAGTTTTGAAATAAAATAACTAATGTATTATAAAATTCATTCATTGATAAATAAATGCTGAAACTTTCATTAAGATCGGATAATTCCCCGATTTTTGGTAATGTTTTTCAATGTTATATTTATTTTGTAAACGGATTTTAGGCCATCTTTAAAAAGCGTTTGGCCGAACTCGATCGAAATTGACCAAAAAAATCATTTTAAATGTATTAAAAATAAATTACAAGTGTAATATTATTTTTCTTTTTTTTCTTTCCTTTTTTTACTGTTGCTTATTATGTTATTACTTTTCAACTTAGATAAAAATTTGACCTTAAATAGTCGATTTAATTAATTTTGATTCATTTTTAAAATGAATAGCAGCCGAATTTTTGGATACATCTATGTACCATATTGATTCATTCGAATATAAATTTATTGAAGATTTGACGATAAACAAAGCTAAGAATTAGTATATTATTATATTCGTTTATTTTAAGAATAGTCAGCTTTGGAACGTAGAATATTGTTAGTTCGTTTTCCATAATCACTTACGCTGCACAAGAGATTCTTAGTCTCTTTTTCAAAAGTAATGGTCCACTTAGTCTATTTTACGTTCGATTAAACATTTTTGTATTAGCATAGTCTACTTATCGCCTTTCAATTTTACACAAGGGGGAAAATGAACGTGTGATATCCACAAGTTAACTTTGCCGCGCGCTTATCTCAATCAATGAAAATGCATTACTTCATTATCTTTAATAACACAAGATCACATCAGAACCTTCCAGACGTGTAGGCAGGTTGATGAGAAAAAGATCTTGGAAATTATGGCGTAGTTCGACTAGTATTGCGTTGCGGGAGTCGATTTAAAGGAGTTTTGGTTGTAATCCTAATAGTTCTATACTTATCTTCTTGCTGTTCAACCATTCTCTTGGCTGGGATCTGGTTCTTAGATCTGTTGTTGGGTTGGGTGGCATTATCGTTTGTTTGAGTCTGGAACAACTTGGGATTCTCTTGGGGATATGTTGTCTTGTGCCGTTTGTAGTTTTTAATAACAAACACCAGACGTTCTTGTTTATTCTGTGCTTATATTTTATTTTTATCCCCAAGTAAAAATGCCTTGGAGAATAGACACTCATATTACACCTGTTCTTTTCAACCGCTCAGTCTAGACTGACAACTTATCACTCTCTATTAGTCTCACTCTTTTCCTCGCCTTATTTTCACCAATCAAAAATCGCCAAGTAGTTTTTTTATACATCATCCCAAGAATCCTAGAAACTTTCCATTATTATCTGCACGTAACTTACTTTTTTTAAAGGTTTTACATCTCATTATATTACACTAATGCCCGGAAGCGATAACGCTAATCTGTTTCAATCAAACAATGAAAAGAAGGAAAGAAAGAAAAATCTGTAAGAGAGTTGAATCAAGATTATTATACTTTTTGCATATTAAACTAATGCAATAGCTCTTAAATAAATATATCAAACCCTGTAATAAGGAAATTATCATACTGTGGTATAATAACAGGTCCTGCTAGTATTTTTTAAAATTCTCCTTCGTACATGATGTAGGTCTTCCACAAAACCCGTATATCTTACTGATTCGGAAAATCGTGCTCGATTTACCGAACAGTGATAGAAACAAGTTAATATTTGTTTTGTTATAGCTGCGCTGTATTCCAATCCAAACAAAAAGATTTATCTTTTTTGCTTTTAAGGTAAAAGACATTCAAAAGTGGATATTTTGTTATCATAAAAGGAACATTAATGAAGTTAAAGCTTTCGCAAACGAATAATTTTATTATCCTTGTAGAGTGGGCGAATTATTTTCAGAAATTTCAAAAATAGAGGATATGTTTAAACAAGTAAAAAATATGTATATATAAAAAGAAATGAACAAATGGTAATTTGATTAGCAATTGTGTGTCATAGAACAATTGCCGGAAAACAATGAATCACTCACTTTTAATTAGGATATTTTGCTTAACAACATTTACACAGTCCTACACCGTAGTGGGGACTTCTAGTGCCTTGCTTTGTGTTTTCCGAAAAACAAGTCAAAATCGCTCTTATTGTGTACTGTTGGCGACGAAAATGTCACAGTCGGTGTACCTTTGGCGACAAAAATGTTGCTCTGTCCGTGTACCTTTGGCGGCAAAAATGTCGCTCTGTCCGAGTACCTTGGGCGACAAAAATGTCGCTCTGTCCGTGTACAGTTGGTGAGAAGAACGTCACTGTCCGTGTACCGTTGGCAACAAAAATGTCACTTAGCCCAGAAAAGGGTTAGATACAATATATCACAATTTCCAATACGAAATTATACAATAGACAGCAACTTAAATTCATTCTCCTCAGCATTAAATCATGAATCGACACTTTATGTAAAACAAGTTATGCTTAAACTTAAGATGATATTAGTAACTTTGTTTTTTATGGTAATGCTTAAAGAAACAACACTTTATACCTTTTTTCTCTTTTTAATCTTCGTCTATGTTTAGAAAAAATATCTTAACGTGTTTTCCTTCTTTTACATCATGTTATATTTTTATATATTTTTTATTTAAAAGAATAGAAACTATTTATTTTTATATCTTTTATAAAATAGGAAAAAAAACAGTTTTGTTTTGTTGGAATTGTTCTTCATACGAAAAATGATTTTTTTTAGTAAAAAAAAAGAAAAAAAGAATCGCCTCATAATTTGGAAACTGCCTTCATAGAAACGATCAAGAAGTGGCTTTGGCAAGAATTTGAAAATTGCTTAACAAAAAGAAATAACGAACTAAATGAGAAAAAAATAAAAAAGAATATAAAATTCATCCCACTTAGCTACAAATATGACAGGCTTCTTGCCAGCCATAAATTATATATATATATATATATATATATATATATATATATATATGTGTGTGTGTGTGTGTGTGTGTGTGTGTGTGCATATATATATACATACATGCATACATACACTGTGTGTGTTAGTGTGTAGACTTGCTTTGAATCAAGTTTAGCAAACTAGTCTTTCTGTCGATTACAATTGGAGGGAGTTAGATCCAGTGTGTCCCTAGCACTGCCCTAATATTTCACCATAGCTGGGAGGAAGGGGGGTTGGATTAATGTCTTTCCCAAAACATCAGTGTAAAAATGAATCGCAAACAACCTCGTCCAGTACTTTAACTAGTAACCCTCTCCATTTGAAAATATGTGTTATGTCACACGTTTCCACTAGCTACAAATGTGTATATGTACATTTGTAGGTATTTCCTGACCTCCTACCGTGTTAGATGAACATAACGTTCTATTATTGTGGGGAGCCACGCACAAACCGCAACTAATGCAGTATCCAGGGTAATAATTGCGTGTATTCTATCGGTATTCCTCTTTTGATGCGCTTCAGGCACCGGTCATTAAACCAAGTCTTGCTCCTTTTAGACGAGGGGGCAGGTACTGCTCGGGACTAAGCCCCCCACCCTGGGATTTATACTTATATTACATATCTTACCGGTCAAATGACCAAAGCCACAAGACACAGAGTCCGAAGGCCGGGTAAATGTATGTATGTATGTGGAGCTGCTGAAAAGTTCTTGGCACGACCAAGATGAGTATCATGTAGAATCATAAAACGCATAGGCTATTCCGCATAGTCATTCGGCAGTTCAAGCCACCTGGGGTCTCAAGTTGTTTGAAATTTTCAAAAAAATTCTTCATTTTTTATCTTTTCCCCGAGTATGTTTACGGATTGAAAAAGTTAATGATTATTTTAATGTTGTTTAAGGTTGCTGCGTACTTTTTAACACAAATCCTGGAAGCAGCATCCTACTAAATAGTTGTCTGACACCGTACTCCCCATCTCGCAAACCATCCAAGTAATAATTTAAATACAAACTTCGCCTTTTGTTCCTGTCACAGTCATCGCAATTAAAAAGTTTATGTGAATTTCCATGTCACACTGCCAATGTTGAATTATTTTATATTAAAATCACAAGAGAATGTTTTATGATGACGAATACTTCGACAACATATATGTTTACCCAACCTCTCCACACAAATAGCGTGTGACACAAGGTCAATTTCTTAAGCGGAATTTAAAAGGTTTGAATTTAGAGTTTTACTTAAAGAGACCAGTCTGCCATATTATCTAATCCATCGTTGGAGGCAAAATAGTTGGATGAATACCTTTCGCAAGGATTTTAGCGCAAAGTGAAATGCAAAGAGGCTCGTTGAAAATTGAACTCGGGTCACCGAGTTTATTTCCAGCGACGATAACCATTACACAATGCAATGTAAACATATGGCAAACTGATGAAGGCGGCTTCTCAAAACCGAATACATGAACTACCTACGTAATGTTACGTGTATAAAACACGAGTAAAAGAAAAGATAATGATGCAGATATAAAATAAGAACAATGCATTTATATAAGGTATAAAAGAAATTGTGTAATTCTACCTAATCTTCTGGCTTCGGACGGTAATGGTAAGACATTCCTTCATGAAATAAGTATCTGTTGTGTAAATGGGGGTGTAAATCTGTTTTCTGTAGAAAACCCGTTTGTTGCAAATTTGCGATATCTAATTGTTCTGATAACCGCATTTGTTTATTACCTTGAAAATATAACAGAGATTGAACATGAGGAATGGAGAGATTTGATAAATTTACAATTTTTAAATAGAAAATACTTGTCATGATACTATATATATATATATATATATATATATATATATATATATATATATATAGCACTTACTATAGGGAAAAAACATCATTTGGCTATTATAATTTTTTTTCGACCGGTAACTCAATAAATGAGCCCAATTTCGTCAGACAGGCATGACATAAAATACACTATGTAATGGTTTTCTGATGAAACGGGGTTCATTTCTTGAGCTACTGGTCGAAATAAATTTATAATAGCCAAATGATGGTTTGTTGACTTTTTCTATCTTATTGAAAGTGGAAATATTGTTCTGTTTATAATTCATTTATCATACATTGATGTCTATTAGGGGTTTGAAATAATCCTTGTATAAATCTATAGGTGTGCATCTGCTGGCATTGCTGATATCCAGAGGATTTAGATGCTCCTAAATAGAATAAACCCAAACTTACCAGTCAACTGGATACTTTTACCTTTTATATATATATATATATATATATATATAGTCATCAGCATACAATATTGTTTCAACGTATTCGTCTCTTCAGCACGGCTATATATATATATATATATATATATATATATATATATATATATATATATATAAGGGTAGCTCTGGTTAAAAATGAGACCGTCCAAATCGTCTAAGAGGAAATGCAAAAATGTAAATCCTGATTATCGGGTGTTGCTTATCGGCTGAATTCTTATTAGTGTCGTCACCTCCGCAAAGTAATGGACGATTCCGTTTTTATTATAAAGAAAAGGGAATAAAAAGGACATGCTACTCTGAAAAATATAATAAGAATGAAAGGGTACGGGAAAGATAGAGAGAAGGGGGTGAGTGCACAGAAGTGATAATGCTAATCTGTTTCAATCGAACACAATGAAAAGATGAAAAGAAAGAAAGCAAAGTAAAAAGAGTGAGAGAGACTTAAATAAAGATTATTATACTTTTTACATATTGAACTATTACACCATAAGCTCATTTTAATAATTAGATTATCATACTGTGTTATATCCACAGGAATGCTAGTATTTAAAAAGATTGGTACTGATATGTTCATACGACACACCGCATTTGTAGGCGTCTTGGATTTTTAATTACATGTAAAGATCTTCCCATAAAAAAGCATTCAATTGTTGGTAAGCTAAAAGCGCATTATATTTGGCTGTAAAATTCCGATTTGAAAATTATGTGAATAATTGAGGCTTAAGCGTAACAATATTTTTCATACATATACACATCTCGAATTATCCGATACATCCTATCGATATCTTTCTAATTTCTGTTTACCTACGGTCCGGTATAATAACATATTTATTGAAGCGGCTACAAAAATATGTAGAAAATGCAAATTAAAAAAGAAAAGAATGTATGTTTGGTTAGTTTTCTTTTACGGCATATCAACCACAGTGGGTCATTTAATCCCGGCAAAGTTTTGAAATAAAATTCTTAATGGATACTCAATTTTTATAAACTCATGTTTTTTTCTATTTAACCCATAGATGGGACCCTAACAGGTACTACCACTCCGGGTCAGAGTGGATCTGCGAATAATGGTGATGAAGGGGTGTTCTACATTCCCCAAACCTCCGATAGAATTTAACGTCTATTCCCAGGACATGAATACCCTCAGTCACCGCCTTCTAGCACCCATATGATAAAAAGAGTTGGGGCATGCCATAAGGGCAATAGGGTCGAGACAATATAGGTGCTAGGGCTTGGCGTGACCAGCCGATTGATCGCAGGGGACCTCTTCGACCGCCCGTTTAGCCCAAGTAAGGACCAAAGTGGAGTGTTGCATGTCATGGACTGCTCAGCCACCTAGGTTCCATCCTTAAGCATCATGAGTCGCCACCCACGGCTAACAGTTGGCCCCATTGGGGGAGTCCTACGCTGCAGAGGTGCAGTTGGTGTATTCTAACGCCCCAGCCGACAGGGCGGGAAGAAAGTATGAAGGAATTTATGTTTATAGATTAAGACAACGTATCAAGAATGTAATTGAAGAGAAATGAATAGATGGCATGGTTTTTGAGATGTAGTATTTTCATAATTCCACACAATATTTTGTACAATGAACTCTATGGAAATTAAAGAATTTTAGTAAAAAGAAATATAAGATATATTTTGTAGTCACACAATGAATGAAACAATAAAAATGATATTTAATCTTGGGCTTTCACATAAACCGATCAAAAACTACTACCATTACTACCACTATCTCTAATACTATAACTAATACTACTAATAATGCTAATAATAATGGAAGAGTGATTAAAACTGTCTTGAATAGAGTGAATAAAATTGGTGGAAATTGGAACAAAGAGATTGAAGGATTATAGTAAAAATCGGTCTACTTTCGATAACCGAGATGTTCAAAGCGTGGGCAGCTAAATAACGAAGCCAGAATATTCCTATGATAGTTCGAGTTGTGTCTTAAGCTGCTTACTCGTGCTAAGTTCGTAAGATATAACTTTGAATGCTGTTGGAATTATCTAACAAAAATATCCTAATACAAAGCTGTAAAATGATGAATACGTTTTTAAAATTCAAGAAAAAAAAAACATGTGTAATAATAAAAAAATTGCTAATTTAGTAATTCGGATCAATTTAATGTATTATCACAAATTTGTCAAGAAATTGAAAAGTCAAAGTTCTTAAGATTAATTCCTTTTTTTTTCTATTCACACCTTCGGTCTTTTATATTTTTATTTATACTGTAATTAGTTTCACCTTCATATAACCCCAGCGAGATTTTGCGCCCTCAAAATAAGAGGGTTGTCAAAATTAAGTGACATGACAAAAATCAGAAACTTTTGAAATAAAATAACTGATGCATTATAAAATTCATTGATAAACCAACACTGAAACGTTCATTAAAATTGGATAATTCTCTGATTTTTGGTATTTTTTGGGGTGGGGGTAAATTTATTTTGTAAAATACTGATTTGACGTCATCTTTGGCAATACCTACCTAATCCAAATTTTCTACCAAGAGCTCAGTAGGTTACACAACGGGTCACGTTTTGTCTAGTATATATATATATATATATATATATATATATATATATATATATATATATATATATATATATATATATATAAGTAAAAAAATGTCTGAGTGATTAAACGCTATATGAGTCTAAACCCAACATTTTATAGAATATTTATTAGTTTGTATTTATTATAACGTTTCACTCATTTACGAACTTCAAATTGAGAGAAGAATTTATGTATATGTATGAAAAGGTTTCTGCCTATATGCATGTGTATGTTTTATACCAAGACTAAAAAAGCAAGCAAATATGTTTATCAGTGTGTGTTATAAAGGAAGATATATCCCTACAAGAAAATTGGACTCGTCCAACAAAACCCATAACTATTACGGAATACACAGTCGAGTAAGTCGAGTTCAAGTAGTAGGTAGTTGCTACAAAAAATGAATTACTGTTGTGGAAACGCTGCGTGTTGAACTATTTCATTATATCGTTTGTATCAAAGTTAATAAACCTATGTTAACCTTTCTTTCGGATTTCAGTGTTATAACTTCACGAGGATGCTGCGTACGATATTAAATAAATTGTGGAGACAGCACCCTACAAGAAAGAAGTTGTACAGCCACCGACCTCCTATCACACATACCATCCGAGTGAGACGAACAAGACATGCAGGAGAAGCAAGGACAAACAAATAAGTGACGTTCTCCTATGGAAACCAGCACATAGTCCCGCCAGTGTGATCTACCCAGTAAAGACCTACATTGATCAGCTCTGTGTGAATACAGAGAGCAGTGAATGATAGGGACGGTTAGCGAGAGATTGTCATGGATATCCGTGCTACTAGCATGACTTTATATGATGATGATGATGATTTGATAACTTAGACACAACAGTGTGTTACTATAACAATCAGATGTTCATATTTTTGATCTAAACATTGCGACTGAGTGCTTATAGAGAATTATTTCGCGATCAACTTAATATTAATAAGTTTTTTAAAAAGGGTGACAATCAGTGCAAACAAAGTATTAAGAATGACAAATGATCAACTTTGTTTTATCTTATTTCCACTTAAACACCCGTTGCTACATCAATTACTCCGCAGGCTTAGGATGAAAAAATAAACAAACAAACATATATATATATATTATATATATAATCCAAAGACAGTCTTGTTTTAACGTATCATATCTCTTCAGTGCGTCTAGACTTTGTAAACTGCTTCTAATTTTTCATCAGTCAGAGCCTCTGACCCTCGGGCTATTTGCACAGCCACTAGCAGAGATGTAATTTCTACTGTTAAATACATACACATGTAAACGCTACTAGGAAGGTCTATCCCATTTAAAGAGAGCCTTGTTATTTCAGCATATATATATATATATATATATATATATATAGGGTGAGGGAGAGAGAGAGAGAGAGGGGGAGAGAGAACGAGAGAGATTACATATATATATATTACACAACTAAAGCGTTTTTAAAATGGGTTTAAAAATTGTGTTTACAAAGTTGAGTTTAAATTCCCATCAAGAATGAATAAAATAAAACGTCTTCGGAATAAAGTAACCTTACAAGAGTTGACATGCCGTAATATCCAACCAACGAATCAACCAACTATTCTTTTAACGTAATTTCTTTTGTGTTAACACGTACTTCTACGATGAAAAGTAACTAAATTGCTCGAACATTATACAGTGAAAAACCAAAATTCAACTAACAATTAGGTATCAAGTAACAATCTACTGATTCAAGGGACCACAAATACAAACATTATATATATATATATATATATATATATACATATATATATAGAGAGAGAGAGAGAGAGAGAGAGAGAGAGAGAGAGAGAGAGAGAGAGAGAGAGAGAGAGAGAGATTTTTCGTTTGATGATTGTTTACACCACAGGAAACGTATACAGTCAGATTTCGAGTGTCCATAATTACAAATTTTGGGCGTGTTTTATACCGCTCTGCAATAATCGCATCGAACACTTTTTTCGTTTGCTTTTATCTTTTTATTAAATATAATAATAATAATAATAATAATAATAATAATAATAATAATAATATATATATAATATATATATATATATATATATATATATATATATATATATATATATATATATATATACGTGTGTGTGTGATATCTATATATTTTAAACATTTCTATAATCCGTAATAAATTGTAATAAAGATATATTTCAAATTTGAAATGATAGATAATCTAAAGAAAATGAAAAATTCCTAAAAATTGAAGAATTTTATAATTTCAATTATTTTTCAGTATTTACAAATAATAATTATATTTCCATGGTAGCAAATCTTTTTAGCTTTGTATTTATGTAAGCTGTACGCAGAAAATAATTACGAACTGCTTTAAGAACGGAATATCTTTAACTTGCAAGTACTTATATGCGTGTATGTTTGTATATCTTGTACGATAAGAAATGAGTTTTAGTTGTAAACTGAGAAATATGATAAGAAAATTTGCATTTTGATAATTACAAAGTTAAAAAAAATGACGGTGACAATTAATGCATCGTGTATTAATGATTGTAGAAAATAGATACAACATTTAAAAGAAATGTCCAAAGTGGATTATATGAACTGATGTAAGTTGTTCCGAATTCAAACATGTTATCAAACAGTGTTTATACCAGTGTCTATGTAACGTTAAAGAAACTGAAGTAAAAGTAATATTTTGTAAAGAAAAATATTGTTATTATTTTAGCGCATATTCGTCAGGTAGTGACAGGTAAATTAATAGATATTGACAGCTGTAAATCACATTTAGAGTTTGGAGCTGAAAGTGAACATAACCAGTGATGTCATTTTAGTTACCTTTAAGTTATCACAGGTTTAAAACTGTGATAACTTTACTGTTTTCGTAACGTAAGTGAGAAATATTTAGAAGATCTTACCGAAAATGAAAGTGAACAAGCTTTTATTTTTTTTTACTTCCGAGTTCGAGAATTTAATAATTGATTGATTGATTTTAATGGCATGTCAACTCGTTTATAGTTATTTTAAGACTAGAGTCTATAAAGTTACATTCATTGTACATTTATATCTATATTTCCCGTGTTGTTGTCTCTTAAGAGCTTTTTTAACACAGTTATATGATATCAAGTATTTCTATCTAATACAAACAAATTGCTTGCACACAGTTGTATGGTTTCAAGGAATTTACCTAATACTAATAATCATATAGTTTTAAATAATTATTTCTATTTGATAATAGTTATGTTTGCATACAGTTATATGATCTCAAGAAACTAATAATAATCCTCAGTAAACAAGTAATTATTCTTACTAGAAAGAATTTATAAGTATATGGACTATCGAATACAAACACATTTCTAACAGATCTATGTGAAACATACATTGGATTCTAACAGGTAGTACCACCATGAGTCAGATTGTCCCTGGGAGTAATGACATTAAATGAGTACTCCACACTCCCCAGACCTCCAGAACTTGGGCCTCACCATCAAATTTAGTTTAGTATTATACACATCACACCTCTTTTGCGAGGAGTCTTACTACTACGGAGGAGATAGTCAGTTATTCTAAGCCACGCAGAGAGAGCAACCATCTATTCAAGTTATACATAGCTCTTTAACTGGGAGTCCTATCGTGGGTAATTGTTGCAAGCTAAGTTTCGTAAATCAATTACTACTGAATAGCGAGTTCGATCCTCGCTAGATGCCCCATGCTTGTGACTTTGTGTCACATCCTACCCGTGGAAAACTGGTTGGGTACATACCTACATCGTGCTTTACATTTTTCTGATAAATAATCAATCTAAATTTTATGAAGAGGAGAGATAATTCTCAGGATTATCAACGTGGACTTGAACACCCTTCAAAAACTTCATAAGCTTCTAAGTTCAATGCTAATAAGACTGCAGGGATTATCTTCCCTTACTTGCTAGGGTTTGCCGTTCTGTGGCGTTGGGCCAGTATATATAAGGGAAGTCTCACGAAAGTCAAACTATTTCTCCTGGAATCTCAAGCCTTCAGAACGACCCACGAGTTGTGTCCCCCGTCCATTTGGACTGGGGCTGCCCCCAATTACAGTCTAATACGTGTATCTGTACACGGCCCCCTTATTCCCTATGTCTTCATAGAGGTTTTAGCTCACCAGCGACTGGTATTTCAACTTACAACATATGTGCCTGATAATATTCTCTCTGCTAACATAGAGATTTAGCCACACACGTCGCATCCATCATGGAATGCACAGTAAGTGACAATCTTTATTCTTCATTTTAGAGCCTCAAACTATCTTCAAGGACTCTTTTCTTAAGGACATTTGCTATCCTGTTTTGTATTCTTTCTGTTGGACTTTGCTTACACAATAAAAGCTATTTGTTATAACACACTCTCTCTCTGTCTGTATATATATATATATATATATATATATATATATATATATATATATATATATATATATATATATATTGAATGGCTCGGAATTCGCTTTGCAAGTTGACAAATTGGCCGACATTAGAACTAGAGCCCAATTATTTGCATTCAGCCGTTTTATTGGTCGGATCTTTCTGATAAAATAAAACAGGAATTCTTCTAAGTTGTACCCGTGTCAGTATTACTGTATGGTTGCACCATTTGGACTCTAACGAAATGCTTGCCGAAATAACTACACAAGAGTGTTACTCGCTGTTTTTGACGAATCTTGGAAGTAGTACCCGACGAAACAGCAGTTTTACGATCACTTACCTCCCATCACGCAAACAATACAAGTAAGACAAAGCATGATGGGATATGTTGTGGAAGTTAGGACGAACGCATGAGCTGCTTTTTCCTCTGGACTTCTACACATTCACACAATTGGTTGGCTGACCAGAAAAAAATATATTCATCAACTCTGAGCGGACACTGGATGCCGTCTAGAGTACTTGCTAAGAGCGATGGTCGATAGGGACAGATGGTGAGAGAAAAACAGAGAGAAAGATAAAGTCAAAGGAGCCTGTGCTGTTTTGATGATAAGTTTTATTGGTAGAGGTCAGATAAAAATTCTGAAACATTTTTGTTTTACTTTTTAGATTAAAAATAAGAAATACCAAAAACAACAAGAGGTCAACATGTCTGATATTTTAACGTTAAATGAATGTTATATCAATATTAGACTTTGCAATGTTCTTATGATAGCAGCATCCTAATATTGTCCCTAATAATGTTTTACGTAAGAAAGTATTTGTTGCAAAAACATTGATGATTAAATTAAAATATAATTGGAGTTTTGAAATAGTTTAAATATTTAGAACTGTTGAAATGATTGATTAGATTAGTAACAGACTATTGAATACTCTTTTATTTCACGACCTTTGTATAGATATGAATTCCCAACGGAGGTAATTCATTTTATACAAAGATATCAGATGACTATCAAGAGTTCTTTTGTAAACTTGAAGTATGGAAAGAATGACTTGCTCTTTTTGAAAGAGATGAAAAATATGAACGATTCTGTAATTATCTTCGATGCGAAATTTGGATGTCTATAGATGTCTTAGATTTAGGAAATATGTATTTGCACAATTTGATAACGTCAACAAAAGTAAAGATATAATGATTTTGACAAACAAACTAGTTTCATTTTTATAAAAGAATAGCTAAACGGAAATAAAAGACATAAAGATAGTAATTTTGACATGTTTTTCTTAATACGAAAAACCAACACAAAATCTTTCAGTGCTATTTGAGAACTTGACAAATATCATAATGGAGATTATATAGATGTCTGTTCGTAATCGAAACTACAACACCACTGACTTCCTGATTCCCTTAGTCATTTAAGTTATAGTCACAATGATTATAAAATAGTCATTATTTAATCGTAATTAGCATCTTATTAACGATGTCTCAATTAAAGTCTAGCTGAATTAGATTTACCGCAATACTGCCCATATTATTCATGCATTTAAAATCCTGAAATATGTGTTATATAGAAATACAAATTTCCATAGTATACGGTGGAAATAATTTGCATAATTATTTTAACAAAACTGGGTTTAATAAACAATTATTTGCTGTTACTGATTTCTAATAATATGTTATTTTCAAACGTATTAAATGCTATCCGATATATAATTTTATATAGAAATCAATTAAAATAACATTAAAATAAATGTAATATTTTTGTATTCATTCTTATTTAGTTTTGTTAGTCTTTACTATAATTTAATATAATATTATGTATTCTGTTGTAACCTAATGAAGGTTACTAAATGAGAAATAACCAAACAGAGGTTGGAAATGAAATGAAAGCTTTAAAACATTAACAAAATACAATACTCGTCAGCGGCGTGAAAAAGGTAAATAACTGATATTGGTATAAGACTACTCGGTCAGCATAATACTCCCATATTTATGAAGGTTAGAACACGCCCATTAATGTTTATAGGTAGGGTATATAACATATTCTTATATTTATTTGAAGAAAAAGAAACATATATGTCCAGTGATTGGAAATTTAAATATAAGCATGTAATGTTGCCTATCGATATATTTTTAGTTGCTATTACAATGTAAATATAATCTCTCTTATAAAATGAAACGGAAGTTATTCCAAACTGGAGACGTGTAAGTAATACTGTATGGCCTTTAACAAAACGCTTGGTGAAAAAGTTAAATGGGAACTATAAAGACACTGCGTGATGTTCTGAAAAAGTATTGCAGGAAGGGTTCACTTGCTTTTCATCACACAAACCATTCATGTAAGACAAACAAAACATGTTTGGTATTACTGAAGAAGTAAGGACGAACTTATAAGCGACATTCGCCTACGGTCTCTTACACTTACTTTCATCTGTTCGGTGCGGACACTTAATGCCCTCTAGAGGATCTATCAAGGTTGATGACCAACAGGGATAGATGACGATAGTGTCTGCCCGCGTTGATGATGATAATGATGATGATTAGAGAATATATTCATTGATTGCTATCCTTAATTCTTTATTTAATGAGATTTGTTTAGTCCAACACACACAAATCAAATATCCTTAATTTACAGAATTAAAAAGTAATTATTATATTCCGTAACTTTTATGAGCTAAAATGTATACATACATTTTAAATGCATTTTTGAATTAGCATCAAAAGAGCACTAAAATGTTCTTGTTTCTAAAGCGTGTGTCGAAAGTGTAGTAGACTCTTTTGAAGGAAATGCTACGAAGCGGTACGGGGGCTATCGTCAGTAACAAGGAAATAGAAGGTAAATCCCTCCCCGAATAAACAACGGCAACTGACAGAGACAGAAAGAAGAAAAGAAAACACCCCGCCTTGTATCTGAAGTAGACAGAATCAGTCTTGCAACAGATTGCCGGTGTTGCGATCTAAGTTCGGAATTCGGTGCAACCGTCTACTAATCTAGGATTACTGTAGTTCTATAAGCACGATCGACGTGTTGTAGGTAGAATCGTAATAAAACCAAATTGATCTCTGTGTCAAAACAAGCCCTTGTATCACAGAGCAATGTGTGACATGTGACATATGCGACCGGCCAGTGATCTTTCATGCAAATAAATATGGAATGAATATGACTGAAAACAACGTAGGCGCTTCTCAAACCTCACCCCCCCCCCCGCTGCCCCAAGCTGCTGGGAGGGAAGTACTGATATTTTTCTGCCAAATGATAAAGATTGGGAAATACTGGTCCTTGGCAATATACAAATACGTAACTCGTAAAGAAATTATATATTTAAGAGGATGCCTAAATAACTTAAAAATAACTTTCGGTACTTAGAAAACTATATATATATATATATATATATATAAGTAAAAGTAAAGTCGACGGGGCGGCCTAAAGTCGGTATCAGCCAGTCAGCGAGGGAGTCTACCCCCTTTTTAATAGCGCTAGACCAAGGAGATTGTTTTAGCATCTGAGGTGGAGCGCCACACCTACCATCAGCTCCTTACTTTACCGCACAGATCCCTGTGCTACTCATACACACACACACATATATATATATATATATATATATATGTTTTCTTTTTTTTGGGGGGGGGGAAATATGTGCTTAATTGAAGTCATACCTAATTTTGAAAATCAATTAGTTGATAATTAATGAATTAGGCGGGCATATCTGTTCAATTGTAAGGCTAAAAATCGAGAAAAGTCAATCTCGATTTGTTTAGCCTTACATTTGAACACATATGCAAGCCTAATTCATTGATTATCAACTAATTAATTTCTAAAATTAGGTATGATTTCAATTAAGCACATATTCTCCCGAAAATTGTCGGCTAAGTCCATATCAAACACATTGTTTATTTACTTTCATATATATATATATATAATATATATATATATATATATATATATATATATATATAAACATGAACGTAACTAATTTATAAATATATATGTTTAAGCATATATATAAACTTATATGTATATATGTATGCACATATATTATAAACTTCTCTCTCTCTCTCTCTCTCATATATATATATATATATATATATACAATCTTAACGTGTATATACATATAGATATAAACTTAGATATATGTATATAAATATATAATCTTAACTTGTATAAACTGAACATATATATGTATATACATATAGATAAACTGAACATATATATGTATATAAATATAGATAAACTTAACATATATATGTAAATATATATATATATATATAGATAAACTTAACATATATATGTATATATACATATAGATAAACTTAACACACACACACACATATATATATATATATATATATATATATATACATATAGATAAACTTAACATATATATATATATATATACATATATATATACATACAAATATATACACTTCACTAAAATTTAACTTAAAGTTGATTCATTAGTATATGGTTGTTTAGAATAATAACTATTTACATTTTCAACGTTTGCTGTCAGTACCTTTTCCCCTAGCACTCCACAACTAGAGACTCCGCACTAGATGCTAGTTAGTGTCTTACCCAGAACACCCTACTGAGAGGCGCTCTTCCTACTCATCAGAGGGCGCTAAAATGTATACATTCGCTGTATGAGCCAATAAATGAAAATTCTATACCCGTATATAAGCAAAAATTACAATAATTTATATATATATATATATATATTATATATATATATATATATATATATATATATATATATATATATAAAGTAAATTTTATTCAGATTAAAGCCAACTTGTGACCGTCAATAAAATTTATTAGCTAACATCAGAGATTAAAAGAGCATTTAAGATAATGTGATTTAAAATTACTTATGTAAATTCTATGTCCATAGAAACTTTAAAGAATCTATTTATTTATATTTACATTTATATTCATTCAAATATCTATTTATATTTGAAATTCCATATTCAATAACATAGATGTAATAAAACCTTTTCCGACATTTTTTCAGAACTTCGGTTGTATCTTTCTCTAATAATCTATATATAATGGAGATTCGGTATCTATTTGTAACCAAAACTACGTCATTACTCACATCACTGTAATTTCAAGAAATAAGCAAGTTTAATAATGAGTATTTAATTTATGGTCAAAAACCATTACTACATGAATTAGATTACACCATTATATATATATATATATATATATATATATATATATATATATATATATATATATATATTTTAATGAATACATGCTCGGTATTATTTATTTACATATAGTTTGTTTTATATTAATAAATATTTAAAGTTATCTAACGTACAGAGTTTCAGGAGAAAGTTATTTACAAACAAGAAGTCTTCATATAAACTTGTCCTAGCTTATATTTTGAGAACCGGAAAAACTTAACCGAAAACCTAAACCGGTAGTAGTTTTACGATGTGTACAAATATTTTAAAAAGGTTGTTCTCATTTTATTTTTAATGCAAAAACAGTTTATAGTTGCAATCTTTTTTTTATTACTCATGTTATTTTTCATCTGCAACATATTTAAATCAATTTTAGCGAAGTATTAGTTAATAGTATTTTGTTCTTTAGTATTTTGAACTTTAAACAATACACATTCATCAATAAGTTTAATTTTATTAGGTATTAGATTATTAAAATAGCTTTTTAATTAAAAAAATTAAAAAACTCACATAATACTAATAATAATGCATTTGTTTGCACATTGTTAAACAGTATTCAGTATACTTATTTTCTACAAATACCACTCCCGGTCAGAAAGGATCTAGGAGTGATTCCAACAAAAGCGTACTCCACACTTTCCAGAGCTCCTGAAATGAAGGATCACCCCCGGATACAGTTTAGTGTTGTACTCAACTTAAAGTAAAGGGCTTTTACCTTTCTGCAGAGGGCACAATCAGTGTTTTCTACTCTCCATCGACATATATATATATATATATATATATATATATATATATA
Source organism: Doryteuthis pealeii (assembly GCA_023376005.1). Taxonomy (NCBI): domain Eukaryota; kingdom Metazoa; phylum Mollusca; class Cephalopoda; order Myopsida; family Loliginidae; genus Doryteuthis; species Doryteuthis pealeii. The sequence goes on from CM042139.1 coordinate 45,756,776, forward strand.
CTATTCAGATTAAATGCAATGTCTAGTGACTGTTTTATATCATAGATACATGTAAATAATCATTATATATATATATATATATATATATATATATAGATGTGTGTGTGTGTGTGTGTGCGTGTGTGTGTGTGTGTGTGTGTGTGTGTCTGTGTACGCACGTAAGCGTGCATGTATCTCTAAGTGTCAACAGAATGGGTATAGGATAGATTACATATATTTTTTATTTTTGAAATATATAAATAGGCATAGTAATTGTTTGTTGCTAAACTTTATGTATATACACAGTAATGTGTATATATTGGAGATTTTATATAACTGCTATCCTCATAAAGAGAGCAGAGTATCAATGAAAGGGCATATATATATATATATATATATATATATATATATATATATATATATATATATGAGGTAATTTAGCGTAGCCATAGGGTCAATGGTGCTAGGTAACTATTAGTTTTTCCTCTATGTGATCTTCAAACAAGCTTTGAGTAAATATCCCATTGGCGAGAAACTAATTTACCAAGCGTTGTTGAACCTATATTTTCGATATATATATATATATATATATATATATATATATATATATATATATATATATATATATATATATATAACTGACCAATTACTTACTCATGGCTGGAGGGAGAGTAGATCGATGCTTACCTTTCCCAAAGGTATTAGTGCTATGGGAAAATGCAAACATCCTCGTTTAGGATTTGAACTCGTATCGACAAGTCCATTTCATACACCATCTATAATATGTACGTACAAATGTGTTTCTTCATTTTTGAATGTGGTTAAGGACACTATCAGCTTTCAAATATGGAAATGTTATTTTCTTTTTCTTTTTTTTTTTTCAAAGGATGTTTTCGGAATTTGTTTACATCCACGTATACGTTCTGATTTAAAAAAGAAACTGAAATCGATCTGTATATTTACTTATCTTTCGCACAATATAAAGATACAAGGCATTTTTTTAAAACCTGAATATTTAGAATCGATAAGAATATTTGTATGTGTTTTGTGGTGAAATTACAAGTTTGTTTCCATCATTACACACTATACAGTTGTCTTAAAAAATCAGTGTAGTATAGATGCGTTAAAAAATGTATATGGATTGATTTGAGTAATTTGATCTCTATATATTTATAAAAATATATGGGTTAAATCGAACTGAACGGACCTAAATTCCAACATCGTATGAAACCCCCCCACCAAAGAAAAATCAGGGATTTAACCTAATTTAATGAAATAATAATGAAAATATAATGCACCAGTTATTTTATTTAAAAACCTTTACAATTTTTCAGGTCAGGTAACTTTGAACCACGTATCTTTGAGCATCTGTGTTACGCCTCAAAGATACGTGGTTCAAAGTTAACTGACCTGAAAAATATAAAAGTTTTTAAATAAAATAACTGGTGCATTATATATTTTAGTCATTGATATATTAACACTGAAAATTTCATTAAATTCGGTTAATTCCCTGAATTTTGGTATTTTTTTCTTTCGGCGAGGTGACATGCGATGGTGGAATTTAGGACCGTTAAGTTCGATTTAACCAGATTATCTTTTTCTTTTTTTTTAAGCAAAAACCATAATATACGTCTACTGTACGCATTCCTTTTATAGGCTGTACAGTTCTGGTCACAATTATTGGTAAACATAGACTTTCAGTAGATAACGTAGTTTATCTCCATAAACTGAATCTAGTGAAACAGTTTTCGTCTATTGATAAGTCATGGTTGATAAATATATGTTAAAACAAGTTTATATAAATACTTATACTTATATCTATTTATGAGATGAGGCTCGATATGAATAATTTTTATATTTCGGACTGTTGTCCTCATCTTTATTACCAAATAAACACAACGTTCAGGAACAACATCTGGACAGAGCCCGAGGTTACTGTGGCCTGAAAATTGTGTTTATACATAATAAAGTAGAGGACAACAGTCCAAAATATCAACATTATTCAAGTTTATATAAATTTGTTTATTTTCTGTTTATTTCTAAAGATAGAGCAAACACAAATGAAAAGGTGCTAATAATTGTGACCAGGGCAGTATGTATAATTTTATGTTGTATCCCGCGATTGAGATAGTTGGGATATTCACAGTGGTGTTAGTCGTCAGCTTTGCATAACACTATTTAAAAGACAGTTTTTAATGGCAGGCAGGCCGGCTTGATCATGCTCGGAAGATTAGCGTATTGGCAATCTCGTTTTCCTTGTGACAAATTAGCCAAAGCTTAGTCCCACACACGCATATAATAATTTACACACACACACACACACACATATATACATATATGTGTGTGTGTGTGTGTGTGTGGTGTTGACCGGGTGAGACAGATAGATAGAAAGACCGAGAGAGACAGATAGATAGAAAGACAGAGTAAGATAGACAATAAGATAGGTAGATAGATAGAAAGACCGCGTCAGATAGATAGATAGATAAGAAAGACCGCATCAGATAGACAGATAGATAGATATATAGATATAGAGTAATATGGAGTGAGATAGACATACTAAGATAGATAGACAAATAGAGTAAGATAAATAGATAGATAGATAGACCGAGGGAGATAGACAGAGTAAGATATATAGATAGAAAGACCGAGTGATATAAAGTAAGATATATAGATAGAAAGACCGAGTGATATAGACAGAGTAAGAAGGATAGACTAATAGAGGGAGATAGATAGATAAACATAGTGAATTAGATAGATATAATTACATTTCTTAAAGGCATATCAGCACATTATGTTATGTCTGATTGTATACCTATAGACTATCTTCCGTATAAACCTCAAGTGTGGTAGGTGTTGCATGGTGAAGTTTGAATTCATAAGGAAAAGCACTGGGCCTTAATGTAAGGATAAGCGAGTTCGTCTCAAAACAATAAGTATACAGTGAATTCGATCATTTCTGTATGATTATTATTATTGTCTTGTGGCAGACTAAACTAAATTAAGTAAATATAGCATGAAAGAAAATGTAAAAAGTAAAACAAAGACTGGACTAAAGCGAACCCGTATAGTTGGTAGGCTAAAATGTAACTGAGATAGTTACGTATTTCCTATTGATAATATCGCTCGGCTTTTAATAGCTAGATACATTACAGAACTTATATGCTGCTTTTGTTGGCTTGTAGGCAAGATCTACCTGAATTGGAATAATACAATTTTCCTTTCCGTATTTTTCCTATTTTGTCTCATCATATACTAAGTTAAACTTAATAGATATCCGAGTTGGCATAAGTCAAATCTGCTAAAGAAAATAAAAATAAATAACAAGAAGCAAATATAAATAAAAAAGAAACGTTGTTTTTTTTTTCTTTTCTTTTTTATCTCAGTCGGTATAGTATCCACCGCTAGGTTCCGGGTTCGATATCGGCCCTCACCAACTCAGCACATTAGCACAGTTTGCACCTTTGCGGTAGAAACTGGAGCTGGTGGTGGGTGTGGTGCCACAAGTCAGAAGCAAAATCAATCCCACTGTCCTAGCGCTAGAGAATAGAGGTTAGACTCTATCGCTGTCTGGCTGATACCAATAATAGGACACTCCGCCTAATTTCCTTTTTTTTTAAATTACCCATACTATATACGGGTTGTGAGATGGTCATTATTTGAAATAACGTATGTAGATTGGATTTTATTAAAGTCTTGCATAATCATTACTATTTAAAGGATGTTTAATTTTTTTTATTGTTCATTGGCTGTACTTGGCGTACAGAAAAAAAATTTCGAGTTCGTTCGAAGATCTCAAACACCCTCGAAAATAAATAAATAAATAAAATTAATAAATATTTCGAATGAATATATAACTTCGTTATTTTCCAGACTTGGAAGGTTATACTAGTCTAATCTAAAAGTATTTCCCTGAATTTTTGAGAAGAAGGTTCCCGAGTTCGGTAAAAAAAAACACCTGAAGAAGGCCAGAGGGCACATCGGCCGAAACTTTGTATAGATAACAATAAAGATGAGGACAATAGTCCGAATAATACAAATAATACTAATATAAAATGTTTCTCCCGTACCTCCCACGCAGACACTTGTTAAGTCCGAGCGACCTTGGAGATGAGAGGGATTCCTTCGTAACTTTTCCGCACTCTAGCAGAGTGGGGTTTAAGTGTACATAGGGAGAAATATAACCACTCGCTCCTCGCACCGATTAGAAAGAGAATGAAGAACCACAATGAGTTGGACACACTTTTATAGCGACGGAGACAGAAAGACAAAACAAATCAGACACTTAAAATCCAGTCTGCATTGCATCTTCTAGGATAGTTTAAATACTTTCTAAGTATAGAAAAAGTGAAGTAAAGGTGGCAGAGTAGCCTATTGTCGGTATCAGCCGGACAGCGAGGAAGTCTATCTCCTTTTCAGTAACGCTAGACCAGAGATATTGTTTTTGTTGAGGTGGAGCTACCCACTTTACCGTACAGATCAGATTACCCAATCTGTGCTACTCATGCGCTGAATTGGCAGGGACCGGTATCAAACCCGGAACCTTGCGATTCCTAAGCGGGGGCTTTACTGACTGAGCTAAACCGACCCCTTCCAAGAATACTTCTGACAATTCTTGGAGATTTGTTTAAAATCAGGTCAAGAATAGAGAAGACTTAGCTATACGGACAGGCATTTTGGTGAATTTTAAGATGTTTAAATCCTTATGAATATTGACACGTAAGTAATTGACGTTTAAAATAAAAAGCCTGGAAAACTGTTCTTATGAGTTTAGCTTAGCTTATCTCAGCAGGAGACACGTAGAATCTCGTTTTATTTACATAAAGCAAGCGAAAGAAAAATATATCAATTTAAATAGCAAGTATATTT
>CM042139.1:45771620-45784120 GCA_023376005.1 Doryteuthis pealeii
AAATATAGATATGGATTTATAGATAGATATAGAGAGAAATATATATATATATATATATATATATATATATATATATATATATAGGATAGAAATAAATAAATAGATAGATAGGGAGAGAGAAATATATATATAATATATATATATATATATAGTGAGAGGGAGAGGGAGAGGGAGACGTATACATATAGATGGATATATAGAGAGAGAGATGGATAGATAGATATAGATGGATAGACAAAGACAAATAGATATATAGATAGATACAGGGAGAAATATATAGATAGATGGATTTATATATAGAGAAATATATAGATAGATATAGATGGATAGAGAGAGAAATATATAGATAGATATGATGGATAGAGAGAGAAATATAGATAGATAGATAGAAATGTAGATATAGATAGATAGATAGAGAGAAATGTAGAGATAGATAGATAGAAATGTAGATATAGATGGATAGACTGACTGATAGTTATATATATATATATATATATATATATATATATATATATATATATATAGTTAGATAGGTTGAGAGAGAAAAATATACATATAGGTAGATACGGAAGTAGGTAGGTAAGTAGGTATGTAGGTAGAGAAAGAGAGAGAGAGAGAGAGAGAGAGAGAGAGAGAGAGAGAGAGAGAGAGAGAGAGATATCACGACTTCTCATAGGCAGCTAGCTCCATGTAAACGCCGATGATTCAGGCTCGACTCTTAAAACAAGTAATGTCAACACAGACCTTTCATATTGAACACTTATAATTTTCAATCAATGAAGCCCTACTTGTAAAATATATTTGCTTGGGGTTGGCAGAAATAACAAACTTCCACTTTTATGAAAGACACAGTGCGATTATATATATATATATATATATATATATATATATATATATATATATAATAAAGTAAAATATATATAAGATGTAAAAGAAGTATGTAAAGTTAGCGGAGTGACGTATTGTCGGTATCAGCCGGACAATGAGGAAGTCTATACCCTTTTGGCTAGCGCTAGAGCAGTGTGATTGTTTCTGCTTGGGCGGAGCACCACACCTATAACCAGCTCCCAACATTACCGCAGAGATCAGATTGTCCAACCTGCACTAATCATGTGCTGAGTTGGCGGGGCCCGTTATTGAATCAGGAACCTTGCGATTCTTAGGTCGGTGCTCTACCGATTAAGGCATCATAAAATCCCCGGACTTCGAGTTTCACGATGACGCTCGTTAGCTGAGCTAGTATTTCACACGTCTGACACTTTTTTAAATTTTACAATCCTTTTATATCATCAGAGAGTATTATATATAGAATATATAATCTTTTTGAGAAAAAAAAACTGATTTAGTTTATCTATCTATTAATACGCTTGTTCCTTAATCTTTCGACCTTTATCTTCCTGTAACACCCTCTGGATAAAAATGAGACCGTCCAATATGAAATGCAAAAATATAAATCCTAATTATCTGGTATCACTTATTCGTCGAATTCTTATTTACTATGAGTCACCTCAGCTAAGCATGGATAATTCCGTTTTTATTATAAAGAAAACGTTAAGAAAAATGATATGCTACACAGAAAAAATATAATAAAAAAGAGAGTAAGGGAAAGATAGAGAGAGGGTTTGAGCGTGCGGAAGTGATAACGCTAATCTGTTTCAATCAAACAAAATGAAAAGATGAAAAGCAGAAAAGAAAGAAAAAAGATCAAGATTATTATACATTTTACATATTGAACTATTACGCAATAGCTTTTAAGTAAACATATCAGTTTCTCGCCTATAAGATTTTTAGACTAAAATCTTTTTTGTCTGAAGATCGCATAGGCGAGTAACCAAGTGTGGACTCCATGTCCATGGTACATTGACTCAAATATAAACGCTCTATCAATGATATTGTGTACTATCTGCATTTCGTCCGTCTTAATAAGGTTAATATTTGAACTTCAGAAAAAAAGTGAGCGCAACCAAATGAATGATAATTATTTGGAGTTTTTAATGGTAAAATGAACAAATCATATCAGAAAAGTGATCAGGGTGGCTAGGATGGGGGTAAAAATAAAATCTAAAATGACTTTTACCTACTTATATCAGTTTCATGACTATAAGTTTCATGTAATTGTAAAAAAATACAATCTTCAGATGAAACATAGACACAAGCTCAATATATATATATATATATATATATATATATATATATATATATATATATATATATTATATTATATGTGTGTGTGTGTGTGTGTGTGTGTGTGTGTACGTATATCTATATATATTGTTGATAATATGCGTGGCATATTTGTAGTTAGACAGTGCTCAATATCATTGATAGAACATTTATATTTAAGTTAAGGTAGCGTGGATATGAAGTTACTGACAATTTCTAGCTAATTTGAACTTCAGACCATAGGTTAGAAACTGTCAGTAACCAGGTGTTGACTCCATGTCCACGCTACCTTAACTTGAATATAAATGCTTTATCAATGATATTGAGCTCTGTCTAACTACAAATATAGCACCCATATCTAACTACTATATATATATATATATATATATATATATATTATATATATATATATATATATATATATATATATATATATATGCACAAGGCAACCTCGTTACCCTGGTTGGCATCTTTCACTGAAAACCAAACCACTTCCCCACCCTTTATGAATATGATAGGAACTGATTTTTGCATGTTATATTTTTTAACGTCTCATTTTCCTTCACACACCCTTCTATTTGTATTTGCACACCGGCCATAATGGATGATATACCTGTCACACGTAACGTACATTTTAAGATATAATACTACCAAATTTCATTTCCCCTGAACAATGTGCAATATGCATGAATAAAAGAAATTCCAGACCGTATGAGACGAGATTGATCACAATCATTCTCATTTCTCTCTTTACTTTTGTATGCTTGTAAAACCAATACTTTTCCAATGCTATTTATTTTCGCTAGATATCACGAATTCAGAGAATGTTCAAACGAAATCAAGAATTCAGAAAATATTCAAATTTTAAAATTGAATCTTATTGTAAAACAAATCTGGCTCGCACACACACACACACGCGCGCATTGGTCACGCAATCTGGTCTCACAAAGCATTATCTGGCATTTGCATGTTGGATTTTCTAAAGAAACCATATACGTATATGAAGCGCGTGGTTAAATGGTTAAGTCGTAGGAATTGGACTCGTCGACGAAACTGGACGAAACTGTTTGCATTTCATATGGCGCTAATACCCTTGGGAAAGGTATGAATTCAATTCTCCCTCCAGCTATGGGCAAATAACAGTACAAACTGGGCTCTTTAACCATGGCTAAGTAACCAGTCTATGAGATGGAAAACTCTGAATTCAAACCTGCTAAACTCTGCTTAAGAAGTTGACCTTGTGTCACATCCTACTCGTGCGGTGGGTTTGGTAAATATATATACGTATATGAAGCTTTTTACAATTTTATTAGATACCTGATATGATTACTGCGTAATAAGGAATTTCTGGCGCTACAGTAACATGCTTTTGTTATATACACGCTGTTTTTATTGTTACTATTATACTTTTATTTTATACGCATTGTTATTTCAAATTTGTTTTAGTATATTTAATTATTATGATTTAATATCTTTTAAATTTCATATAACTTACGCTAATATTTTTACAAAAACTAGCAAGAATATCGGCGCTTCGGACGTAAGTATTTAAGTTTTAGGGTAATGAAATATATGAAATTAGAAAGAGTAACAAAATTTAATAAGAACGCTTATAAAAAGATTAGTTATTTTACTTATATTTGAATTGGTTTCTATATAAAATCTCACATAGGATTAATACGTTGAGAATAAAACAATAATATTAGTGTTCAATAGATCCCGGTCTTGTTAAAACCAGTATGCAAATTAACCACTCCATATATTATGTAAATCCTTATTTCTTAGTGATATATAAGACACAGTGCAGACATATTAATGTTTCTTGTTAAGAATGAGTGATTTTTTTTAAATCTAGTATTTCATTGTTATTTCGGTTATATCGTGAATTTGGTTGATTTACGAATAAAGTTTAATGCAAATACAGACCAGAGGAAATTATGGTTCAGAGTCAAATTTGAATGTAAATTGTTTTATTCTTCAAGCGGGAGAATTATAAGTGTGTTAATGTAATACATATTTGGTTATGTTGTGCAGTTATAGTAATACATACAGACGCATACAGACGCACACACATACATACACAAAGATGAAAATAATTTTAGTAGCATATAAAAGTAAGTAAAGTCGGCGGAGTGGCTTATTGTCGGTATCAACCGGACAGCAAGGGAGTATATCCCCTTTTAGTCGAGCGCTAGACCAAGGAGATTTTACAAAATTTCATTCGATAGTATCGAAGCAAAAAACTAATTCAGTCAAAGCCAACCAATTTAAAAATAAAAATGAAGTAAATAGTAATACATGATTACTTAGATTAGATGAGTATAAGAAAAGGCTAAAAGGAAGATTGTGCTGCGCGAATTATCCAAGGTCGGAATGCCTATCCCACCTCAAAGATGAGCATTCAAAATCCTGAATTTCATTTTACCTAGACTTGAACACAGACAATCAGCACAACTATCTCAACCACAAAACCAGACTTTTCTGTTGATATTTATAAGATTAATGTAGCACAGCACAAGGCTAAATCCAAAAGAAAAATAGGCATAGGAAGACTGTTTGTGCCACTTTTTAAACTAGAAAAGCCTTTCTATTTTATAAATTCACTTTTAAAAAATCCAGCTCTGTCAGCTGGGGCTGTAGAATACACTGACTGCACCTCTGTAGAGGGGTATCCCACACCCAATGAGGCCACCTGTTGGCCGTGATACTTAAAGATGGAATCCCGATGAATGAGCAGTCCATGACATGCAACATTTTGGCCCTTCCTTAAGCTAGACGGGTGGTCGGAGTGGCTTCCCCCGTTCAATTGGCTGGTCACCTCAAACCCTAGCACCTATATTATTTTCCCAATCCCATTGCCCTTATAGCAAACCCCAACTCTCTTTTCATAAATATGGTAGAAGGTAGTGGCTGAGGGTCTTGGCGTACTGAGTATGACGTTAAACTGCATCTAGTGGTAAAGTTCAAATTTCTGGAACCCTGGGTTGTGGTTTATTGCCATTACTCACAGGTCCACCCTGACTCGCTGTGGTATTACCTGTTAGGGTCCCATCTATGGGTTAAATAGATAAAAATTGAGTTTGAAAAATAAAAATTGAGTTTGAAAAAGAAAAATTGAATACCCAACAGGAATGAATAAAATAAAATGGCTTCGGCATAAGATAACCCAACAAAGGTTGACATGCCGTAAAATCCAACCAATTATCAAAATAATAGTTCTTGTCAAGACTCTCGCACTGACTACTATCATAGTGAGTAATTCACAACTGTATCAGCCATGAGACGTGTATGATTTTCTTTTCTTTTCCAAATAACGTACACTGAAATCCATTGCCGTTATATTGGTTCCGCGACAACGTGGACATCATGTGATGCAAACATTCGACATCCCCCCAAAATAAACCATATTTTTATATTTCGAAGGGAAATGTAATATAATCCCTGTATTATTTTCGGGGAAACATGGTACTATCACAGCGAGTAATGCACAACTGTATCAGCCACAAAGCGTGTAGGACTTCTTTTTTTTGATTTCCAAATAACTATAGCCTGCGAAATCCATTGCCGTTTCATTAGAGACAACGTGGACTTGGTGATGCTTTCATCTTTGTTAAAATTAATGAAAATGTTGATTACTTCTGAATTATACTTCTCTATGCATGGTATCTACAAGATAAAGAAGCTTTGAAAGTTTTCTTGTTATTTTCTAACATTTGCTTAGTCTTAGACACAACTCTTGAGTTGCTTACAATATCCGTTGTTCCTAAGTGGTCGCTGTCGAATTTGTGCCTGAATGGCAACTTTCTAGAGACTGGATTTGTGCTGAACTTAATATCTTATTCAACAAAATACTCGATATAGAAAATGCGAACCGGTGCTTTCAGCATGACTTCATCGTAAGTTACTTTAAAAGCGGTGTTGGTTACATTTGATATTTTTATCCATTATTTTGCCATTATTCATTAGTAAATTTGATTGTATGATATACTGGATATATTTTGTGGGGACTCACATCATTGAGGGAGGTAGATGTGCAAATAAAACCGTTGAGAGGAAGGCTCCAAAACGGTGCACATTCTTTCCTGATGACTCAAAAAATATTTAAAAAAATGATGGAGTTGAAATTCTCTGTGGATTTGCGAATGGCTTGGGGAGCATTTTATAGTCAGCTCGCTTTCTGGTGAGTTTCATTTACTTGTCAAATAACTTTTTAATTTCTAGGAATCACTTAGTATGCTTCTAAGTTGACTAATACTTATTCGGTTGAAGATAAATGAAAATAACCTACATAATTTTTATTCTACTTGAGTCGATCCTCGTGGGAATTAAATAATATCCAATTTTTTTCACAAAATAAAAAAAAATTGTAACAATTTTGAAAGCAACAAAGAATGAACCCAACATAGCGGCATGTAATTAGTTACTAAGCTTAGCTTGGATGTGACATAAGGACATCAATACGGGGTGCTCAATAAGAATAGAACCCACTACTAATGATCTGTTGATCTAGCTGGCTAACCATTGAATCACGTGAGGTACCCAACAATTTGGAATATCCCCATTTTTAAAATCACATTCTTATTGACAGTTACATGCTTTACATGATCACACGCACACACACACACACAACACACACACACACACACACACACACACACACACACACACACACACACACACACACACATATATATATATATATATATATATATATATATATATATATATATATATGAAAAAGTGAATGGAAGTGAATCCGACAGTATGAAATAAATATTTTTAGAAAAAACATCATGTGTTTGTTTTTTCTAAAAATATTTATTTCCTATATATATATATATATATATATATATATAATATGTGTGTGTGTGTGTGTGTGTGTGTATGTATGTGTGTGTGTGTGATGTTCAAATTATTTTAAGTCTTACCCAGAAGAGAGACATATTTATAAAACTAGAAAAACTAATTCAGATTTCTTTCTTAATTTATGTGTAGGTGAGGCTCTTTAAACATTAGATTTGTGCGACAAATCTAAAAATGGACATAATAAAGGCCCGTACAGTCTTAAAGTATCTGGGGGAGGCTTATAACTTTTTGGAGAATCCTTATATATATATATATATATATATATATATATATATATATATATATATATATATCAACCACTTCACACCAGTAGGATGTGACACAAGGTCAATTACTTAAGCAGAGTTTGAGAGGTTTGAATTCATATTTTTCATTCTCCTAGACTAGTTGCATAAATATCTGTCCTACTATTTACCTATAAAGAATAGCTGGATTCATACCTTTCCAAGGGCATTAGTTCAATGTAAAATGAAAATCCAGAATTGGAACTCGTTACTCGTTAAATCATTACACCCTGCGCATATATAAGTAAAGCTGGGGGAGTGGCATATTGTCGGTAACAGACGGACAGTGAGTGAGTCTATCCCCTTTCGGCTAGCGCTAGACCGGGGATGTTGTTTGTGTGTGTGGGGGGGGGGAAGCGCCACACCTAACGTCAGCTCCCCACTTTACTGCATAGATCAGATTACACGAATTGTGCTACTGAATTGGCGGGGACCGGTATCGAACCAGGGACCTTGCGATTCCTCGGTGAGTGCCTTACCGACTGAACTAGACCGACCATATATCTCACATTCCTATTGTCAGTTACTCGCGCTCGCACACACACACACACACATATATATATATATATATATATATATATATATATATATATATATGTATGTGTGTGTGTGTGTGTGTGTGTGTGTGTGTGTTTGTCTTATTTTGTTGTGCAATGTGTGTGAATCAGCTTTGGTCTATGAGTATTCACTAACCACTTAGGCCAATGTGATTCAAGCAATTTCACTGAAGTGCAGTATCGTTGCACCTTGTGAGCCTCTTTAATAAGTAGAAAATATTTCTTACGAAACTGTACAATAACCATGCAATAATTCCATGCAATATCGTGTAAATTATTACGGATACAAACGAGTACGCCGATATTTATGTGCATATGTAAGTTAAACTCGATAAAATAAAGTGCCGTGGCCTATAGAATAGAATTTTGTACAATAATATATGAAAAGCTAATGCTTTTAATTGATCTGATGGAGAAAACATTAGAGCTTAGACAAATCCTGTTTAAATCATTTCCATTGTGGACAGTACATATCCGTATTTGTAAAACTTATAATATCACAGGAAAAAAATTAAAGATCTATATTTTTAAAATTTTTTATTTCTACTCAATGCATTCTTGATGAAAGACGTAAAGCATCGCTCGTATCTTGGACATAGTTGCCATCACTGATTCTTAAACGCCCACGTCAATATTTTCCAATACTTTTTCCTGATAATATATATATATATATATATATATATATATATATATATATATATATATATACATATATTAAATTGGTGGAGTCGCCTTTTGTCGGTATCTGCCGAATAGCGAGGGGGTCTATCCCCTTTTCACTAGTCGCTAGACTGGGGAGAAAATTTATACTGAGGTGGAGTACCACACTTACCGTCAGCTCCCCACTTTATTGCACTGAACAGATTATCCAATCTTTGCTACTCATATACTGATATTGTGTTGATAATATGGGTAATATGCTATATTACTCAGCAGATAGTGCTCAACATTATTAATATAGCGTTTATATTTGAATTAAGGTAGCGTGGACATGGAGTCAACACATGGTTACTGACAGTTTCTCGCCTATGCGATCTTCAGATCAACATATATATATATATATAATTGAATAGAATATAAAAACAAAGTATCTCGAGAAAAGATGGATATTTTTGATGGTGAAGATGTTTAAACGTTTCGGTTCATATTAGACTTTTGTCAGGACAATACAAAAGAATGGAAAAATATTGTCTGAACAATGATGGATGGTTTTAAAATGACTGGAGTTAGGAAATGTATTTAGAGAAAAGGCTCATATAATATATATATATATATATATATATATATATATATATATTATATATATATATGGACAAAGATAATTTATTCGCCCTATCGGTGGGGCTTAAAATACGCTGAGTGTATCCCCTGTAGGGAGGTAAATAAAGTGGTTTTGTGGGTATGACACTAAACTACATCTGAAGGTGAGGTGCCATTTCTGGAGATCTAAATGTTAGGTATGATATTATTGCCATTACTTCCAGGTTGACCCGGAGTGGCAGTACCTGTTAGGGTTACACCTAAGGAATCTATGAGATCAAATGAATATTTTAAAATTATTTGTAGTAGAGAAATACTTGATGCCATATAAACGTAAGTTATATCTTTTAAGAACAGATACTTGAAGCTATAATTGTTTACTAAGAGTTATTATTAGTTACTTTAAACCATATAAACACGCAAACAAAAAAGTATTATCAAATAGAAATAATTACTTGAAACTATATAATTATTAATATCAGATAATTATACCTGAAACCATAAAACTGTTAAATTTAGTTGTATTAGATAGAAATACTTGATGTATAATTATCTACTGAGATTAGCTTAGATGTGACACAAGACCAGAAGTATGGGGCGCCCAATGAGAATCGAATTCATTAACAATGGTCTGCGAATCTAGCTTGCTAACCATTACACGACGTGTAGTGCTCAAATACTTGATATATAACTGTGTGCAAAAAAATAAAAACTCTTTAGAAACATCTTCATAAATAACGTAGATATAAATGTACAGTGTATGCAATTCACTACTCCCCAGACATAAAATAACCCTAGACGATTTAATATGCCAAAGAAAAAAAATTCTTCACGAATGGATCTGCGTGTTTGCCTGAAACTCTGCGATCCAGGATCAATGTGTCAACACTCGGCACTTTTGAATAGGATATGATAATAACTTCTGGTCTTTTGGTCAGGGATCTAAGTGTTGTATATTTTCCTTTTCGGATTATAGGTAAAAAAAACTAAAAAATCTTAAAACTCAAAATAAAAACAAATAAATAAATAAATAAAACTCCTACTAAATTCATAAAATCTATATATTAATACTCGTGTTCCTTAATCTTCCGATCGTTACCCTCCTGCAACATCCTCTGATTAAAAATAAGGCTGTCCAAATCCTTATCTGGTGTTGCTAATCCGCGAATTCTTATGAGTGTCCTCACCTCAGCTAAATAATGGACCATTCCGTTTATTGTAAAGAAAGAAAGGGAAGAAAAAGGACATCTACACAGAAAAAATATAAGAAAGAATGAAAGAAAGTAGGAGAGGGATGAGGCAATAAAAGCGATAAAGCTAATCTGTTTCAATCGAACATGATGAAAAGAAGGAAAGAAAGAAAGTTGGAGAGAGTTAAATGAAGATTATTATACTTGTTACATATTGAACATTATTGCAATAGCCTTTAAGTAAATATATCAAACGTTGTAATAATTAAATTATTATACTGTGGTGTATTCACAGGTCTTGCTAGTTATAATTATTTCAACTGCTTCAATTTCATAGCATTTGGACGAACAATGTATATCAAAACAAATATATTAAACAAATAGTTATTGGAAAATTATTTATCAGTTTTTTTATTTGTTGCATTCATGTTAATGCTAAGTCAGAATTCTGCCAATTATGAAGTTGAAAACAAAACTTTCAGCAATATTTTAACAACCTGCTCTTAAATGTGAGTAATATATATGAAAATGCATGAAAGCGAAAAGATAAACAAATACTTGGATCTTGCCAGAGAGTTTTAAAAGCTGTGGAACAGGAAAATAATGGTCATACTAATTGTAGATGGAACCCTTAGAAACGATTCCCCAAAGCCTTGAAAAAAAAACTTGGTTAATTGGAGATCAGAGGAAGAATTGAGAATATCCTGACCACAACGCTTAAAACCAGCTAGAATACTCAAAAGAGTCCTGGACACTTGAGAAGTGTTGCTGTCACTCAGACTTAAGTGAAGAACCACCAGTTAAAAAAACTGATCCGAAGAATCCAACAGAGAGTATGATTATGAGACTTGGTGACGCTGAGCCTCTAGTAAAAGACCATCATCTGACGCTGGTGCAAAAATCTCACAAGGAGTGAAATAATAACAAGCTTTTGATGATAATAACAATTATTGTTGGTGTGTTTGGAACGATCGGCAAATGCTAGGCAAAAGGACAGGAGGAAGAATCGAGCACAACTTTGTTAAGATCGGCTAGAATAATTAGAAGAGTCCTGGAGATAGAAGACTTGCTGTCACTCAGACTCTAGTGAAAAACTACCAGTTTGAGCCGGTGTAATAAAAAAACTCGCAAGAAGAAACTTGTCATCTGGTGAATTTTCGCGTCGCGCTGGATAACAGAGTGACGGTGAAAGAAAACGAATAGAAAAATACTTGAACCTGGCCAGAGAGCTGAAAAACTGAGGAACATGACGGTAAAGGTCGTACCGATTGTTATTGGGACCCTTGAAACGGTCCCCAAAGGTTTGGGAAGGAGTCTTGAGGAATTAAAGATCTAAGGAAGAAACGCGAGTATCCAAACAACAGCATTGTTAAAATCAGGTAGAATACTCAGATGAGTCCTGGAGACCAGAGAAGACTTGTTGTCACTCAGTCTCTATTGAACCACCACCTTAGACGGGTGTGAAAAACTCTCATAATAATAATAATAATAATAATAATAATAATAATAATAATAATAATAATAATTGTGTAAAAAAGTGTGTAGATCGATGCAGTATTTGATGTGATCATTAAAATCATGAACAAAGACACTATTTAAAAGTTGTTAATCATTTTTCCCCTAATTAATTCTTAGGTTGATTAAAACGATTTTATTAAGTTTAATCCTTAGTGAATAGACGATAAAACTCGAATAATAAATAAATTAATTAATTAAATATCAAGCAAAAATCGAAATGGAGAAAATCAGTAAACGGATTTTAAATTATCATTGTTTTTTTGTTTTTTCCTTCATGCTTAACTGAATTCGTTGAAATGTTTTACCATTTCAAACGTTGAAATTATTTTCTTTACAGAAGTTTTGATTCGAAAACAAAAATGAGTAAATCAAAGTAAAATAACTAAATTACATTATTTTCTCCAATACTACAGGTCTGTCTTTTACTGCAATCAATTCTAATTTCAATTTGTATTATTTGGATTTTTCGACCTATTGTCCTCGTATTTATTGTTATAAACACAACATTTTGTAACAATAAAGATGAGGACAAAAGTCCGAAAAATCCAAATTATTAAGCTTTATCTAAAAAATTCAGACAAGTAATTTCGATTTCTTAAAAATAGTACAATAAAACAATAAGCATGTGTTTATAAATTGCAGACATAAATAAATCCGGAATA
>CM042139.1:45794120-45809120 GCA_023376005.1 Doryteuthis pealeii
TACACATGTGTGTTTCTGTCTCTGTGTGTGTGTGTGCGTTTGTGTGTATTTTGTGCATTAAGCACAGGGTTTAATTTGATTGTGTTTGGAGGTAGACAAGTTTTCAATCCCCTCTTTCTATGTTCTCATAACGTAAACCTGTCGATATACAAATCTAGTCTCAACTGAACTATTACGATCCAATCTCCTGTGTTTTATCACTGAATTCCTCGGTTAAAAGAAACAGGTGTGAAAAAAAAGGCAAAATCAGATATTTAGAAGCTGGAGAAGCAAAATGAAACCTTTCGAATCATCCTTTTTTAAACATTTTTTTACTTAACACTTCTTCGTATCCTTGCCTCGTAGAAGAGTAGGGAGGTATAACCGTTCAACGGAACACACGTTTAGACGAGTATTCTATTTCCTATGTTTGCTGAACAATCGACGAAAAGCAAAAAGCGAAATTCCATTTAAATACAAGCCTCACATAAAAAAAAAAGATACAGCATCAACTCGGATCTATTTTCATTTTTGGAAAGGATAATAACAAAAAAAAGGGAGAAAACGTATGTGTAATTATAAAGATGTTGTGAAAGCTGGTCTCTTTTTTTTCTCTTTTTTTTTTGGGGGGGGGTGTTGTAACAGAGAGCTGTTTGGATTTGTTTGTGCGAATAGTGTATTGCGATTCTTTAATGAATAATTATGTGAAAAAAAAATTAAAAAAAACAACAAAAAACCATTAAAAATCCGACTGTCCAGGTGAATGACAACTTACCTGATTTAGCGGTGATGTTTTGTACTATGGTAAGCACCACGACCACAAGGCAGAGTTTGGTATATCCCGGCATGGTAAATATTTCCATTTTTAGCTTTTAATAAAATCCAGTATTTGCATGTCATTTACGAATCTAAACATACCACAATCTGTCAACTGGTTCTGGTTGTTATATTTTTGAATTAGGCCCATGGACAGAGCGGGTCCCCTTCCAAACGAGACGTGACGAACCGGCCAAGCGTTATATAGTATTTGTAGCATGTGTGTAGAGCGGGCTGTGATATCATATACGCACCAAAAACTGAAACAGATAATAAGCGAAGAAAATCATACGTTTGTTGTGTTGGTGATGTTGGTTTTTCTTTCGTTGCTTTTTTTTAATCCACTTTTGTAATTTTTAAAATTTCCTCCTGTTTTCTCTTTGGTTTTCTTCACAAGTAATTTTATTTTGTTTGTGTTTGAAAAACTTGTTTATAGTAGATGGCAAGAGACTGGTTAAAATATCGAACCACCAGGGTAATAGCAACAAATATTGTAGGAAAAAAAAAAGATAATAAAAGAACGAAGGAAAAAAAAAGATTTAGTTGAAGAACGGAACACTAAAAGAATAATAATGATAATAACATACAATTAAAACGAATGTAGTTTTTCGAAACAAAAAGAAAATGAAAAAAAAAAAAAAAAAAAAAAAAGGAAGAGGTGATAAAAGAGAGAAGGAAATTCAGAATGAATGAATTCGAAGAAGGAAAGAAGAAAGAATAATTTTGTGTCTAACGGTGGACATAAAACCGTAGATTTTTCCGACTTTCATTACTAAGAAGCATAGACTACGAACGTATACACGCGCGGGAGTGTATACATATGTAGATATATCTGTCAGACTGCATGTAGGTAGCATGTATGTATGTGTATTCCTGGCTCTGAAAGAAAGAAACACAAATAGTGAGAGAGAGAGAAAAGGAAGAGGGTGACAGACAGAAAGAGAGTAAGGGGGAGAGAGAGAGAGAAGAGTCGGAGAGAACAAGATAAGAATTCCACGTGTGTAGTCAGTTCAGGAACGTACGTGTGTGAAAAACTTGCAGAGTGAGAGAGAGAGTGAGATTGCATCTGCTTCAGTAATGTGCGTGAGGGCGGATACATGTGCGTGTGTATGCGCGTGTTGGTGTGTGTCCGTACGATTCGATGTGTACTTATCCATGTGTGTCCGTATGTTTATGCCTTTGCATGTACATATGAAAGAGAATGTAAAACAGGGTGTGTCACCACACAGCGTCATTAGTTGTATCTCCTGTTTATATAAATGTACCACCAGAACACACTGTATTAATGTCCTGCTTTATACACCTCTAGCCCTTCTATCTGTATCTATCATTTGGTCAGTAATACTTTCATTCGTTTATTCTTTGTATTTTCACATTCTATATCTGATTCTCTCTCTCTCTCTCTCTCTCTCTCTCTCTCTCTCTCTCTCTCTCTCTCTTATTCTTTATCATTCATACATTCAAACTCTTCATCTGTCTCTCTTTCGTTTTTTTTTTATTTTGTTCAAAGGTTTCTTAACTAATTAACTTTTGTCCTACGTATGTTTTATCAAGTCCTTTCACCTTTCCTTTCTCTTCATATCTATCTATCTGCTTAATCTTCCAAGTAAATAAAAGAGAGTGTTTACAAATGCGTGTTTACGCGTACATATAATTGTATGTTCTCGTGCGAGCCACTGTGTGCACACACGTCTCTATTTCGGTCCGTTTACACTCTCTATCTCTTTCTTTTTTTTCTCTCTCTCTCTCTCACCCTCTCTCTCACCCCCTCTCTCTCTCTCTCTCTCTCTCTGTCTTATCTTTTAATCTTTCTTTTTTTTTTCACAGTCCAGCCAAGTTTGTTTTACCCTTTTCTTCAATGTATCTGTGTCTGTATCTCTTCGTAACTTGTCTTTTCTTTTCTCTCACTTTCCTTTTAGAAAAAAAGAGACCAGGGATGATATTATAGAAGACGACGATGATGATGATGCTATAAGAGGGTGACACGGAAATTGAAAGCAGCGACCCCCGTCCACTACCGCACATATAGTTACGGCCCAGTACACATCACGGACTACATAAGAGTCAGCAAAGGATGCGAGACACACCACAGACAAACAGTCGTAGTCATAGTAGTAATAGTTGTAGTAGTAGTCATTATTATTATTGTTGTTGTTGTTAGCCAAGTAATAAGAGTAGCAATAGTAGTCGTCGTGGTAGATGTTACAGCTCAACGAGAAACCAGCACGAGAAACGGCTCGAACGCCAGTAGCAGCATCGACAACAACAACAACAGCACCACCAGAAGTAGTTGTACTGTTCTGTTCGTAATCAGTACACGTTACGAAGAGATCTGATATTTTGGTGTGGAGAAGACGAAGAAGAAGTCAGGAAAGAGAGAAAAAACAAACAAAAAACAAACAAAAAGCAAACATAAGACAAAGAAAAGAAGGAGAAAAAAAGAAAAAGAAAAAAAAAGAAAGAATAAAGTCTCTAGCAGACAACGGTACTGTATTGACGAAGATGGGAGGAGGGATGCGGCTGGCCTTACAAAAATACAATGGATGAAAAGATTTTTTGGATGAAGTAATAGACACTACCCGTTGAAGAATGGGTTGGCAGGGAAAGAAAGTGGCCTTTCCTTTTTTCCTTCTTTGCCCTTTTTTTTTTGTTTTTTTGTTTGCTTTTTGTGTTTTTTTTTGTTATTTTCCTTATTTTGGAGAGTTTCATGTTTTTTCTTTAGACTTATTATTATTTTCGCACGTGAAAATCTCAGAGCTGGGATGGTGAAGGCACGAATTGGTTGGTTATGAGAAAAGGGTATTTAGGTGGTGGGTTAATTGAGAGAAGAAGAGAACTTTACAGGAAGTATGGGCCGGTGCTGAGAAGAAAGAGGAGGGAGAGTCAAAAGAAAGTTTGTCCTGAAATATTACAAAAAAAAGAAACTGTTGATATTACTCATTAAATAAGTATATAGTATATATATATATAATATTTGCGTGTGTATGCGTGTGGCACTTATAAGAGTGTAAATGTTAATACCTACACTTATTTAATATTTTAACTACATACTGTTCATATATATATATGCATATGGTTTAATCATTTCTATAGCATGTAAACAGACTCATTTACATACACCTACAAAAACATGTGTGTGAAGTATACATATAAACATATCATACGTAGAGAGAGAGAAACACGTTCAGAAGTTCGCTAGAAAAGGAATAATAAATAGATATATATGTATATATTATTAGTATATATATATATAGTATATATATATATATATATATGATATAATATATATATGGGTCTCGTCAAAATAAAAATTGAATTCTCTAACACAGGAACACTCCTAACATCCGGAAGAAGACCACGAAGACTGAAACGTTATAGCGTCGACATTATCACCAAGAATACATATTCATTCTTTGTAACATCCCGTGTTTCTCTACATTTCTACACACACACACACACACACATGCATGCATTATATGAATTCATAGAGTGGTAGAGACAGAGATAGAATCAACAACTGGTTAAAAAAGAAAATACCTTATATATATATATATATATATATATAGTATATATATATATATATAATATATATATATATATATAGATGTGGTTGTGTATTGTTGTGTAATGCAACGTTAAGATAAATGATCAAGAATGAGATAAAAAATGATATCAACGCGGGCCCAGACACACACATTATTATTATTATCATCATTGAAACATCAACAAGGAAAGACAGTTGTGAAATCCCTAGGTTTGCTGATGAATATCGAAAAAACTGCTTGATATTTGAAAACGGAAATAACACTGAAATAAAAACTAAAATATTTAAATAATCACATTCACAAAAGGGTGTTGGCTTGTATTAATATATATATTATGATTATTATATATATATATATATATATATTATACATATATACATAAAATAAATAATAATAATATATATATGTATATTAAAAATAAATACAATAATACATATATATATATATAGTCTTAAACAAAAATACAATATATATATACATTATACTATATGTAAAAAATAAATAGAGACAATATAATAGGTAGTATATCGAAACATAAAACACAATATATAATAGGTATAATATGAAAAATACTAATTATAGTAATATATATTATATAGTATATAAGTATATAGCGTTATATATATGAGGATATGTATATATGTACATGTGATAAAAAAATACAACTCAATATATATTTTAGTATCTATAATGAGTATAGATGGAATAATACACCAATATATATATATTTAGTTTATACTATATGAAAAAATACAACAAATATATATAGTTATATATTAGTATATTATTAGTATAGATATATATATAGCATTATATAATATAATAAGTGATGTATACCACGACGTGTAACGACTAGAAATATATACATTTCAAGTATATAAGTTTACAGTGCGTATGATAGGAGGAGATACTGATCGACGATCCGACGACTGATGCGATATATAATAGGTATAGGTCTTCGTGTTCTTATTGTGCTATGAGTATAACGTATCTAGAGTCACATATCGAGTATATTATATAAAACACACATATAGGTGTGGTTGTGTACTGACGTGTCGATTGTCTGATAATAACTATATATATTATTTATCATATCAAATACAACAATAATATATATATTTGATTATAGTCTATAATTAGTATGCGCGGGACGTGTGGGCATTTGGCTTGGGTTATACTATCTGACTCTATTATTTAATCGCATTATGTAATAGTTGATGATTTAGTAATTTATAGCTGTGGAAGTCGTACAATAGTAGTAATAGAGTCCGTTGTGGAAGATAAGGTACCAGTCTAATGATATATGCCAGGCCGGTAGCTGCAGGTGTAGTATGTTGAGGATAATTTAGACTTTCGATCTAGTATTACTTATTTCATTCGGCGATAGTATTGTAACTCATTCCACCTATCTAATCAGCACCATTCCTATCACATGGATTACAGAGGTGTCATAGACGACGTGGATGACCGTCGCGTACCAGCCGACTTTAATCTAGAGTTCATTTGAGTTATCTTGGCGGTCCTGATCAGATATAGCGTGCAGAGATTGTCGTCTGATAGTTAATGCGACATTCTATTAATGGTAGACAGCTCTCCAGGTATTAGTGATTGTTCCCGTTGTTATGAGCGCGTACACTGTATTACAGCGTATTCTGTACCTACGCAGATGAGATCAGTGGGCAGAGCCATCTCTTGACGATCACCAGCGGCCGATCGCTCGGAGGCTAGATCTACAGTCGTAATATCTGAAGTATCATTGGTACTTATAGTTCGGATTCTAGTAGCATGCGATTCATTTATATGATTTAGGCACGCACACAATCATGGATCCTGTGCGAGGATTGTGGGGACGTGAGTATATATATTATATAATTATGCTTGAGCGATGACTTAAGTTCCGTTCCAGCGTAAATCTGCATAATAGGCGATGTTGGTCGACAGAGATAACAGTGCAGAAGGAAGCAATCCGTACAGAGATGAGGACAACTTGCTGATCGTATGATAGTCATGTGATCTAGTCATGAGTATTTTCAGATATCAATCTCAATATAGCATAATGACTGAGGCCGTTATATCCTCACATTTATGCTCTGTATGGTCGATGCGGCGTAGAGGTCGGGGAGCAAATGATGGTGATTGATTTCGTAAGTTCCCTATAGACAAGAGACGCGGATGCTCGTAGCAGATACGAGTCTGGCCAAGATGACGATCGCAGTTATATGATGACGTCTTTAGGTTGATGGTATTATATGCATGGTAAGGTAATCTGAAGTAATGGAAGTCGGTGATGATTGTTTTATAGAATCACTGACAGCAGATAGTACTGTAGGTCGATTCAGTAGGGTCGTTGTTAATTACAGTAGGTTTTGGTAGTAGTATGAGAATCAGATGTATATAACGATTAACTGAGATTAGTATACGGTCGAGCTATGATGCTCAGATACGTGTGTGGATTAGCGTAGTGTACACTATTATCAATAAATACCATACAAATATATATATATACTATACGTTTATAAATAAAATAACATACACAATATATATTAGTATATATAGTATTATGAAATAATACATACCACAATATATATATACTATATTATATAGTATTATTATATTATGAATAAATAGCGCATACACAATATATAATAGTAAGTATATATATAATGGTTATGATAAATACAACACAATATAAGTAGTATGAATATATAGTAGTATTACTATACGCATACTATTAATATTATAAATGAAATACATATATAATATATACTATTATAACTAAAATACGATATACCATATATATCATATTATTAGTAAAATACATACACAATGATATTGTATATTAATAAAATAAAATACATACCAAATATCATATTTATGTATAAATTCATACACAATATAGTACATAATAATTATAAATAAATACATTACAAATATATATATATATATATTATAAATAAATACAGATGACACAATATAATATAATATATAATTATATTATGATAATACATACACAATATATATATATATATGATTATATTATATTATGAATGAAATACATAATATGAGAGTAATTATGAATAATTACATACACAATATATAAGTATATATATATAATTATCAATAAATTACATACGCATATATATATAATTATTATATAATAAACTAAATACACAATAATATATATATGTATAACTAAATAAAGTTACACAATATATAGTATATATTTATAAATATAAACATATATATATCTTATATATATTATAAATAAATTACAGTCACCCAATATATATATATGTATATTATAAATAATTACATGCACAATATATAATATATACTAAGTATATAGTATATAGTATATTTATATATAGTATAATATATTATATAATAAAGTACATACACAGAAATATACTTTAATTATTAGATAAAATGACAGACACAAGATAGTATATCATATATATTAACAAAATAATACAATACACAATGATATATATATACTATATATAGCATATATATATATAATATACATGATTATAAATAAAACTATCATACACAATGTATATATATAGTATATATATTCGATATATATAATAATTATATTATAAATAGTATATAATATTATAAATAATACGACAAATATATATATAGCCTTATAGATATAAAACGCAATATATATATATTATAAATAAATACACAATTATAATATACATATTATATATATAAACGCAGATAACAATATATATAGTATTACTATATAATATATTATAGTTGTAATAAATTATCACAATATATATATAATACTATAGTATTATATATATTATATCTATATATATATATTTATTATATATATAATAATACACAATCTATATATTACACTAAATGAATACACAATAATATAGCTATATAATCATGTAAATAAATACAATAACAATATATATCATATACTATTATATAGAATATAATTACAGCCAGTATATATATATATATTTATAAATACACCAATATATTATATATATTATATTAATAAATAAAACAATATATGTATATATTATGATAAATAAATAAAACAGACACCCCATAATATATACTTACTAGTAATAGCTATAAATAAATACACCATGATATATAGTATATATATTCTATAAATAGAATACCATCATATATATATATTTCCTATAATAAATACAGACAATTAGTTATATATATTATATAAATAAGATACAGCAATATATATAGTACTATTATAGGTATAGTCATATTTTAATATAATAAATACATCGACATATATGATATATTATATTAAATAAATAAACAATATATATTAATACTATTATATAAATAAATCAAGAATATTATATCATATATTATACTAGAATTAAAATACACAAGTTATATAGAGTAGTATACTATTAAGGTAAATAATACACAATATATATATTATATAAATAAATATACAAATATATACATATATAGTATATATATTATATAAATATATAATTACAGCAATATATACGCATATAGTATATAGTTATAAGATAAATAAATACACAACTATATATATATATTATATAATAGATACACAATATATATCATATTGATATCGTAAATACTAATAGCACAATATAATACTATATTGAATATAAATTAAGATAGCAGCATATAGTGATACAAGTATATATCAGTAGTATATAATATAGAATATAAAATGATGACACATAATATATATGTAACGAATAATACACAAATATATATATAGCAGTATATAGTATATATATATATATCATTAATATATAGTATATAATATAATTATATATAGATCAGCTAGTACGAAATAACATAGCACTGATTATAGTATATAAACGAATAAATAGACAATAGTTACTATATATATAGTAGTATTATACTATATACAATATACAATATATTATATATACATTTATTATGACACAATATACTAATGTATTATATACCAGATTCGATTATATACAGCAATATATACATTATATAGTTACATTGATATATACTACACAATATATATATTACATATCATATAAGTACACAATATAATATATACAGTTATTATATGATATCACTATATGTACAGGTAGTACTTTATACTACACAATAGTTATATAGTAGTAGTAGATATATACATATATATAGCAATATGTATATATATAGTTATTTATACATTATCATATTATCAAGGCAATATTGTATATACAGTTTATATATTCACAGTTATAGTATACACAAAATATACATATATAATTAGCACAAATATTATATATTATATATACATTATAATATACACAATATATATATATATATATTATATATACACAATATATATATATATATATACACAATATATACATATATAAAAATAAATAAACAATATATATATATATAAATAAATACACACTATATATACATAAATAAATACACATTATATATACATAAATAAATACACATTATATATACATGAATAAATACACAATATATATACATATAAATAAATACCAATATATAAATATATAAATAAATACACAATATATAAATATATAAATAAATCCACAATATATATATATATAAATAAATACACAATATATATATATATATATATATATATATATATATATATTAATATATATATATATATATATATATATATTTACATCGCATCTCCTCGCACTTCCATTAATTTTCAAAATTTTAATCTTTTTGAGAATGTGTATATATATATATATATATATATATATATATATATATATATATATTTATATATATATATTGCATGGTTCAGATAAATGTTTATTTTTCATAACTGAAATCAATGTTCGAGCCAGAGAAAAGACCAATTTTTGATTAATGGGATTTCCAATGGAGCGAGAAGGCTTTCCTCGCATAGGAATGTGGTGCAACATAATCTTCATATTCCAGCTTATTTAACCATGTTGGCGGACCAATTCTAGTGCAGATTTACATTAAGATGGATCTATCGTTCTTGGACCAGGAAAGAAAATCAACATAGAAAATGTATTTATATGTTCCACTGATTATTATAATCTGTTAATGAATCAAAAAAATAATGAAAAGGGCATATATATATATAATACACTCGCATATATATACATTCACATGTGTATAATATATATATATATATATATATATATATTATATGTAATATATATATATATATATATATATATAATACACCCACGTATATACATACATATGCACTCTCACGTATATATATATATATAATACGCCCATATTTTTATAATACTCTCACATTGTTACATACATATTCACTCTCATGTATATATATATATATAATACTCCAACATATATACATACATATGCACTCTCACGTATGTATGTATATATATATATATATATATATATTATATATATATATATATATATATATATATATATATACATACACCCACATATATACATACATATACACTCTGAAGTATATATATATATATATATATATATATATATATATATATATATTATATATATATATATATATATAATATATATATACCCCCATATACATACATATACACTCTGAAGTATATATATATATACATTATATATTTATATATATACATATAATACACCCACATATATACATACATATACAATATATGAAAGTATATATATATATATATATATATATATATATATATATAATATATATAATACATACACCACATATATATACTTACATATACAATATATGAAGTATATATATATATTTATATATATATTTATATATACATATAATAGACCCACATATATACATACATATACAATATATGAAGTATATATATATATATATATATACATATATATATACATATACATATATATTTATATATATAATACACCCACATATATACATACATATACACTATATGAAGTATATATATATATATATATATATATATATATATATATATATATATATATATATATATATATTCAACCACTAAAAGTACTAAATTGATATTTACTAAGCTTAATCTGGAATGTCATGCGACTAAACACGAGAAAGATCGTTTCGTCCTAATTTTCAAAGTGAGAACTCTTTAATTGCCTTGAAAATAATGATTCATAATTCCGATTTATATTCGGAATTGAACCCTGATCACTGTTATCAGTGAGAAATACGTAACTAACGTATCAAGGAAGTCCACTTGATAAATAATTGGATTGCATACTTGTAACGTTCATAAGTCCGTGTGTGTTGGTGTGTAGGCGCGATTGAAAGGCTGATTGTAAGAGAACATAGTAAGTCGAATAACAGAATGGATCATCATGTTTACTAGTGAATATGTGAATATGGAAATGCGGGTACAGTTTGAATTCAAATCCGAGAGTAAAGTATTTTTGGGGAATTTATCGCAAAGGTGAGAACAATTGGTTGAAATAGATTTAGGGTATTCTGGCAGGAATTAATGAATGAAGGCACGGGGAAAAAACAAAAGGAATGAAAATAAAATAAAAGAATAATATATATTTATCAATCCCTCCACACGAGTAGGATGCGATACTTTGTCAATTTCTTAAGCGGGGTTTAACAGATTTCCTTCTCCTAGACAGGTTACCTCATATATGAATATTTACCAACCTCTCCGCACGAGCAGGATGTATCACAACGTTAATTTCTTAAGCGGTGTTTAACAGGTTTGAATTCAGTTTTCTTTCTCCTAGACGAATTACCTAGCCAAGTTAAAAGAGCCCAGTCAGCTCTACTATTTACTCATAGCTGGAGGGAGAATAATTGGATGTATATATTTCCAAAGCGCTATGGGAAATTCAAACAGCCTCGTCCAGGATTTGAACTCGAGTCGACGTGTCTGTTTCCTACAACTGTAAACATTACACCACCCGCAAGAGAAGTATAAGTGAGTGAAGAGAAATTTATAATTTCGAAATATATGGAACGTAAGGAAGGTATAAGAGAGAAAATCTGAAAAGAAAGAAAGGTAATATTTTATGTATGAATGAATGAAGGGTAACTAACAAAAAGAAAGAGAAAAGAATTATGAGAGAAAGAAAATAATTTCGGAAGATATGGAATGAAAGGAAGAAATAAGAAGGGCGGGCTGAAAAGAAAGATAATATTTTATGAATGAATGAATGGGACATTTAAAAAAAGGAAGGAAAAACGAATTATAAGCGAGTGAAATAAAATGATTTAGGAAGATATGAAATGAATGTTATAAGAGAAAAGGGTTGAAAAGAAAGAATAAAATATGATATATTTATAAAAAAGAGAAACGTTATAGAAGTGAATTTGAAGCATTGACAGAAAAAAGAAAAAGAAGAAAATATAAAGGAAAGAAAGAAAGAAGGAAATAAGAAGAAAATAAAAAATGCAAAATCCTGCCCCATAAAACACTGAAAATAAATTAAACCAATAAAAAAAAAAAAAAAAGAAAAAAAAAGATTAAAGCAAATGCCCTGAGTAAAGAATCGGGTAATAGGCAACAGAGATCTAACTGGAAATGCTTCAATATTAGTGGTGTACAGAACAAAATATCCATTCCGTTTTAGGGTATTTCACTACGAGATTATGGATACATCAATATAACTTAGTAATCTA
The DNA here is from genome assembly GCA_023376005.1 of Doryteuthis pealeii. Taxonomy (NCBI): domain Eukaryota; kingdom Metazoa; phylum Mollusca; class Cephalopoda; order Myopsida; family Loliginidae; genus Doryteuthis; species Doryteuthis pealeii. The sequence goes on from CM042139.1 coordinate 45,807,084, forward strand.
CATTTTTTCTATCATAGTACATCCATATCTATTTTTTCTAATTTAGTACATTCATATCTATATTTCTATCATAGTACATTCATATCTATCTGTATAACTTAGTACATTCATATCTATCTGTATAACTTAGTACATTCATATCTATCTGTATAACTTAGTACATTCATATCTATCTGTATAACTTGGTACATTCATATCTATCTGTATAACTTAGTACATTCATATCTATCTTTATAACTTAGTACATGTACTATGATAGAAAGATAGATATATCTATCTTTATAAGTTAGTACATTCATATCCCTTTTTCTAACTTAGCACATTCATATGTACCTTTCTGTCTTAGTGCATTCATATCCATTTTTCTAACTTAGTACATTCATATCTACCTTTCTGGCTTAGTGCATTCGTATCTATCTTTCTATCATTGTACATTCGTATCTATCTTTCTATCATTGTACATTCATATCTATCTATCTATCATTGTACATTCATATCTATCTATCTATCATAGTGCATTCATATCTATCTTTCTATCATAGTGCATGCATATCTATCTTTCTAACTTAGTACATTCATATCTATCTCTCCTAGTACATTCATAATTACCTTACTACCGTAGTACATACATATCCATATGTCTTTGTACATTCATATCAAATCTCTATCCTAATATATCAGTATCTATAATTCTATCTGAGTACATTCACCTATATCTATCTTAGTACATTAATATCGATCAGTATATCCATATATATCTATCTTAGAACATCCAAAATTATTTATCTAGGTACATTCATATCTCTCTTAGTACATTATTATATATCTTAGTACATTGATATATAGGTTGATAAATTCATAACTGTCTTAGTACATTTCTGTCTATCTATCTATGGTAGTACTTTAATATCCTACACACCAATTGTCTATCTGTCTATTTCTCTTTATATATTCATGCCATTTAAACAATATATAACTGAAATTAATCGTTTGCATTTTATAGGTGTGTGTGTGTGTGTGTGTGTGTGTGTGACCAGACATAAATCCCTGTTCAGAGGGGTAAAAGGCACAAATGTATCCGCAGGTGTAAAGAAGCGAGTGAACATAAAAAAACAGGTGTACATAACCTGAATGCACACAAATATAAATATTTACGTGTATGTATACACAAATCCTAGAATTTTTTTTCTTTGAATATACGGGCACATTGATAAAAACACAACTTACACGGCCACAGACAGAGAATATTACGTTTGTCTCCCCCTCTCTCATATATATATATATATATATATATATATATATATATATATATATATATATATATATATCGAGAAAAATCAATCTCTATATGTACATTTCGGCCTATTAGGCCTCATCAGCAGAGCTATAGATACAAAGACCGCCCCGTGTGCGATTCGAAACCTTATTGTCAAGCTGACTGTCAAGCGTCTTTACCACCACACCAAACGGACTTAGCAGATTTCTTCGTTTTGTTAAGGAGTAGGTATTTATATTCCTCTTAAGTGACCTCTACACGAACTTACGAGAAGTAAACAAACAGACGATGTTTGTGATATGGCTATTTTCAGCCGACAATATTTGGGAGAATATGTGCTTAATTGAAGTCGAACCTAATTTTATGAAAGTTAATTAATTAATAATTAATTAATTAGGCGGGATTACCTATTAAATTTAAGGCTAAACAAATCGAGAAAAATCAATCTCTGTTTGTACATTTCGGCCTATTAGGCCTCATCAGCAGAGCTATAGATACAAAGACCGCTCCGTGTGCGATTCGAAACCTGATTGTCAAGCGGACTGTCAATATATATATATATATATATATATATATATATATATATATCATCAAGTCGTTGTCCATGACAATCGATTGTCAACCATTCCTAAACACTACAAACTATGACTAGTAATATATATATATATATATATATATATAGATAGATAGATAGATAGATAGATAGATATACATATGAGTGTGTGTATGTGTGTGTGTGAAAGTTTCCATCATTTTTATTA
>CM042139.1:45816620-45862577 GCA_023376005.1 Doryteuthis pealeii
TTTCTCCTATTTTCAAAATTATTCTTCTGTGCTCCTGGAAAATAATTATTACCTATCCTATTCGACGTGTCTATAGAACCGATAGTGTACGTCTGTCTAATCTTTCGTTCGGGGGGCTTTCTATTAACTGGTACTCGCCATTTTGCAGCATTTCTCTGGGGGCAATTCCACATCAGATGTTTGTTCGATCTGCATATCCAGCATAATCGATCCCTATCCCTATAGTACCTAGGCGGCTGTACCTTCCTGTAATTCATCCTGTTATCACACTTATCGTGGGGTCTTTTATTATGCCGTATTGCATTGATGTGCACCGTGCGCCTTCTAGCGTGGCAAATCTCCATCGGTGCAGGATCAATATTGGGAGGAATCCTAATCCTAGCCCATAATTTGTCCTCTGAGAGTGCTAGTTGATAGGCGCTCTCAATTGTTGGGGGATCACTTCTAAGTACAAACACCTTAACCTCGGGGTCCGCTAATCCCTCTATAAAACAGCACTTAATCTGCTGTTGCACTATCGGTAAATTCCTGTCAATTTGACCGTATGCATTATTACTTAATTGCATTATTTTATGCATATAGTCCTGCACATTTTCTTGACTGTCCTGTTTAACGTTAACTAATTGCCTTAAGTAATAATGTGCATAGTGTGTGATCCCAATATATTCTCTAATCACTTGTTTTAAGCCTAACCATGATATATCCTTATTACCTTCTATAATTTTATATACAAAATTTCCTATCTCTGCTCCTGTCGTTAAAATAGCTACCTTACATTTATCAGCTTCTTTGGCTTCTATTGAGGCAAAGTATTTTTCCATACTTTGGACCCACACCTCAAATCTATTTTCATCCTTATTAACTAAAGGTGCCATCTGCTGCAGATAAAAGTCATTTTTCAATGTATTTGACAGTGATTTTGCCGTATTGATTAATTCAGCTTTCAGTGCCTGAAGTAAGTCCCTAAATTGTGATTCCATCATATAATATTTAACAAGTATCAAACAAACAAGAGAGCGAAAAGAAAAGAAAATGGCCCAAAAAAAATAAGTGCGAAGTTGTACTTACGTATAGTTGTAAATAAAAAAGTTCAATCTTTCTTCTCTTTCCTTTCAAAAGAATGTCCTTTGTTAAAATTTAGTCTTTTTTTTTTATCAAAATATGTCCGTATAAAATTTTTTTTTTTTTGTTGTTTTCAAAGTCTATAAAATGTTCTTTAGTTTTCCGTTCTTTCGTTTTTCTTTTCCATGTATCAGAACTTTTCCAATGTTTTCGTTGTTTTTTTTTTTTTTTTTTTTTCTTCTTCTGTTTGGTGTTTATTTTCCGTAAAAATTCCGGCCGATATGTCTCGTCCCTACGTTGTGTTTTTGTGGCAACCCGGTTTTTACAAGTCCTTGCGTGAACTTTCGTGGTTCACAGGCACCAATTAACGATATGTAACGTATTGGCTTTCAATTAGCGATACGTAACGTGGCGGCCTTAATTCTTAATATGCAACGTAGTGGACCAGTTCATATTTAACGTAGTGCCTTCTCTTTCTCGCGGCACTACAATTCGTATATTCGTACGTACGGAGTTTGTTTACATACACACCCCAGATCTAGCAGTCATCGTCTGTGGCCCCAAAATCCTTCTCCCACTTCTTTTGGTCAAGGGAAAGGTATCACGTTTCACGGCCGCGTGCTCCTTCGTTACGGCCAATTGACTTTATCCACGGGTCGTCCCCTTTACGATAGTGACTTTACTATCTTGTTTGCGTCGTGAGTCCATTCATGAAAAGATTTCTTTCGTTGTAAATAGAGCAGACTAATAACACCGGGTTTACTTCTCAGAAGTTTATTATGTTCCAAACTTCCTATAACCTTTGAGAGAGAGAGAGAGGGTCCCTAATAATCTCTGTCTTAACAAGAGGTGTATTTTAACTGGATTCAACTTCGAGTTTTTAGTCCTTAGTAAACTTCTCGGTGAACAAGCTTTTCTTAACCTTTCCTTATCGTCTTCAGCGACAACAGCTTAATTCCGTACGATCACTGGCCCCTAACTGCTCTGCTCGCAGACTCCAACCCCAACTAACTGCTCGTGATTCTATTCGCTGGTCTTAAATAGCATTTCTAAATAATCTTCTAGAAGGTTCTACTTTAGAACTTTCGAGCCCTTTCGATTCTTTCTATTCGTTCCAATCTCACTGGTCAACCAGAGTTCACCAACCTAAAAGATCAAAGATTTCTTGGAGTCCAAAAGACTGTGTTTTTCTTAATCCTAGACTTATCGTCTGCTTTCTCTCGTTAAAAAGATGTTATCTATCCTAACTACTTTTTCGGGTTTCCACAAAGACCACCCCGCAACTCAAGATAATCGGTAGTACATTTTTCTAAGGTTCTTTTCCAAGTCTGGCACAAGGCCACAAATATAGGTGCTGGGCGGCGATTATGTAACACAGCATCCGACCCGAAAAAGAAAAAATCCTTAGGAAAAACTGTTGTACCGGCCGTTCCTACAGTGGAGAACATGCACCGGTTCTCACTATAAATAGTGAGACACCGAGTGGAAAGGAGGACTGTTCCCGTTAACGACAAGCTAGTCGTACATGTACCAATAATTGTAAATACACTTCTCTTATTTTACCCCATCTCGACTTGACTTCTTTTTACTGTTGGGACTAACATCACAACAAAAACCAAAACGGATTCCGCAGAAATCGATCCACAACCTCCGAGATCCTAACCATTCGAAGGATCATAGAAGGGGTTCGAACAAAGAATCTAAAGGCAACGCTGCTATTCGTAGACTTCTCCAAGGCATTTGATTCCATACACAGAGGTAAAATGGAGCAAATACTACTAGCGTATTGTCTCCCCAAATAAACGGTTGCCGCTATAATGATGCTCTACAAAGACACTAAAACAATGGTACGCTCACCTGATGACGACACAGATTTCTTTGATATTGCCACTGGAGTCCTACAAGGAGATACATTAGCACCATATATATTTATAATATGCCTAGACTATGCTCTTCGAACATCATTAGATACCATTAAAGAAAAAAGTTTTACACCTTAAAGAAAGGCAAGAAGCAGGCGATATCCTGCCTAAACAGTCACAGGTGCAGACTACGCTGATGACCTTGCGCTTCTTGCAGACACACCGGCGCAGGCTGAGTCCCTACTGCATAGCCTGGAGAAGGCAGCAAAGAATATCGGCCAGAATGTGAACTCCGAGAAAACAGAGTTCATGTGCTTCAAAAAGAAAGGAGACATCCCCACACTTGACGGTCAGCCTCTTAAGCCAGTAGAACATTTCACTTACCTAGGTAGTAATATCTCATCCACAGAAAGCGATGGTAGCACACGTATAGGAAAGGCATGGGCGGCCACAAAAAGACTATTAGTAATATGGAGATCCGATCTCACTGACAAGCTAAAGTGACAATTCTTCCAGGCTGTGGTTATATCATTGCTGCTGTATGGCTGCACCACCTGGACCCTAACAAAGGGCCTCGAGAATATAGCACTGATATAACCACAGCCTGGAAGAATTGTATATATTTATGTATATATATATAAATACATGCATATATATGTATATATATATATTTATATATTTATGTATATATATATAAATACATGCATATATATGTATATATATATATATTTATATATTTATGTATATATACATAAATACATGCATATATATATTATAAATACATGCATATATATATATATATATAATACATGCATATATAGGTATATATATATATATTTATATATTTATGTATATATATATAAATATATGTATGTATATGTATATATATATATTTATGTAAATATATATAAATATATGCACATATATACATATGTATATATATGATAATCTTCATACAATGACTGCTATTTACACAGTAGCATTGCAACCAACAAAGCCTTCATCAGATGATGACTCTGGGTTCAGGCATGGTTTCGGGGCCGAAGCATCATTACCACTAACCCAGAGCGCCCCAGCAGTAACTCACGATACCACCAGACTTTATCGGTTTGATGTCACAATATAGCGGTTAGCTGATGCGGTTAGAGCTTTCTCCTGAATTTTTCTTAAGTATTTCCTCTTGTCTGGTAGAGAAAGTCCAAGTTTAGACAAAAATGTCGAGGTTGAGTTGGCAATAAACCCCCGACATCCGATCTCAATAGGAAATACATCCGTTATCCATCCGTTTCTGACGCATTGTTCACGTAGGTCTTCATATTTTTCCAACTTCCGCTGATGGGCCCAATCCAGATTTTCTTCAAATGGAACCGTCAACTCAACGATAAAAAACTTTCTTTTGATTACCAGATTATTTGAAGTGAGCACATACGTGCACTCACTCCAAACAAACCGTTTCTTTATTCGGAAATGAGGTACAGCGCATGTGCACATAACTTGGCATGTAGCTGGAAGTTTGGTTTTCGGGGAGAGGTGATAAAACTGGTCATATCACTACACGGATCTATCTAGCTAGGCTCACTCACCGACCGATTCATTCAAAAATAAAAATAAAATTCTTGCATTCTCTCCTTGCGCAGCTCCCTTCCACCAAAATACCTCATTCGCTCTATGCATGTATCATACTTAAAAATTTCCCAATATTGATGATTTGCGATGGAGGGGGTGGGAAAAAATTGAAAATAAAAACCCCAAGAAACTGAAAAACACATGTAAACAAAACAAAAATTGTGGGTCATTTTGGTTTCCTCCTTTCCCTCAGCTATTGTGTAGGCCTGCCGACTGTCTTCCGCACTTTATTGTTTGAAAGCAAGCCGGTCAGTGCCTCTAATATGGGAGTGGGTTTCCTTAGTGGGTGGTCGGAAAAAAATTGGGATTCTGTAGGCCAGAATGACAATATCAGGACGCTGGGCCGTTAAGGTTATTTCAGTTGGAAAAACGAGCTGATGTTCCAAGTCGCATGCAATACGCCAGCTCGCGGAGCCGTCAAATATAGATGACACGTGCCTATTTTTACGCGAAAATTTCGAAATGTTTCCTTCTTTAACAAAATGTATTGCTTTGTTGATGTTATTATCAGATTTATTTGCAGTCTCACAACCTATCTTCGACGCTTCCGCAACAATCTCGAGGACTTCATTGTGTCTCCACGTGTAGCTTCTTAGAGCATACTCGCATCCCGTGAGAATATGTTTCAGGCTAGCAGTTTTCCCACATGCTTTGCATAGGTATGACGTAGCTAAGCCCCAGACGTGAAGATTGACTAGTGTTGGCAATATATCGTAAACTGCCTTTATCAGGAAACTTAATTTTTTAGGCTCCATATGTCTGATGTCGCTCCATATTACAACCCTCTCTTTTGCACTCTCCCACCTGGTCCATGCGCTCTGTTTACTTTGTCCCACAGCTGTAGCAATACGCTTGACTTCCTCAAGTTGGTGGATTTCCTCCGAAATCATCATCCTTTTATTTGATGTGGATTCTTTCGACCACCAACGCTGTGGGTGAAGACCTAACCCTGATCGTCCCTTTGCCACAGTTCCAATTATTTCTTTCATCTTGAGGGATGATTCTGCGTTTTCTACAGCTTGTTGTGCCTTCCATTTTCGACCAGTTATTACGGAAGGCTGGGCGTTCTTCACCAGTGGGTCGCGAGAGTCACGCAGCATTTGGAAAAGTAGCGCTTTACCTAATTTGAATTTCTCAACAAGTGACACCATCGGAAGTTTTAGCTTCGTTGATGAACTGTATAGTGCCACATTTGTTAAGGAATTAGGTACCCCTAACCATTTCTTTACATAATTACTGATTAAGCGCTCCATTTTTTCCACCTTTGTCAGTGATACCTCATATATTTGCATGGGCCATGATAGTTTAGGAATTAAACCAAAACAGATGCACCATATTTTATCTTTCTGTATGAGATCACATTTATCAATGGAGCGAAGGCCATCCTTTAGTTGTTTCATAATGTCCTGCCAACGATGTCGATCAGTAATTAGTAGGGAGTAGCAGCGACCGAGGCTCTTAACACTTCTTTTGCGGATTGTGGGGATTTCATTTCCATCGACGACAAACCTGACTTCTTTGCAGATTCCTTTCATTATGGAAAGACTGCGGCATTTAGAAGGCTTTATCTTCATCGCAGCCCATTTGAAGAGCTCCTGTAGGCGATTCATAAGTTGTTTCATATGGGATCTGGATTCTGCGACGAGGGTTACATCATCCATAAAACCCTTCATAGATGGGACGGTTTTCTTATTGGTGTGGTTTTCAGCATTACGCAGTATCATCTCCATTACCAGTACGAAAAGTAATGGAGAGATAAAGCATCCCATCATAATCCCAATATTCAACTTTTGCCAGTTAGTTGAATATTTATTATTAGAAAATCTCATATATGTACATTTAAAATACGCTGAAATGAGATTTCTAATGTCTTCTGGAATCCAAAAGAACTCCATTGCTTTCTCAAGTAGTTGGTGTCTTACTGAACCATACGCATTTTCTAAGTCAAGCCAAATGACGTGAAGTTCTGCTGACTTATTTTTTTTCCATTTTTATGGTGTCCCACAGCATAGTGGTGTGTTCAATACAACCTGGAAAGCTGGGAATTCCAGCTTTCTGTATGGATGTATTAACATACGCATTGTTCAGTATCAGTTAGTCATTCTTTTAACAATAACACCGAAAAAGATCTTACCTTCTACGTTGAGTAAGGAAATTGGTCGAAACTGGTCTAATCTTTTGGAGTCTTTTTCTTTCGGAATATGGATTCCATCAGCTAATCCCCAATCCTCCGCGATAAATTTCTTTGTGTGGGATTTCCGTAAGAGCCTCCAGAGAAGTGTTAAAACCTTAGGGCATCTTTTATAGAGCTTATACGAAATACCGTTAATCCCCGTTGAGCTCTTAGCTCTTGCTTTTTTGACAAAGTCTCTTATTTCACCTAGCTTCAGAGGTGAATTGTCAAATTTTTCCTCCGGGGGATGTGGACGGTTTAGTTCATTAAGATGACCCAGAGGAATGTTGGTGAGTGGGTCAGTGTATTTTTCCCGAAGATGCGCCTCCAAATCTTCCTTCAGAACGTTGAGAACTCCATTTCTCTCTCCCTCGAATAATTTATTTGTGAAATTAAATGGGTTTTTCCCAAAATCGCGCCTAGCTTTCCTTTTCCTTTGTCGCCGTTTCCTCGCGTTTTCTGCTCGTGAAATGGCAAGAATTCTTCCCTTGACTTCTGATAATTGTTTTTTCACCGACACTCGGTCCTCTGGTATTTCTTTAAGCCGCTTCTTAAGAAGCCTTTGCTCAGCTCTTAGACGGCCCTTCACTCGCTGTTTTCTTTTCTCTTTACAGCTCCAAAGTGATCAATGCACGCTGAGTGTGCGATTTTAGTGAAAGAATGCAATTTTACTCCGATAGTTCCCTTCAAGTTATTTTGGAGAATGAAGGATAACTCTTCGTCAAGGGCCTTCCATTTATTATCGTTTGATCTTGGCCAGTTGATCCTAGTTGCATTTTCTTTCACATTGGGTGCATTGGGTGCATTGGGTTGACAAACAAAGGGAACCTGTGCTCTGTGGTAGTTCTCTTGAAACTGATTCCCTTCAATCGATTTATGTATCTCTGATTGAGATTTGCGTTTTTGTCGATCAAGGCATCCCATTTTAGTGCGATGGATTCGCATTCCCTTGGTGCTTGCAAAACTGCATCCGCAACAGCATTGTATGTCCGTGGACGGTCCATTTTCGTTACCGGAATTAGTCTGGTTGATGATCTCATTCTCCGCCCCCCTTTCGGGTCATCATGGGGGCATATTTCCTTTGTTTGTGACGTGGTGATAAATAGTGGAGTCGCAGAACAAGAAGTTTGTATCGTATCACAATCCTAGTTGATCTACACGATGTGACTTTGGGCTACCGACCCTAATCACTCATGTATAATCATGTATATATTTATGTATGTATATATATAAATATATTCACATATATACATATGTATATATATGTATATATATAAATATGTGTATGTATATACATATGTTTATATATGTATATATATAAATATATGTATGTGTGTAAATATATGTATATATATATATATATATATATATATGAATATATATAAATATATATAAAACTCCAAATACTTGAATCTCTATACATAAAACATTACAAACCATCCTCAAACAAAATTAATTTCCAATGCAGTACACACATTTATGCCTATAGCACCTTTCCCATTAATTCTCTTCCTTCCAGCCTCCACATCCATTAATATAATTTGAAGAACTGGAATACATCACCCCTGATGATGGCACCTCGAAGTGCCGGAAATACTCGGGACATGAACTTTGGTAGACTAATATCACGAATTCCACCCAAATATTAAAATTTCGCCAGAAAACTTGAAAAAATCGCAAATAAAATACTTAAACAGGAGATGTGTCTGTTGTTTAATTCAACATGCATAAATGAGAAAATGTTGCTCAAATACACTCACTCTCACACACACACACACACACACACACATATATATATATATATATATATATATATATATATATAAAAGTGTTTAATAATTTGCCTGAAGCATTGTGTTTATATTGGTTTGGTGGTTGGTTTTCAATGCTATCACAATGCAAATGTAAAGAAAAAAAAGGTAAGTATTGTGTTGTTTATTAACCTGTGATTTATTCTTAATATTTCGGGATAAAAATCCCTTCTACAGAAGATCTCCCGAACTGAAGTTGTTGCTAGTGGCTGTCCATTTTCTTCGTCTCAAGCCTTCCAAAATCTTTGTCTGTGTGTGTGTGGGATGTTTATGTGTGTGTTTCTGTTCATGTGTGTGTGCGCGCTTATGTGTGTGTGTCTGTTCAGTTTTTGATTACTATTCCAGATCTGGTTCATCCTTTAAGCATGAATCCTTTTTTTTTACTATCAGGGCCATCTGATTCTTTTTTTTATGTGTCTGTGATTAAAATTCCAGAATTAGTTTTTTCTTTGGTTATTCATGGGTGTGGGTGTGTAAATTTAATGTCTATCAAAATCACCTGTTGTGTGTTTGCGTGATCTTGCTCTTAAGTCCCAACACCATGTGTGTGTGTGCGTGATCTTGTTCTTAAGTCCCCACACCATGTGTGTGTGTGTGTGTTTGTGTGTGTGTGTTATTTGTATGTGTGCGTGTCTTGTTCATATACATTTATATGTGCCTATGTGTGTGTGTTGGATTTAGAAGCTTAGAATGAAATTAATTTGATCAAAAATTGTAATTATAGATTCTGCTAAATTTTTGTTTATTTTATTTTTTAAGATATTTATTTTATTTATTTATCTATGACTTTTATTTTTTATGATGTTTTTAAATACTTTTTTTAAAATTTCTTATTTGCCTTGCCCGTATGTGTTTGTGTGTGTGTTGGATTTTGAAAGGTTAGAATAAATCTAATATCTATCAAGAACTATGATTATAGATTCTGCTTATTTGGTTTGTAAAGGGTTAAGGTAAAAGGTAGATTAATACTGTGATTTCTGTGATTTTCCTTTTTTTATACATATATCATATATATGTCTTATCCACAGCCTAGTCACATGAATTAATTATTAAGAGATTAGCAAGGGATATTTATATTCTTTAATGTAAGGTCAATTATTTAGTCAAATTCATCAATATCCAGGGAAAATCCTATTTGTTGACAACTAGAGTGCATTGGCTTGTGCATGTGTGTGTGCTGGTCTATGGATGTGGGTGCGTGTTTTGAATTTGTCTTCTCGTTGTAGATTTGTTGCATCATGAAATCTCCATTGTGCATGTGGGTATATGTTGCGCGTGCGCGTACATATACATGTACGTGTGCGCGTTGGTTGTGGGTTGTGGTTGTATTATGAACTCTGCGCTGAGTTCGGTTCTGCTATTGATCCCTGGGCGCAATTTAGCTATTAGTAATGCCTCCTTAATTCGGTGAATACCTAGATTTCTCTCCCTGACCTCTATTTTGACTGTAATGCTTTTCTCCGTGTTATTGCATTTAATTAAGTGTTTGCGGAATGTGGATGCTTGTGTGTGTAAGTGTACTTTGACCCTAATATGTAGTGGTCTGGTGGTGCTGCCTATGTAGAATTGATTGCATTTGTTACATTGTGTGCGGTATACCCCATTCCCTTCAGGGCACTTACCTATGCTGCGGATAGGGCAGTTCATTAGTGTGCAACTAGTGGTGTTCTTATGGCGGTTTTTGGAGAGTTGTCTCCGAAGTGAAGGTCCGTAATGAGCAAGTTGTATGCCCAGGCCCTCCTTCCAGATCGCCCTGCGTATCGCTGCGATTATGCTGTCATTGAAGTGTTGTAACCTTGGGAAGCAGTTATTAGAAGTGACATGGCTTTTTGTGCCTTCTGTTTTCTTCAGTCGCTTTTTTACTGAAGCGGAGTAACCGCTGGCTTTCAGTATGGACATGAAGTGTTATTCATAATAATTATTACCATATATATATATATATAAATGTTGTTCTGGTTCCAACGGGAGAAAATTCAATATTTCATAAAAAAGAAGGTCCGCAAAATGTATTATGTTCTCAGAAAATTAAAAAAAAATATTTTTATCTTACATATGCGACACGTGTTTCTGATCTGTTGTCTTCTTCAGGCATTGAATTATTATTTTGGCAGAATATGTCCGATATTTGATAGGTTGTGTGTGTTTCTGCAACTTTTCTATTATAATGGCTGTGTAATAACGGTTCCACGTTACGTCATTTTTTTCAAAGATTGTGGAACGTTACATCATCTTTTTTCTCAATTTTTGCGCGCAAATCGCACGTAAGGATTGAAAAAATAACGTAGCGTTCAACCGTTATTACACATCCATTATAATAGAAAAGTTGCAGAAACACACACAACCTATCAAATATCGGACATATTCTGCCAAAATAATAATTCAATGCCTGAAGACAACAGATCAGAAACACGTGTCGCATATGTAAGATAAAAAGAATAACACTTTTTTCTGTGAATATAATACATTTTGTGGACCTTCTTTTTTATAATATATATATATATATATATATATATATATATTATATATATATATATATATATATTCCAACCCCTCCACACGAGTAGGATGTGACAGAAGTTCAATTTCTCAATTTAACAGGTTTGAATTTAGAGATTTCCTTCTACTAGACTGGTTACCTAGCCACTGTTAAAGATCTCAGTCTATCCTACTATTTATCCAAAGCTGGAAAGTAGTTGGATACATAATTTTCCCAAAGGCATTAGCGGTATATGAAATGCAAACCATTTCCTACGACTCTAACTATTACACAACGCGCCTCCACACACACACACATATTACTATATAAAACCCAAAAAGACACCGAGTGGTATCTTTCGAGCTCTCAAACAAGTTCTATTTAACAGAAGACATTCACTCTGGGATTTGAATTCCATGAAGAACCTGCGCTATGAATCCAGTTAGTTTATCTCAATGTTAGCTGAATTATTCAATTGTTCCCTAATCAAGCCTTAAAAAACATCTGCATTTGTGCAAATATTAGCTGTTGATTTTATTGTGTTTTCTGATAGATTACGATGCATAGATTACAATGATACAAAAGAAAGCAGTTAATTCTACGAATTGGCGGAGATATGAGCATTTGGATTTCCCCTACTTAAGCCTTAAGAAGCACCAATTTTCGTTGAAATTTTTCTCATCCTGCTCATCATCATCATCTCACTAGCAGTGCCTAGAGATCATCATCATCATTAGTGATCTAATATTCTCTTCATAATATTCTGCTATTTATTCATGTTCGTTCTTGCATTAACATAAAAGAATAATCAATTACATTATAGAATCCATGTCTATTTTTGTTAAAGGCCGAGTTAAACATAATCATAACAGATCAAAGCATTTTCCTAATGCACCTATTATTTATATATATAATATATATATATATATATATATATATATATATATATATATATATATATATATATTACTGATAACAGGTCAGTTGCATAAAACAAGCGATTATTTATTAGCTTCATTATTTCTGAATTCTAATAGGTAAATCACTGTCTTTCGATATTACAAGTTGTAGATTTTTTACAGTAATATAATATATATATATATATATATATATATATATATATATGAGTAAATAACAGATTGAGTAAAATCCAACAAAATGTAATTAAAAATTGAGGAATAAAAGCAAATAAGCACTAAAAACATAATTCAATTGATATTTCGCCTTGGTGTGTTAACGAGGCTTCGTTAGAATGGCAATAGGGTCGGGACAATCATATAGGTGCTAGGGCTTTACGTGACTAACCGATTGACCAGAGGGTTTTTTACGACCAGAATATATTCACAACATATCAATACGAGTCACGATACTCCATTTTAAAATGTCAGCTTATTTTCAAAAGACAAACAAAACGAGACTGGAGAATGTGGAGATCAGAAGAAGAATAATCGAGAACATCGAGACTACAGCATTGTTAAGATCAGCTAGAATGCGTAGAAGTGTTCTGGAGACGTGAGGAGATTTGATGTTACTCAGACTCCAGTTAAAACTGGAATGAAAATAAGAATGAAGCCATACGCAGCATTTTTCCGAAATCCACCCTATTTTCAGAATATAATTTCAGAATTCAAACTCGTATGGAATATTAAGGAATTTGTCTGAATTATTGAGATGAGGCTTGATAATATGTATTATTCGAACTATTGTCCTCATCTATATTGTTATATGCACAACGTCTCGGGCGGTCTTCTTCCGGTGTTTCTTGTCAAACTATGGAACCTTCATGTCGTAATCGAAAGCCTGAGCGGAAATTCGAATCGAAACCTTTATTCAATCTACGGAAATAAATAGTTCTCATTCCATTAACAATGACCGGGTACAAGTGTTAAGCCAAGTTAAATATTTTATCTCATTATCACCTTTGGTCGACATTGAACCTGCAATCTCCAGATGATTGACACTTAGAACTCAAACTTTATATACGTTGCGCCATGTGTTACAACTGGACATGACAAGAAACACCTGAAGAAGGCCGGGTGGCACATCGACTGAAACGTTGCGTATATAACAATGTAGATGAGGTCAATAATCCAAATTTAGGACTTTGTTTATGATCATTTTGGAAGTGTCGTTCCTGACATTGTCGGTTTCCTTTAACAATCTCAACCGCTACAGATACCCTTTTACATGCACTTTAACAGAATAAGTAACTTTTGCTCTAATGAATCTCGAAGAATATACGCTTGAAAGGTTTTTATGGCCCGAGAACGAGGCCAACTGATAAAATGCCTTAAAACGTCTGCACTTTTGGGAACTCTGCATTGTACGAATTCTTTAATTTTGAATGACTCCTTCTCAATTAAATTTGAATAAAACTATTTATCTAAATGACTTCTAATTGAAACTTAAGTGCCCAATTATTCCCCTTATTACTAATCAGTGTCATATTTCTCTGGAATTTCCATTCCCCAATTTAACATCTTTCAACAAAATCCATCGAATTAAAAAGCTGATTTAATGTATGTATAGAATAATAGCAGGACCTGTGGATGTACCACAGTATGATCATTTAATTATTACAACGTTTGATAGTTTTACTTAAGAACTATTGCTAAATCATTCAATATGTAA
This sequence comes from Doryteuthis pealeii, assembly GCA_023376005.1. NCBI lineage: Eukaryota > Metazoa > Mollusca > Cephalopoda > Myopsida > Loliginidae > Doryteuthis > Doryteuthis pealeii. The sequence continues at coordinate 45,830,262 of CM042139.1, forward strand.
AAAGTATAATAAACTTGATTTAACTCTCTCACTCTTTTTCTTTCCTTCTTTTCATTTTTTCATTATGTTCGATTGAAACAGATAAGCGTTATTGTTATATTTCTCTGTGTAGCACGTTTTTTCTTCCCTTTCTTTTTTTATGGTAAAATGGGATTCACGCAATTCTTATCCACTAGTCGCGTACGAGCTTCGGTTTGTGTGTGGTTTCCCACAATAAGGATCCTTGTGTTCGACTGACACGATGGGATATCAGTAAATACCGACCAACTGTCATCATGACTAAACTCTCTTCTCTTGTAAAATTCACATTTTATGCCCAGTCATGTCTTTCTTAAAATTCTTTTCTGCAAATGTGCTTCACTCTCTTATTATGTGATTAACTGTTTCATCTCTCTCCCCACATTACATGCAGTTTCTATTCTCTTGTGTATTATTAATGTTTGCTTTGCTATAATTATCCCTAATGGCATTATTCAGTGTTGCTATAAAAAGAGATTTGCGACCAAATTACTCAGTTTGTCGTTTGAAGTATCAATACAATTTTCTTCTTTCCATTTCTGCTTTCTGGGTTTTTCGATTGCTGTTATTGTTTTTGCCTTTGAATTATTTCGTTTCTTATTGCAATTGCTGGCTGCAGTAATCATTCTTTTCATCTCCCGGAATTGTTGTATCCACACAATCCTCAATGCTGGCAAGTCCTTTTCTTGACACATAGAATCTGTCTATGTTTTCCATCGAGCATAACGAGATGTGTATTATCATTAATTTCATTGTTCTCCGGTACATATTTTTTAGGGATTATGATCTAGTCACGCTGAAAGCACCTGATTACATGTCCTTTTTCTTCCCTTTCTTTCTTTATGATAAAACGGAATGGTCCATTATTTAACTGAGGAGAAAAAACTCATAAGAAAAAAGAATTCGACAGTAAGCAACACCAGATAATCGGGATTTACATTATTGAATTTCATCTTGGACTGATCTTTAACCAGACGGTGTAGCAAGATGATAACGGTCAGAAGATAAAGGAACAAGTGTATCAATATATAGATGACATTTTTTCCTGCAATTCAAAGAGAAGCAGTTTCTCTCCGGAAATTTCCCCTTCGTAACCATATTCATGTCATCCCCTGTTCATTTTCCATATATTTTCACTTGAATTATCCATATACGTAATTGTTTTCCTTCCTATTTCCCCCCATATTTTGTCCTTATTTAAGAACCGATCCTAGGACTTCAAGTACAACTGGTATCACAGTCACCTTAAAGTTTTATTGCCTTTTGCGCTCCCTGTAAGATCCAAGTGCTTCTTTATCTTTTCGATAACTTTTATTTGTATTCTGTAATTCGTTGGAACGGAAAAATCCACGAGATGACAAGTTATTGGCTATTTGTTAATTAATATTAGGTCTGGTCTTCTGGCCAGAATTTCACGTTTCGTTTGTATCTCAAATTACTCATGCTCACACCAGATGTCTGGTATTCCTCGCTGAAGATAAAATGATTTCAAATCATATCAAATATCAAGTGCTAAAATTACTATATCTGTGGTCTGAGGTGTCTCATCTAATCATCAAGATCGTCTAATTTACTATTTTCGCAGGATTATCGATATGAATAATAATGATTTACTGATAATTAATATTTTCGGTGAGGTTATTCTAATTTTCTTTCAGTTAAGTAGTTAACACTTCACAAAAATTCCCCCTTAAATACGTTTTCTTAACATTATTTCTGAAATCACCCAATTCTTATATATTATTTCTGAATCCTTTCTTAGAATCAATAGACATTTTGAAACATTTGCTTTTTTTAACATGCTCTCCTGATACAATTCAAACGTATGAATATACTTCAACCCCCTTTTTTTTCTTGTATCACTTGATAAATGAATACACCAACATCACTAGGTGATATTGTTACATAACTGATGGGCGTACTATCAATTTTGAACAGTTAATGTAGAATTCAAATTGAAGCGGTTGGAACATATTATTTGAATGTTATTCAAATCATCCAGGCCATGTCACCCACCCCCTTCAATTTTTCTGAAATGTTGTACAGGTGTGAACTATGTTAATGTTAGACAATCCCCGGAGTTATATCGATTTTTAGATCTCCAAATTTGCGGGGGGGTGGGGGTCACGAAATTATGCAGTGCCACATCGGGATATTGATCTTGTTATGAGAGAAAAAAAACCCCACAATAACTTAAAATTGGTTGACTTTCAGAATTTTCCGATAGCATTTTTGGATTTCTATGGTGAAAATTCTTTTATAAACCGCTTTTTAGGAGTAGGGATGAACTAGAACTAATTTTACACACAAAAATAGATTACAAAAAGTAGCCATTTTTCGCGAAACCCACCAAATTTGGTGAGCTAAAAATCTACATAACTTGGCCAATTTTTGGAATTCGGGGGGTGTCTAACTTTAACAGTCCACACCAGTACAAAATTTTAAAAGAATTGAAGGGGGTGACAATTTTATTTTTTCTGAATGATTTGACATAAAATTGCCCTTGAATTAAAATCTGCACGTTTGATTTGATTGGCATTTCGTAACCTTAGTTAGGAGCGTTCATCTCCGTTTGCGATTAAAAACGTGAGAATAGATATTTCAGTCGGTTGCGAGCTGATTAGATAGGAAGATGTAATGGCGGTTGGTTAGCTGGACTCGCACTCGCGTGGTTATGGATCCAGATCTTAAGAAATTGAATGAATATATGATTTCCCAAAAATATATGTTTTGAGTTAGTCACTTAAAAACGCAAGACATCTCGCTAGCATATTAAGATGAAGAAACCGCCCGAAACCATAAGTCAGAAGCAGCCATCAATGAAAGATACTCAGCCAAGCTACCAAGTAAGTACAGATTATAAGGCTAAGATTAAATATGAGATATATTCACGAATATTTCATATATATATATATATATGATATATTCACGAATATTTCATATATATAAAGCGGTGACCGACAAAAAAGATATACACATTGTGGCGGGAATGCTCACATTGGGAAATAATGTAACAACTTTCGTTCTCTTCTTTGCAAAATCAAGGTTTTTTGTTTTGAACTTCATTCAACTTTTATCTCCGACCACCAACAACATGGAGTAACTGGCTCTGATGATGATTTTTGTAAAATCGAAATATTGATCAGTATCAGCTATGTATATTTTATAAATCGTTTTCTCTTTAACAGCATTGTGTGTTGTTTTCATTCCATCTTGCTCACACACATTTATATATATATATATATATATATATATATATATATATATATATATATATATATATGATATATTCACGAATATTTCATATATATATATATATATATATATATACATATATATATAATATATATATATATATATATATACTGTCTATGTAAAAAGACGTTCTACAACAATATCTGAATGCCATGATGAAGATTATATATATATATATATATATATATATATATATATATATATATATATATATATATATTTAAATCTTGTATAACTGTCTTTCTATATGTGGTTTCTCCACAGTCAGCTAAACAATCTAATCATTTAGGTTTAGATTTTTATCCTCCTATCTGGAGTTGTAACTTACTCGAATTATTTTTGTAAACACCTTTGTAGAAGGTAAAATGAATATTCATTTCTTAAAGAAAACTGCTTCTACGGCCAATCTTATTTATTCGTCTCTCATTCTGTATTTTAAAACAGATTTTCCAATGAAAATATAATAGAAAAATAATCACAATCCAAATTATTTTTCTCATGAAAAGCGTTCTTCAAAATAATTGATTGTGACACGCATTGATAATTGGGTCCGTCAAAACACACTGTACGACAAAAATATTGATTCTAGCGCTTTTTGTTTCAACGATAATGACTTCCGATAGGAATAGTACCGACCCTATATATATGTTATAGAATACAATATACTCATAGGGCGATAGTTATCATTGGTTTCAAAGCAACGTACTGGTCACTTATCGTCATGAAAACGCACATGTGAAAGTGGCCAGTACGTTGCTTTGAAACCAGTGATAACAATGGGTCCTTAAGTGTATTGTACTCTATAACAAATATATACAACTCTGATATCCATAATGGAGTACTTTATTCTCAATTCCCAATAGTAAATTATATATATATATATATATATATATTGCTATGTTTGATCTTTACGCTGTGATCCGCTTGAATAATATTTAGGGCTATGCAAACATTTTTGTTATTCTTGCTGTTATTAATTGTAATTAAATATATGTAATTACTTTGCTATCATTATCTTAACCAACAGTCCTTTAGTCATATTACAACATACTTCTACTTGTGACTACTTCAAGAGATACAGTAAATCCAGACATTTTTTTTTATTCACTCATCTTTCTAAACCCAAACCAATAATTACTATTGATGTCTGTTATTATTGTCGCCAACCCAAGATCTTTATGAATATCATGATGAACAATCTTCTTCTTCTTTTATTGTATCATTTTTATCCAGATGATAATTATAGTGTCTCACAGAGGATAATTTCCTTCTGGTTTTAACCAAGCGCAGATTACTGGTTTGCAACATATCGCTTATTGGCTGGATTCTTTAAAACGGTTTACATGAGCATAAAACAAACAATCTTATTTTTTAATGATTGAGTTCATTAACATTATCAAAAGAAGTCAATCATTTACATCATCAACAAAATCGTAAACTTTACGAAATTTAAAACATAACAGTTAATTTTCACATTGAAATATTTGTATTATTGAATTATTATCTAAAACAATAGGTTTTAGATAATTATATCGAGGAAGATATAATAAACGAGTAACTCTTTACAGGCATCCCACCATACAAGTCGTACACAAGGATCCTTATAATGGAAAGCCACATGGAAATTGATGCTCTTTCATGGCTAATGCATAAAGATTCGGCATTCCTATTTTGAGGCGCCTAGAGGCCATTAACTTATTAAATTAATTCATTAAATTAGTATATAAAAACCTTTAGTCGTTCTTTTAGTTACATACCGAGTAACATATGATATTCTGGTGTTTGGAAATCGGGAACAATAATCGCAAAACGATTGAAGATAAAATTATATGGGAACGACAGAAAGATGATGCATGATGTTTTAAACACTTGCTGGAAACAGAAACCTACTATGCATCTCACAAAACAATCAAAGTAAGACGAGCAAAACATATTGAACTCTTCTGGAGAAATAAGGATGTTCTTCTATGGACACACTAGTGTTGGCCGATCAGCAAAAAACATCACGTTCTTCAGCTCTGTACGGATATTGGATGCTTTCTTAAGGTGTTATCAATAGTAATGAAATATAGTAAGAGGGAAAGAGATTGAAAAAAGAACTGATTATATATATATATATATAATATATATATATATATATATGTGTGTGTGTGTGTGTGTGTGTGTGTGTGTGTGAATAGGAGAGAAAGAGAGAGTGAGACAACACGCCTTGATGAGGATGATACATGAGCAATTACTAGAATCATTATAGCACTTGTTCGCCAATAACTGATTGATTTTTTTTTATACAAGATGAATATTTCTGAAATAGGGAACATTAAAACATTTTTAAAGGCAATTTCCATTGCTTAGACTGTATGTAAAGCGTTTTATTACAAGAAATTGTGGCTGATAATAATCAGAAATTATATGTATACACGGTGTGTCATAAAAGTAATGAGATTGAAGCTGGATTTACCAAGATAGAAATGAATGATAAATGGAACTTTAATTTTTTTCAGAACACATGGTGTGTCATAAAAGTGCCGAGATTGAAGCTGTATTCATCAGGATAGAAATGAACAATGAATGGAACGTTAATTTTTCCAGATTACCAGGTGTGTCAAAAAGTTTTTAAAATCTTGATACTTTTTGGACACAGTTTGTGTGTGTATATATATATATATATATATATATATATATATATATATATATATATAAGCAGGAAGTCAACAAATATGGTGACTGAGGGTTTCTCACCTATGCTATATTCAACCAAAGTACATAGAAAAAAATCTCAGTTTCAAAGCGCCGTTGAATACTTGTCGCCGGAATCCAAATGTAGATATACACGCTCTATAAATTATCAATATTGAGCTAAATATAAATATAACAAACTTTGTGATAAATCTTTGACTGTCTCATATATATATATATATATATATATTGACTGTCTCATATATATATATATATATATATATATATATATATATATATATATATATATATATTTCTATTGAAATATATATGTACATTGTAATGTATATCATTATATATATATATATAGTATCATATATATTATAAAATATCTAATATGTATTAATATATATGCATATGCATATATGTACAAATAGGGTATGTATACATATATATATACATTAAAACACAAATATATCTAGTATGATATATGTTTTTATATACTTATATGCATTTTAATATATGTAATATAGGGTATATATATTTATATATGTTATATAGATACATATTAAGACAGAGATTTTTCTTATTCGATAGAGCGTTCGCCTGGGACTCACAAGGTTACTAATTCGATATCGGGTCTCGCCAACTCGCCGTATGAGTAGCACAGGGATCTTTGCAGTAAAGTAAGGCGCTGATGGTATACATAACGCCTCACCTAAGACGCTTAAAAAATTTCCTTGGTCTAGCGCTAGAGAAAAGGGGATAGACTTCCTAGCTGTCTGGCTGATACCGACTTAGGATACCCGACGACTTTACTATAGTATAATATATGTAATAATATATATAATATGAATGAAAATATTATGCTATGTATATAGTATACATATTATATTATGATATATGATTATATATAATATCATAATATATATATATTCATATACGTTCTAATGTATACATAACCATCTTATTATTATACATTTATTAAATAAATATATATATATATATATATATATATATATATATATATAATTTTTTATATACATTATGTTACATTGGGTAAATACATATAGCATATATATAATATCCTATATCTAACATTTATATATTGTATAATATATATATATATATTCGTGTGTATTTTATAGCTAGTATAGTGTATATATAATATACATATGTAGCATGATTATATATATATATATATATATATATATATATATATATATACACGAGGGTGAGTAAAAAATTGTCGCCATTTTATTTAGGACAGGTATAATTAACAATTCAGGAATATGTATCATACATCAAAATGAAGCTTGTCCTCTGTGGATCACATCCCAACTTCTCATAGTCAACATTTCTCTTAATAGCAATGAGAACATGTACCTATGCCCCGTAAAATTATGTTGACTGTTCTTTGAGCCACTTCTTCACTGCAGATTTCACTTCCTTGTAACTGGAATAATGTTTGCCTCTCTTTGGCCGCATGAAAGAGGGTTTGAGAGGCAATAATTATTCCAGTGACGAGGAACGATGTAGAAGTTGGGATGTGATCCACAGAGGACCAGCTTCATTTTGATGTATAATACATGTTCCTGTATTGGCAATTATACCCGCCCTCAACAAAATGGCATTACTTTTTGACTCACCTTCGTATACATATATATATATATATATATATATATATATATATATATGAGGCGCGTGGCATAATGGTTATAGTCGTAGGAAATGGACTCGTCGACCAGAGTTCAAATCCTTGACAAGGCTGCTTGCAATTCACATAGTGCTAATACTCTTGGGAAAGGTATGAATCCATATATTCTCCCTCCAGCTATAGGTAAAATAGTAGGACAGACTGGGCTCTTTAACCAATTGACTGTGCCAAAACGTGCGGGTGTTCGAATACAAGCCTACACCACTATAAACAAAACACTGAAGTTTGTTCATTGGATGAACCCTCATGTATCAAAATCGACGAGAGTCCATTTTATATATATATATATATATATATATATATATATATATATATATATATATATATATATATATATAAGTTACAATATATATACATAAACACACACACAAACACACATATATATATATATATATACATATATATATATATATATATATATATATATAATACATATATTATAATATAGATAAAATAGTATATGCATATAGTATATACATAAACATTTGATAAATACATTTTTATGTGATTGTTATTTAAACGGTTTTGATTTATCAAATACATGTCAAAACCTCTATTCACTCTAATTATTCAATATAAACTCTGCAACTTTTGGCGGTAGTTATACATGTAACAATAATAAACAGGGTCGTATTTTTATCTCCGACAGAACTTGTCTACATAGGCAAAGTTTCGACTTTCGTTATCGTTGGCCAATAATTTACTGTTATTACTCGCCCACTAAGCTTACTTCATTTCGTCGCAGTAACAATCTAATTATTTCGGAGGGTTGGTGGATGGGGGGGAGGGGGTTAGGGTTGAAACTGTTAAAGCAATCTTACAATTTTTGACGTAAATCTTGGCAACTTTCGGCATTGAATCTAAATGTTTCTGCTTTAAAAATTAGAAAGAATACTAGCATTATATATAATATATATATATATATATATATATATATATATATATGTATGTGTGTGTGTGTGTGTATCCACGCACACACCACACATACGCTCATATGTACACACACGATGTACACAATTAACTCACACACACAGACGTATAACACTCAAACACATACACGTAAACACATTCATTAAACTCACACATACACGTGTTTATACATACAAACGCACACACATTTACACGTGTATACATGCAACAACACGCATTACATTTACACATACGGTACACATATACACTTAGACATACACGTAATACGTATATACATATGCACACATATGTACACGGACACATTGTACACATATGTTATATATATATTTACCAAACACCCCGAACGAGCAAGATGTGAAACAAGGTTAATTTCTGAGTTTGAATTATGTGTTTCCTTGCTTCTAGACAGTTTAACCTATCTAAGGCTAAAGAGCCCAGTCTGGCCTACTATTTACCCATAGCTAGAGTGAGAGTAGTTGGATGCATACCTTTCCCAAGGATATTAACGCTATGTAAAATCCAAATAAACTCGTCCATTATATATATATATATATATATATATATATATATATATATATTATTTTGAATTCAATATAGTTACAATGTAGCAATATTCACCGGAAGTTAACTAGACAAGATTAGATATGTACAAATATAAAAATTCAAACCCATTCTCAACAGATATTGCAAAGTTAAGAGACGAATTTTATCTTCTCTAATAACTTATAGAATAATTATATATATATATATATATATATATATATATATATATATATATATATATATATATATATATATATCTTCTTTCAAAACTGTTACACTAAAGATATACAATTATGTGGTTGGCGGATGTGCTAATGACGAAACGATCGCGTGACCTGCACGCTTTTTGGAACGTTTTGAATTTAAATTATTTTCTGCTTCTCTCTCGATTATTCCGGATTAAAAACAAGCTCTGATGATGATTTTTATAAATCAGAATATTGTTCAAAATTAGCTATGAATATGATATAAAATATTTTCATTTTACAGCATTGTGTATTTTCATATCCTTTTATCTATATATATATATATATATATATATATATATATATAATATATATAATATATATATATATATATATAATGCTCACTGAATTTCCAACTTACTTGCAATAGCTTGCTAATATTTACTCCACATATATATTTATTCCATGATAATATCTACTCCACAACCTTTTGTTTAATATGTTGGCTTTAAAATTTTATTTTAATCGAGACCAATGCAGCTGACCACCGAATTGTGATTTTGGTTAGTTGGTAGTTTTACGGAATATTAAGCCCTGCTGGGTTATTTAATGCCAGAGTTAGACTTTTTGTAAGAAATTGTATGTTTTAAATAATAATAATAATAATAATAATAATAATAATAATAAGTCGAAACTGTTAATCATATAATAAGCGAATGCAGCAAACTAACACAAATAGAGTGCAAGGCTAGGAACGACAGGGTGGGAAAGATGATCCACTGGGAATTGTGCTAGAAAAAATGTTGCATGCACAAAGCGGAATCTGTCCTGGAGAAGGAGACGCATACAATTCATTGGGACTTTGAGATACAAACGGATCCCCTAATCCCGTCTTGGTGACCAGACCTAGTTTTAATTATCAAGAAGAAGAAACGTATCATCTCGTGGATGTTGTCGCCCCGGTGGATCAGTGTGAAGGTGAAAGAAAACGAAAAGATAGACAAATACTTGGACCTGGCCAGAGAGCTAAAAAAAACTGTGGAATATGAAGTAAAGATCGTAGCAATTGTAATTGGTGTCCTTAGAACGGGTCCTAAGTTTTTGAAAAAGAGTGTGAAGGAATTGGAAATCCCAGAAAGAACTGAGACCATCCAAACAACAGCACTGTTAAGATCAGCTAGAGCCTTACTGCTAGATGCAGTTTAGCGTCCTACTAAAGACATCCCTTGTTTATTTGGAGGGGGCAAGTTTTTACAATTCTGAAAGGGATACAGTCGGCATATTCTAATCTCTGCCGACATAATTTTGGTCAGCTCGGTCGGCTGGGGCTGTAGAATACAGCGACTCCACCTCTGCAGAGGGATAAGATCCCCAATGTGACCACCTGTTGGTCATGTGTGGCGATCCGTGATGCTTAAGGATGGAACCCTGGAGACTGAGCAGTCAATGACATGCAACCCTCCACTTTGACCCTTATGCTGATCGGTCGGTCGGAAAGGCACCATTCGATCAATCGACTGGACACATCAGGCCTTAGCACCTATATGATTGTCTCAATCCTATTGCCCTTATATCAAACTCCAACTCTTTTTATCAAATATGTGCTCGAAGGTCGTGGCTGAGGGTCTTTGTGCCTTAGGTATGACGTTAAACTATCTGATGGTTCAAATTCTGGAGCTCTGGGGAATGTGGTGTACCCCTTCAATATCATTACTCCCTGGTTCACTGGGCCCATCTATGGTTTAAATAGAAGAACTGAGTTTAAATAGAAGAACTGAGTTTAAAGAACTGAGTTTTTAAAAATTGAACACCCATCAAGAATGAATCAAACAAAACGTTTTTGGTATTAGATAACTCAACAATGGTTGACATGCCGTAAAATCCAACCAAACATAATTTTGGTTATTTAATGTGTCTTTTACATTGACATTTACTGAACATTGACTTATTGGCGAATTATTCTTCGTATTTCGTTTGTCTTGTCGTATGTCGCAGCTTTTATCCCTAAGCGGTTGACTACAAGATTTATCGCTACAGTAAAATCGAATCTACTAATGAACTATTTCAATAGACTTAATCGTACACATCTAAATACCAGTTCAGAGTTGTGTGTATGGATTTAAGTACGTTACCTTCCACAAATAAGTACACCATACTTTTTAAATAAATAGTTAATTTTATCGTGGGTGGAAACCCTTGATGCAAAACTGGTGAGTTTTAAAACTTTAAGAAAATTGAGTACCATCAAAAATTATTTCTCATGTCAACCCTTGTTGGGTTATTTTATGCCGAAGGTTTTGTTTTAACGTCTTCGGCATAAAATAACCCAACAAGGGTTGACATGTCATAAAATCCAACTAACCAACCAAAATTTTTCTCAAAATTATTTTTCCTTCCATTATTTCTGAAATCATCAAATTCGATTTATTTTTTACACTATTGCTGTTTTGAATTTGTTCAGACAATTTGTTGTAAAAATATATTACTCAGTTAGCAAAAAATCCAGTTGTTTAATAGACTTATTTTTAAAAATCTGCTTTGACAGGTTGAGGAGGAATATTAGAAAAAATGCCAACCAAACCTAGAAATTCCATTATTTTCAAAGTTTCAATTAAATTATCTCATTTGTACTTCTAGTAAATTTCTCCAATTTCTCAAACCAAATGTATCCTTTTCCTATTTCTATTAGTTTTGTCACATTTCTTTTGACATGTCCTCTAATCTCATTATTACACAGCAATGTCCATGTCTAGACAATGGAGCAAAGATCTTATATATATATATATATATATATATATATATATATATATATATATATATATATATATATATATATATACCGTGAAAGGTCTTATTAGGGTTTGTCGAAGACAATGTAAAAAATGTAAAAATGACTTGAATGCCGAGATCTAATAAGAAACGATCTTTGTTACTCGGCAGATAAATTCTACAAACTCTCCATAATTTAGGTAGATTTTTGATTTCATAAACATCTACCCAACAATAAATAGTCATTCTATCACTGTCTGTGTCCCTGACTCTTTATATATCGCGGAAACGTTCTCGCCCTGACCAAGAATGTAGAGAAAGTCAAGTATACTGAATATTTGGGATGCATATGTGGAATGATATGCACGTTTCATGGACCAGATTATTTATTTCTTAGTTGGGCTGAGGACTTTTCAGCACCCACTATCATCATCATGTCGTGCTAACAACAAGTATATTCATGACAATCGCTAACCAAGCATCCTATTATTCATTACCCCCGGCAGATCATCTGTACAGCATATACAGGGTGGACAAGAAGTCACTAATTAGCGCTATGGGAAATGCAAAGAGCATCTTCCAAAATTTGAACACGCCTCGACGTGTCTATTTCCTATCTTACACCCATGACCTTATGGCAAACTATGTATATTGTGTAATGGGTTTCCCATCTTACGTAATTCTATAATAAAAAATATATGATATCTGTTCCCTCAGTGACCTCTTGGCCACCCTATATATATATATATATATATATATATATATATATTATATATATAATATATATATATTTGGGTAGGTCTATTTTCAACTTTTTTTTGAATATCAAAATGTAACAGGGAAAGTTGGGTATTGGTATGGTAAGTACTGACACCAAAAAGTAGGCTTCTAGCTTGCACCAATTTTTGAGCATTTAAAAGATCGTCTGATATGAAGCCCCTCTGAAATCCTTGTTATTTATGCATTTACATGAGAAATTGCTTTAAAATCTTATAATTTCAATCCAAAAAAAATTGTAAATTTATCTCATTCAAATAAAAGGAATAGAATATATCGAAAGTAACATTTCAAGTGAAATTATAACCCCCACCCCACTCTAATATCTCAAATAAGCAGCATTTTACCTCACTAATTGAGATACGTCATTAATAACATTGCAATATATTGTTGTAGCGTTATTTCTTTTTCTGATATCAATGGAACAAAAGCAAATACGTATGAACTCTGCTAGAAACAAATGAAGGGATGATGACTTTAATATAAGCTACCATTGTAATTTGAACATTCCTTTAAATATCTACTGGTTACTAATTGTAAGTCTTTTAAGTTTCTATTTTATATAATCATTGTAATGCATAAAGTTATAAAAGACATGATAAATATACATGAATGTTCTGGGAATGATAATAACTTTTATCATGCCATCATATTAAACTGCTCAAAATAAGAGCCCTTTGAAGCAAAGGAAGGACTCATTTCATGGCATAAAACTTGTGTAATGATATGCCTATGCCTTTCTTCAATTCTATAAAACGATTTGTAAGCTGAAGTTGTTAATTTTACTGCCCTTTCACCACTTTGTGAGTCTGAAGGCAAATCAGACAACTCTAATTTTATCCCACTCTTTTATGAACCCAGTTCATTATCTAAAAATTCTTCTGTGAATCCAGGCTCACAAATTCCATTTTGAGACAGGTCGATCAACTGTGACCAATGTGTAGCATCAACATTTATTTTTGGTATTTTTTAGCGGCTTTTTTGTTGGCTTCCCTCTCCTAAAAAAAAATGAAAATCAATAGATTGAATTAAATCAAAAGTTCAACCTTGTCTTAATTTTCATCATGAAATTAGGATATTACTTTAAATTGAATCTATATGTCGATGAAATCATTTTAATCAATCTTATCCTAATTACCTACCGAATGGCTAAAATTCTTTTATAGCTTCATCCGTCACTTCCAGTTCATCTGGTTTAAACATTGAATACAACATATTTTCTGGTAGGAGGCCAAAAGCATTATGCAGAATATTTTTGAATGCAATCTCCTGAATTTCAGGTGGTAGCTCTTTGATTCTTTGCAGCATATTAATAATATACAGTGACTGGTTATGAAATTTATTGTCTCTTAATTTCAAAACAGCTAACTGCATAAACTTCAACAATAAACTGGATTAGGCTGTGTAGTTTTGATAAGTTTTCAGGGTAAATTCCACAAGTCCACATTAAATACATCTAACCAACTGAAATCTCAAAATATTATATCACATAGAAAGAAAATGGTACAAGTTATTTTTTAAAACTTATTTACATAAAATATCATTATAGAAATTCAACTGAATTAAAATATTTATGATATTGGGATGATATTTGAATTCATTAAAAAAGAAAAAAAGAAAAATAGAAAAATAACTTTACCTTATCTTTGAGAGGACAAATACAGATTATGTGCCTAGTCTGACAATTTTCTTTTTTGCATTTCACATTTTTGTCTTTACAACTTAAAATTGGCAATTGTGACAGGAACAAGAAGAAATGTCACAAAATGTATCCAGTTTTTTTACCATAATTTTCTTTTGCGCTGAAGAAACAGATTTTCTATTTATCTGATGTGCTTTTTCGAAACATGTCCTTTTCCGTTTAATTATAATAGACATTTCGCTTAACAGAGGCAAATGGGGATTAACCGCATTCCAAATATCAATTATATTTTTTGCCATTAATTTTGAAATATCGAAGTTATTAATATTGAACAAGTATATTTTAGAAAATAACTATATTGGATTACTTGTCTAAAATTAGGCAGCTCTGATTTATTTAATGGAGAAGATGGACCTCCAAAATTTGTAGGAGAAGCACTACGAGTTCGTTTTCCAACCATTTTTTTTAGAAAACTATCTGAAAAAAATGTATTTGTTGTTATAAGAAATTGAACTAATCGAATTATAAACTAAAGCGTGAAATTTAAAGAATTGGACAAATATACGAAAATATAAAATATATATTTACTTACCATATAAATAAAGGCAAATCGTTTGGTAGCACGCAAAAAAAAAAACTTGTGAAAGAAAAATTAATTATCTATCACAGGGAATGGTACTATACGTGGAGTACCATCCCGGCCTTCAGCCTCAAAAACCGCTAGCCGGTGACTGCTGAAAAAAAAACCAGCTACGAATAAATTCCGTGTCACTTGCAAAAAAACAACAACAACAAAAAAAAAACAACCAACTTAGGGCGTTTTTCCCGAAAACCTAACCCTAAACCCTAACACCTAACCCTACCCCCCCCCCCCCGTTAAAATTAACAGTTTTATCACAAAATTTGTGGTTTCTGTTTCTGAAAAAACAGAGCCAAAATTATTTATTTATTTTCTCATTAAACTAAACATAAACCCTAGTTTTTTTTCAAGTGACACCGCTTCAGCTCCGGACTTAGATCGTAGCTGGTGTTTTGTTTTTTTCAGCAGTCACCAGCAAGCGGTTTTCGAGGCAGGAGGCCGGGGCGGTTCTCCACGAAGAGTACGCAGGGAATATAAAGCTACTTATTTCTTTTTTTTAATAATTAAGTTTGTTAAAATAAAAAAGGAAAAGATTTAATTATTTTTCTGTTTTCAATCAACTGAAATCAAATGAAATTCAAATGTAAACAACAAAACGCGTTGATACGGTAGTTTCCGCTTAAAACAAGGTCGAATTTGGTTAATATTTATACTTTCTTAAATTAAATATTTTGGCTGCGTTTTCTTTTTTATTTACATTTATTTAATATACCAAGAATTGCGTAATTTTATTAAGCCTATTTTTTTACATGTTTTTTCTTTTTAAACTACGGTTTAATCTGACCTACTTCTTTTTTCTGAGCGAAATTCAAAACATTCGATTTCGTTTGTATTTAAATGCGTTTGCTCAAACATTGGTAAATTTTTATCGAAACATATTTGGTACAATTATTCTTTATGTAAATTAGCAACTTTCTCCGTTTGAACCTAATGTTAGTATAAAAATCGACCTACCCTAATATATATATATATATATATATATATATATTATATATATTTATTTATTTATTTATTTATAATTATAAAGTCGGTCCTACCATTGGTTTCTGAATAACACTTTTCGGTGTTATTCGTCTTCAGAGGCGTTTGACTTTTGAAAAAAAAAAAAGACGAATAACACCGAAAAAGTGTTATTCAGAAACCAATGGTAGGACCGACTTTATAGTTATAAATAAATGAATAAATAAAGGTCTTACATAAGTAATTGAGTCCTCTATAATCAATTCTCCAACAATAATAATAATTTAACCTTTATATATATATATATATATATATATATATATTATATATATATATATATATATACATATATGAATAGGTTTTTGGTACAAGAGAATTTGTATAACACTAAAAGTGGAGGAATCATATGTAATTTGGGAGAATATTTCATTAATGAATAAAATATAAAATAAATGAGGGGGGGGGGTTACACAAAAATATGGAACGCTTCACGAATTTGCGTGTCATCCTTTCGCATGGCCCCTGCGCAAGGATGACGCAAATTCGTGAAGCGTTTCATATTTTTGTGTAACCCCCCCATTTATTTTATATTTTATTCATTAATAAAATATTCTCACAAATTACATATGATTCCTACACTTTTAGTGTTATATATATATATTATATATATATATATATATATATATATATATATATATATATTAGTTATTTAGTATATTGGAGAATTGAAAATAAAGCACTCGATTACGAGTGCAAGAGCTGTATTTATTAGTAATAGATTCCAATACATTTAATGTACGATTGTTACCATTTGTTTCAAATCAGTGTATTGCCCACTTATCATCAAGACAACACACCTGTGAAAGATTCACAGGTCTGTTGTCTTGATGACAACATATATATGTATGACATTCTCATACTGTCGTGTAGTAAGTCACCATAAGTGGAATATAACCTACTTCTAAACAAAACGAAAAATCTGGTAAAGGCCAGCCGATGTAATGGTTAGAGTCCCCGCCTGTCAGCTTGACAGTCAGGGTTCGAATCACACACAAAGCGGTTTTCCTGTCTATATCTCTGCTGATGAAGCCCAATAGGCCGAAATGTACATACAAAGATTGATTTTTCTCGATTTGTTTAGCCTTACATTTGAATAGGTATGCCCGCCTAATTCATCAATTATTAATTTTCAAAATTAGGTACGACTTCAATTAAGCACATATTCTCCCAAAAATTGTCGGCTAAATAAAGCCATATCAAAACACATTGTTTGTTTACTTCTCATATGTATGTATGTATGTATGCATGTGTGTGTGTGTGTGAATAAACAAGTCCTTTAGAATCATTTTTAAAATCAAGAAAGTACGCAACACTGGCCAACATAGCAACTTAAAACCTAAAGAAACCTTTTACCTCCTCATGTCACTTTCATTATTAAAGTTTCATGTATTAAAAAACAGTAATTAGATGAAAAACAACAGTAAAATCGACGAGAACAAGCATTATTAAATACTGAATATTCTCTTCACAATGCAAATAATGACTACAGGGCACAGGAGCGGAAGTATGGAAAGGGGAATAAAATTTAAAAAAAAACTTCGACTATTTCAAGGTAGAATTGTTGTTTGGTTGGATTTTACAGCATGTCAACCCTTAGTTTATTTTAAACCGAAGACGTTTTTGTTCTATTCATTCCAGTTAGGTATCCATTTTTAAAACTCAATCATTATCCATTTAACCAATAGATGGGACCTTAACAGGTAAAACCACTCCCGGTCAGAGTGAAACCGAGAAGAATAGCAATGAAGGGGTACGCAACATTCTCCAGAATTCAAACCTCACCATTAGATGCAGTTTAATGTAATACCCAGGACATTAGGTATAATGTATAAAATTAGTAATAAATTCATCGCAGCATATATATGTATATATAAGTAATATGGGCATCTCATACGGTGTAATAGTTAGCAAGCTATATTAGCAGACAATTATTAGTGAATTCGATTTTTACTGGACACCCATACTTCTGAAATTGAGCAACATTTAAAATAAGTTTAGTAAATAACTATATAACTAATATTGGTACTCACCGTTTGTTAAAACCTAAAACGACAAGAAAACCCGGTAAAATTATAACGAAAGTTGATAATAAAGTATCTTAAGAATTAAAATAACTTATCCCTTAGAGTTTTACGAAGTCGATCATCAGGTGAGTTACTTTTAACTTTGTGATTAACTCAGTCGGTAGAGCGTTCAGCTAGGAATCACAAGATTCCTGGTTCGATACCGGCCCTCGACAACTCAGCGTATGAGTAGCACAAAGATCTGTGAGGTAAAGTAAGGAGCTGATGGTAGGTGTGGCGCTCCACCTCAGACGCAAACACAATATTCTTGTCTAGTGCTAGTGAAAAGGGGATATACCCCCTCGCAGATTGGCTGATACCAACTTTAGGCCACCCCGACTATATATATATATATATATAGTCACTTGGACCCTAATGAAGAGCATAGAAAATAAGCTAGATCTGAGCTTCACAAGAAGGCTGCGCGCAATATCAAACAAATCGTGTAAACAACACTCTACAAGAGAGCAAATGTACGGCCACTTGCCACTTATTATATAGAGCATCTGAGTAAGACTAACAAGACATGCTGGGCACTGATGAAGAAGAGGGGTTGAACTCATAAGTGACGTTCTCCTACGGAAACAAGCTCATGGGCACGCCAGTGTGGGCTGCCCAGAAAAGACCTACATTGACCAGCTCTGCGCGGATACTGGATGCTGTGCAAAGGTCTCATGACAGAAATGATCGATAGGGATGGTAATGGATATTCATGCTACTGGCGTGACCTGATGGTGAAGATATGAAATAACTTACGACTCGGAGTTTCACGAAGTCGATCGTCAGGTGAGCTTCTTTTAACCTTTATATATATATATATCATATATATATAATATATATATATATATATATATATATATATATATATATATATATATATATTATATATATATTGGTCTGTTTATATCTGTATCTATTAAGCAGTCAGTTAATATCTTTTCCTCTTTCCAATTCAACCTATTCTGTCTCCGTCTATAATCTGCCATAATAATCCTGCTCATATCGATCCAATACGCTGAGCCACAGTTTGAAAATTGGCGAAGCTTTCTATTTCTCCTGCTGTGCCGTTGATTTTTATACAGAGAATTGTGCGGAAGAGAAACCCCAAAATATATTTTGATTTTAAATGTGAACCGACTAACAAGCGACGTATCTTCAACATCGCATTGCCAATAATAGAAGTGCGTCATTAAAACAGCTTTACCCACTGTTCAGATAATCAGCACCGGCGGACACTTCCATTAATGGTTCCGAAGTTTTCGAAACCAACCAAATTCCTCGAGACTTGATAACAAGTTTTCTTGACTTGCCTCAACAGTTTTGAACACGTACCTGTCCAACCCTCCCCGCATGCACACAACACATTGAATATAACAGAAATAAAGATCTCTCTTGATTCACAAATTTTACTAAACTCAATACACCCACTCACCAACAAAACAAAATGTAACATATCCACCTAAAAGGCCCGGAGAACAACCACCGGATGTTACCGGAGCCGTGATTTTTGAAAAATGAAAAAAAAAACCCTCATCCATGCGAATATGGATCGGCGCATGCTGAAATCTTCAGAAAGAATTATCAAGATAAGATCAGAATTTGCATTTTTCGGCCAATCCGTGACCTTCGCGGTAAAACAAAGAAGGCCAAAAGCTGATCCTATTTCCTACCCGAAAAAAGTATAAATGGTCCGAATTTTCAACGACCAGCAAGCAATTCAGCGGCGACACAGAGCCGGGAAGACAGAGAGGAGAGCACTCGAACACCAACGACCAGAAAGCTCTCAGCGGCCAGCCATCAGCTGAAGAACGCATGAGGAGGGCACTTGATCACTAGTCACGACAACAAGACCACAGACATCACTCGTCACCTCCTTACCCCACTCCATCCTGACATCTGTCGACTCGTCTGTAGCCTTCCCTGCTAACCCTTCTCCTAAAGGGACGAACCACCATCTCGTTTTGATTATCATCACTACGATTTCAACCATAAACTACCAGACCTTCTACCTACATCTCTAATACTTATTGTGCCCACATCACTGCCAGTGTCAACCAACACCACATCGAGGCTCCAACCACATCTCGTTTCGACTAACACCACAATCGATTCCACCATCAACTTCCAGACTTTCTACCTACACCTCTAATTCGCATTGTACACACATCCCTGCCAGTGCCAACTATCATATCACCGTGACTCAAACCACCATTACGTTCGGCTAACACCGTTACCATTATACTACCAAGACCGGGTTTTCCCACCCACTCTGTAGATATCACTAGAAACACTGCTAAAGTCTACGACCTTTTCTTTCATGAATACAATTTATTGAAACCTTCAACATGTGTTTGTTTTTTCTTTGCTACCATACGCTTGCTTCTCTCCGCTTGATATAACAAGATACATACAGTGTAACAAAATACTTTAAGCTTAAGTGAATATTTTGGCTTGGTTTGATTGGCTGGATTTTACGGCATGTCAACCCTTGATTTATTTTATGCCAAATACGTTTTTGAGGGTATTCAATTTTTAAAAAACTCATTTTTATCTATTTAACCCATAGATGGAACTCTAACAGGTGCTACCACTCCGGGTCAGGGTAATGGCGATGAAGGGGTACTCCACCTTACCCAGAATTGGAACCTCACCCCATTATCGTCATAAACAGGACAATAAGACCCTCAACTAAGGGTTAGGGGTTTTACATAAGAGCAATTGAGGAATACAGTCGGGAAAATCATATTTGCTAGGGCTTGACGTGACTAGCTGATTGATCTTACGGTGCCTCTCCGACCGCCCGTCTAGCCCTAGTAAGGGGCGAAGTGGAGTGTAGCAAGTGACGGACTACTCAGCCACCAGGATTCCATCCTTAAGCATCATGGGTTGCCACCCATGGCCATTGCGTGCGGGGTCTTACCCCTCAGCTGAGGTGCAGTCGTCGTATTTTACAGCCTCAGTCGACAGGGCGGTAATATTTTGAGGAATCTCATTATCGTTTGGATTTTTAAAACAAATAGTTGTTTTATAAACATTTTTAGTCGATTTGTATCTTTTGCTTTCTATATATTTATCCAACCCCTCCACACGAGCCAAATACGGCACTATGTTAATTTCTTAAGTAGAGTTTAACAGCTTTGAATTCAGTTTTCCTTCTCCTAAACTGGTTACCTTAGCCAAGGTTAAAGAGCGCAGTCTGTTCTACTATTTACCCATACCTGGAGGGAGATTTGTTGGATGTATACATATCCCAATGGTAATAGTGCTATGTGAAATGCAAACAGCCTCATCCACTACTTCAACTCGCATCGCCGAGTCCATTTCCTACGACTCTAACCATTACATCACGCGCCTTCTGTCTTATGCTTTTTATAATTCTCCACTAGAAATAATAAGCCACTGACACCATTAAAAATGTGGTTCTTAAATCAAGAAAGTGCTCAGCTCCTGGTCAGCAGATCAGGATAGAAACGAAAAGAAACACACAAAAAAGAATTTATTAGTCATCATGCGTTGATGTTTTTTATTGTCATTAAATTTTAAAAGTGTGTATTGACCTAACTCCTCCGACACATGATGTGGCAGAACAGAGTCCGATACCGGTGCCCACCAACTCAGCGCTCGAGTAGCATAGCTTCAGTATTCTGTTCTGTGTGGCAAAGTGTGGTGCAGATGGTTGATTTTAAGCTTAACAACCTCTCTGGTCTAGCGAAAACGGGATAGACTCCCCCACTATCCGGCTGATACCGACAATAGGCCACTCCTCAGACTTTCCTACTACTATAGCTGGTTTAAGTTCAGTTTTTCTTTTCATATCTGCCCTACTATTTACCCATAGATTCATGTCTTTCCCAAAGGCATTAGAGTGAAGTGAAACTCAGGCAACTTTATCCCGAATTTGAACTCGGATTGTCGATTCCATTTCGTTCGACGATAATAGTTAAGCTAAACGTTAAAGCTATTTGCAGTTCATCTGATATAAACGGTTGAGAGTTCAATTTATTGGTTTCTGTTGTTAATGGGTGGGGGAGAGGTCAAAATTACACTGTACAGAAAAGTCAGTGAAGCTGTCCGAATGTGAATGTGGTGTGCGTGTTGGGGAGGTGTTGATCGTTAGAACCAGGTGCCCTCGCACGTGCAATTGCTGAGCGAATTATTCGAAGCCAAAGAACACTTTTGCGTGATCCAGAAAGTTACGAAGCCAAAACAAAAACAAAAACGAGCTGCTAAATCGAACAAAGTGTCCAATCGTGATTAGAGGTTATAATAGGAACACTACGACAAAACTCCGTTCTGTCCATAGCTCGGTTGAAAGAGAGAGAGAGAGAGAGAGAGGGAGAGAGAGAGAGAGAGAGAGAGGGGGAGAGAGAGGGAGGGAGAGAGAGAGGGAGGGAGGGAGAGAGAGAGTTATTCCGTAACCTGGTTTGATTGGGGTGGGGGTAGCTACTCATGTAGCATATCTTGGACAGGAATAGCCTGGCCAGGCCCATCCCTCTCCATTACTAACCAAGTCTAAATAACCTAGTTTGTCCTACTATTTACCAATAGCTGTGGGTGGAAGATGGATTCATGTCTTTCCCCAAGGGCATAAAGGGCGAAGGGCAAATAGCCTCGTTTAGGATTTGAACTCGTGTAGCTGAGTCCACCTTCTATGACGATAACCACTGTGTCACCAGCAGGTTTTTCTTCGCCTAGAAGGCTTGCCTAACTAAGGCTAAAGAATCCAGTCTACTGAACTATCTATCCATAGCTGGAGGGAGGCAGATGGATTACTACCTTTCTCAATAACATTAGTGTAGCGTGAAAGCAAAAACGGGACTTGAAATTAAGTGACTATCAGACCGAGAAGTAAATATTCAGGTTTAAAAATGAATTATTACAGCATCCAGCGATAAAAAGGATGCACAAACAAGAAATTTGTAAGACACTGTCAGATTCTGGCTGCGGTAAATCAAGATTATCATACTTTTTACATATTGAACTAGTTTGCAATAGTTATTAGGTAAACATATCAAACGTTGTAATAATTAAATTATTATATTGTGGTATATCATCAGGGCTTGTTTGTATAATATGGCCTTGAGTTTTGCATCCCACCCGTCAAAATCAACCGGGTGAATGTCTTGTCCGAATTTGAACTGTTATACCTCCAGCTCCTCCAACACAAGCCGAAATCCAACGACTCATTGTTGGCTCTCAAAGCCCGCTTGATAGATCTTGCGCATACATACTGTGGAACAAACATTGACAAATCCGACTTTTTTTTGCGTAGGGAACATTTTCAAACTGTTAAATCCCTTCGTAATAATTATAATCTTGTTATCACCAAACCGGATAAAGGCTCTGGTGTCGTCATCCTCAACAAGAGTGACTACCACAGCAAAATGGAAACCATTCTTACTGACACAACAAAATTCAAACTAATTGGAAATATGGAAGAATTCGACCAAACTGCCAAACAAGAAAGTAACATCCAACGGGACCTTCTAATTCTATATAAAAGACATCTTCTCCCTAAATCTATTTATACTAAAATTCGCCCTGTAGGCGCTCAAAGACCCCGTCTTTATGGATTACCAAAGATCCATAAAAACAATACCCCTCTCCGTCCTATACTATCCATGATTGGATCATCCCAACATCGCCTTGCTAAATGGTTAGCACTTCTTCTACAACCTGCTGTTAATTTCTATTCTAAATTTTGTATTCCTGACTCCTTTACATTTGTTAAGACTATACAAAATCTTCCTTTGAATCTCCACCAGTCTTTCTTCTGCTCTTTCGATATCAATAGTTTATACACTAATGTCCCATTGGATGAAACCATCACTATCTGCACGGATATTTTATACCGTAGCCACCTTGACCCTCCTCCTATTCCTGAACCAGTTTTTATAAAACTGATCAACATCGTCACAAAAAATATTCAATTTAGTTTTAACAGCTGTATTTACGAACAAATTGATGGCATAGCGATGGGTAGTCCCCTTGGAGCGGCCCTGGCAAATATATTCGTTGGCTTTCAAGAAGAGGCATTATTTCACTCTAATAACCATCTCCCACTGTTCTACAAACGATATGTGGATGATACTTTTGCCATTTTCTCTACTAGATCTGAATGCAGACTATTTTTTCACCGTCTTAATAACTTACACCCCTCCCTTTCTTTTACGTGTGAATTTGAGGCTAATAATTGTTTACCTTTTCTCGACGTTCTAGTGGAACGAACAGATAGTACAATTCTTACCTCTATTTACCGTAAACCTACTTTTACTGGTCCTATACACGTTGGGGTTCCTTTTGTCCCCCTCAACGTAAAATTAACTTAATAAAAACCTTGATTCATCGAGCCTTTATGATCTGTTCCAAATCCAAACTCCAGCAGGAATTTTCCTTTATTAAAACTACGTTAATTAAGAACGGTTACCCTGAAAACTTGGTCAATGCCACTATAAGATACAAATGTGCGCAGCTTTCAACCCTTCCGAAACTTGGTCCCGAAAAATGCCCAGTCTACCTAAGACTTCCTTGGCTGGGCAAATCTTCCATTCCTCTGTTAGACAAAATTAAAAAGTCTGTCCATCGTTGCTTTAATTCCATCAATCCTCGGATAGTCCTTAAGTCCAATGTGCTGTTTCCTCCTAATCTCAAGGATAGTATTGCCCCTCATCACAAAAGCCACCTTATCTATAAGTTTACTTGCAAATGCGAGATTTGCTACATCGGCCGTACTACCTTGAGACTGGAGTCTCGAATCAAACAGCACATACCCTACAACATCCGTTCAGGCAACGTGGACTGTCCCACAGCTGCAGGCTTAAATACTCCTTCCACCATAGGACAACACCTATTAAGAAACTCTGCTGGATTACAATCGACAACCTTTTCATTCGGCCAGTGTGACGAGCTCTGGCTTACTTGCTTTTTATTATTACCAAGCACAAAAAGGATTACCACGACAAGGAGAAGAATTTCAAATTCCCCGGACTGACGCATTTTGCCCTGGTGCATTCCCATCCAGGATAAAAAAAAAAATAAGGTAAGGCTTTTTTTGCCTTAAAACACTGCCCTATGGTCAGCCGAAAAGACGGCTCGGCCAAAAAGGCTTTGTTTAAGTCCCCCACTAAGAGGGCGAAATATCAAGAACCACCACAAAAACTGGTTCATGGTGTTACTAAAGTTAAGGTTCCGGTTAAGGAACACCCAAAGGTGGAGGTTCCGGTTAAGGAACAACCAAAGGTGGAGGTTCCTCCTATGGAACCAAAACCTACATTAGAAAGCACGACAAGTGGGGACTCCCCCAAGAATGTTTGGGCTTCTAAGCCCAAACTCGAAATTGATATAGATGAGCTCGCCCAGAGAGCTGCCTTGGTCGCTGACCAGGTACATGAGCATGGGCTCTTATTTAACCTGGGCGAGCTCAGAGACGAACATTTAAAAAGAACGGTGTCTGTCTTCGCGGTCGATAGTGGTACTAAAAAAATACTCAAGACCTCGAAGGACTTGATGATCAAGACTCTCTCAAGTTTGGGCGTAAATGTGCAGACTATAATTGCCGGCACATCTTACGCTATGTGGGACGTACTGTTACCGACCCCCCAAGATGCCGTCGCCCTCACCAAAAAACACCTTGAGGTGAAAGGTATGATCATAAGAATAGAATACCTTGGCCGACGAAAGACCACGGTAACAGTATATGAGGTGCCTAGATACCTCATAGATGAGAACGTGGCTGGCTACTTTTCAAAATATGGTGACTTAGTAGCCGCCAGACATGACGGTAAGCGCGGGGAATGGAGTTTTGATGTAATGTTACACAAAACAGCCTTTGACTCCGTTCCCAACTTTCTGGACATGGAGGGGCGCAGACTATCCGTGATAGTGACCGGAAGGAAGCCAGCGTGTTGGAACTGTCACAGAATTGGTCATCTGTCGTCCAACTGCCCGGGAAAAAAGGCTCCCGAGAGTGCGACCTCCAAAATGCGAGATACCCTCCCACTTCCCAAGTCACCGGGAAAAAAAAAGAGGCTTTACAAGCCGAGCCCGCTGTCAGGACCACGGTATCGGAAAAGGTCGGGGTGGAACAGCAAACCCCCCTTCCCCTAAGACTTCCTCGTTGGGGACAACGGGGAATGACGAGGGGGAGTGGCTGACAGCTGGAAAAGGTGGGAGGAAGGTCCAGATTGCGGCACCTCAGCCCCATGTAGAAAACCCAACAGACACCATGGGAGAGACCCCACAGTCGTATGCGGGAATGGCCGGGCCAAATGCGTCAGTCCGGGGAAGGAGAAATTCGAAAAGCTCCTTCAATTCAAGGCCCAGTTGGATGCCCAGAGGACAGCCACTACTACCACCACCACTACCAAGCCAACTACTGCCCCCTCTTCAGGATGTCCTCGCTCCACCCCTTCATCTTCGCCAAAAACATTAAGACCCCCAAAACATCTCCCGATACCAAAATGCCACCCCCCAAAATGACAGTGCTTGGGCACAAAGGAACTCATCCTCCTCCATTGCCCACACCCAGCAAAAAAAAACAAAAATACACCCCGCCATACACCCACAAACTCCACCACGTCAACACCTAAGCCATCCCCTCTAAAAAACACCCCATCTCACACCCCATCAGACAAAGCTACGAAACGGCAACGGAGCCCTGCAGCAGGGAGCTCCGAGGATGAGCTGCCCAGTATTAAAAAAAAGACACCATTTGGGGGGGGAATCAATATATGCAAGGTGGAGGGAGACATCCTAATTAAAGACTCAAACCTGTCCAAAAAAATGTTGGACAATTTGGGGACCCTCCTCAACTTCAAAAGGTTGAATGGCCTTGATGTAGAGGACCCCCAAAACTTCCCAGACGCCTGGGTATTATCCGTAATTCGATCGGGCCGGAAGGCTGGACCTATTATGGCTATGGTCCGTGATGCTGTAGAGTCTTTCGGCCCGATCGCAGCCTTGTTGCCAGAAGGGGGGGAAATGATGTGTGAGCCGGGGAGGGTCCCAATAAGATTACACCCATCCCTGTATAGGGCCCTAAAATTAATTTACCCCAGGGACATCGGCGGCCTCGCCTACGACGGAGCCTTTACTGATGCTCTGGGTTTTGCTTCGTTGAGCCAGACCGTCGGTGTTCTGTCACCTGACATGTTCAGTCCGAGGACCTAACTCCATTAACTTTCTCCATGGATCTAAGGTTGGCTAGCTTAAATGCTCGCGGCTTGAGGTCAGATTCAAAAAGGCAACAACTCCTTTACTGGCTTCGAGACCGCGAGGTGGATATCTGCTGTTTACAAGAGACCCGCTTTGATTCGAGCTTCCATGAGAGAATTCTGTCAAGGGATTACGATTCCTTTTCAGCATTTTTTAATGGTCGTGCGAGAGGGGTCACTTGGCTGATAAACAGAAACCTAATCGCGAATTGTTCTGTTGTTTTTTCAGATCCGGCTGGGAGGCTTTGTGTACTGGATGCCACCATAAAAGGAAGGACGTTTCGCTTCATTGGGGTTTATGGACCCAATGCCACGAGTGAGCTGCCTGATTTCTTTCGGCGCATCGAGCCCTATGTGACTTCATCCAAACGGGTAGTTTTAGTGGGTGATTGGAACGCCGTCCTTGATCCCAAGGTTGATAGAGGGGACGTTAGGGAAAATACTAACAATTTGGATGCAAAATACTTCGGGGAGTTTGTCGACAGACTTGATCTTGCCGACAAGCTCCGTGAAGAGCACCCAAATCGGGTAGTGTGGACTTGGACCGCTAGGGGCGCCTCTGGTCGCCAGCTCTCCAGCTACATCGACAGAGTGTTAGTCAGGAGAGTCGACTTAGATCTTATAGAGGGTCCAAGTTTTGAGGCGTTAGGTAGCTCTGATCATAGGATGCTCTATGTCAGGCTAAAATTAGATAGGGCTAAGGTTAGGATGTCTGGCTACTGGAAACTTAATGCTTCCCTTTTGGAAGACAAAAATTTCCTTAGCCAGCTAGAACTAACCATTAAGCGGGAATTGACGGGAGCTGTTATTGGGAACAGGTGGTGGTCTAGGCTTAAGGATACTATTAGGTCCTTTGCTGCCCACTATAGTAGAAGACTCAAACTAGATATTCTAGCGGAGCAAAGGTTTTTAGAGATAGGCTAGATACGGCTGTGCGGGAGGGAGATAGTTTAGCTACTAACATAGCTAGGGCTGAGCTGGCTTCCACTAACCACAAGAAGTATCAGGCTCAGGTAGTTAGGGCTAGGCTAAAGAGAATGTCTTGCGAGGCGACGAACATGGCTCAAGATCTGCGGGCGGAGGAGCTAAGAGCTGCCACCAAGGCATATCGCGAGTGTTACATCGCCGGACGGACAGTGTCGAACTACAAACAAAGATATTTGTAGGGAATTTCGTGACTACTACCAGAAACTCTTCACTAGGGAGCCCGGGCTGAGCTCTGCTCAGTTCGACGCCTATCTTGCCGACTTTCCTCGCCTTCAGGAGACGGAAGCGGCTGGGTGTGAGGGGCGCATTACAGAGGACGAAATCCGGCAGGCCCTAAGGTCGGTCGGGTTGGAGAGGACTCCTGGAATTGATGGTCTCCCCTACGAAGTATACTTGAGGCTGTCGCACATGTTTGTTCCCTTGCTGGCAACTGTCTACAATAACTGGATGAAACAGGGGTCTATTCCTCGTCGTTTCACCCGGGAGTAGTAAAGTTGCTACGTAAGGACAAACGTGGAGGGGATGGGATTAGTAACTTTCGCCCTTTGACGATGTTAAACACTGACTTGAAGATTTTGGCGAAGATCTTGGCAGATCGTTTGCAGACTGCCCTGCCTAGTCTCGTGGCCCCTGAACAGTCTTGCGCTGTGAAGGGCAGGACTATCCAGGACAGTCTTCATATGATTCGCACGATCATAGATAAAGTCGACGATAAAGCCGCGCTGATCAATTTAGATCAGTCCAAGGCCTTCGATAGGGTTGACCATGGTTTTCTGGAGGCCGTTCTTTCCGCGGCCGGCTTTGGCGTGCATTTCCGCAGTTGGATTCGGCTTCTGTATGCGTCCCCCGGAGTCATGGTGGAGGTGAACGGAGTAAGATCGAGCCCCTTCACTTTATCTCGATCCATTCGGCAAGGTTGTCCGCTATCGCCCTTGCTGTACGTTCTTGTGTTGGAACCTTCCTGCGCAAGATAAGGGCGAACCCGGTCCTTCGCGGTATTACTTTGCCTGGTGCTTGCACTTCGGCCAAGTATACCGCCTATGCTGACGATGTGACTTTGCTTGTAACGAGCAGTGCCGAGGTCGAGGAGGTCAGCACAGAATTGAGAAGATATGAATTTGTGACAGGGGCCAGAATTAACCGTGACAAGTCGATAGGTCTACGGTTGGGCTCGTGGAAGGGTTCTGCTCTTCCCGGCCCCTTCAGCTGGACGGACGGGCCGTGCAAGATACTCGGCGTCTGGTTCGGTCCTGATCTACAGCTGGAGAAAAACTGGTCGGAAGTACTTGCAAAGGTCGTGGCCACTGTCGGCATATGGTCACGGAGGAGGCTCTCCTTAAAGGGGAGGGCAGAGGTGTGCACTTCGCACATTTACCCCCTCATCCTTTACCGTCTTTCAGTGCTTCCTCTCCCGTCCACCCTTCTAATTAAATTAGAAAGAGCCCTGTTTCAGTTCATCTGGAACAATCGGGCTCCTTTGGTGCGTCGCGAGATCTGTCGCCTTCATCCTTCTGAAGGCGGTCTAGGGGTACCTAGCGTGGAGGCGCGTTGTCACACGTTACGTATCAGTTTCCTAAACCGGATGACAGCAGAACACGACGAGTCCGGCGAATTCTGGAAGGAAGACGCCAAGAAGGCCTTCCCGGCCTTGAGAAGTGTGCATTCCGAGAATGGGGAAGCCCACCGTTTACCCAGGAAAGAATGCTCCTTCTATCGCGAGTGTCGGCATGCCCTGAAAGTCCTCTTACGGTTACAGTTAGGCTTCACTGATACCCGGCCGCCGTCGCGTAAGGCATTATATCAAATGTTAGTGAGGGGGGCCGTTCGAGATGACATAGCTGAAAGGCTCGGTGTGACGAAGGCACAGGTTCGCTCAATCTGGCCTTGGGTTCCCGGATTGAGTTGTCTCAATAACAATGAGGCTTCACTCACCTGGCGAGTGATTCGAGGCGCCCTCTGGGTCGGCAAGAAACTGAAGAAGGCGGGTCTGGCTACTCCGCCAGTTTGCGTTCGGTGTAGAGTGGAAGAGGAGTCGCTTGAGCACGCCTTTTTTACCTGCCCGGTCGTAAAACCGCTTCTTAAGCTTCTTGAAGGCTACATGGTTCGCGTGCAGGGCGGAAAGTCCTACTCCCTGGATGCCCGGACTGTTTTAAGCAACCTAGAGATGTCGCTTGACAGGAAGAAATTGTATGTTCTACTCTGTTTACTCGGCGTTATGAGAGTCGTGATCTGGACGACGAGAAAGGAGGAACACTATGGAGGCGAGTCTTTTTCATCTCGGACCCTGGTCGCTTTTTACAAGCACCAGATCAAAATTAAAATCCGGTCCGAGAAGAGAAGACTCTCTTCATTGGAGTTCGGCGAAAGATGGGTGAGGTTGGCGCAAATGTGTCGCGTGGACGGTGCCGACCTTACTTTCATGCTAGAGGTTACTGGTACCTAAAGAATATTAGGTAATCGGAAGTTCATTGTTGACCCTTCCCAGTTAAGGTAGACTAGATTTTGACTTGTTTTGTTCTTTTTTGATTAACTTAGCTAGAGAATGTAAGCTCATTGTCCTCCTTTTTAATTTTTTTTTAGTCCCCATGAATTTTCGTTTTTACTTTCCCCTCCCCACCCCCATTAGTTGACAGAAATTCAAGTTCTCCGGCTGCTTGAGGAGACGTTCTTTAATTTTAATTTTATTTTTGTTTTATTTCGTTCTTCCTTTAAGCATTTTTTTCGAACCGGTGAACTGGATTTTCTGCCATAAATAGTAAATGAGGGGGAGCCCATACTAATAATCATTCTTATTTTTTTGACAAAATTGTTTTATTTTTTTTTTTTTTTTTTTTTTAATTCATTCATCCTTTCATTGGGGTTTATATTTGTATATATGTATCATCTTCCCCCCTCCCTCAAAATATGTAAATATGGGTTAAGTGTAGGACTGTCATAGAGTGAATGGAATGTTTTGGTGACTTTTGTGTGAACGAGTTTTATGGTGAATGGAAAATTGTTGGATGAATCGGTCACGAATGGGAATAGTTAAGTTAAAAGATAGGATAGTGAAGACCAGTCTCTTACCCCACTCCCCCCTTTAGGCCTTGTGCCACATTTATGTATTTTTTGCATAATAAATATATATTAAGAAATTCGGCTTGTGCGCGCTCCTACCATCCTGCGATGTTCTCAGTCCTTTGTAGTTCCAATAGCGAACTACAACTTCAAATCCTTGAGTCGCTCTTCATTTCTCGCACTCAACCCATCCTGTGCGTGCAGAAACAGTCACAACAGTTACTCCTTTTTGGCATTTCAAGCCTCAGTTTATCGAACGGGGGCACCCGTAATTTCCGAACCCCCCCACGTGAGTTTTAAGTTTCGGATATTTTACGAATTCTCTTTCTGAGAAAAAAAAAGAACAAACTTTTTTCCTTGTTCTCACTGCTTCTGCCTTTTTGTTGTCTTCAACTACACTTTTACCATCTTTCAATGTAATTTCTCTGAGGAGCATTGTTCGAAAAGAAGAAATTCATTTCTGATTTTAAATCAAAACTAGGGTACCCTTTTCCTTTCTTTTAAGAAAAAAAAAAAAAATTTACATAATGCATATGCTTTTTACGCGTCCTCATTAAATTTTGTACTACAAATAAACTTTTTATATATATATATATATATATATATATATATATATATATATATACTATGTTATCAGGAAACTTACAAGGAACAGAATTGAATTTATCTTTTTATATGACAAGTATGAATATTTAATGTTAACATAGGATTCCAGGAGTTGGCAGATCAGATAGATTGTTGTTGACCAGAAACTATTATTACTGAACTTTTCATATTTATATATAATGCTTATGTAAAAGCAAAAATTTGTTATGATTTTGTGCA
>CM042139.1:45862587-45985087 GCA_023376005.1 Doryteuthis pealeii
GATGAAGGCGACAGATCTCGCGACGCACCAAAGGAGCCCGATTGTTCCAGATGAATGAAACAGGGCTCTTTCTAATTTAATTAGAAGGGTGGACGGGAGAGGAAGCACTGAAAGACGGTAAAGGATGAGGGGTGAAATGTGCGAAGTGCACACCTCTGCCCTCCCCTTTAAGGAGAGCCTCCTCCGTGACCATATGCCGACAGTGGCCACGACCTTTGCAAGTACTTCCGACCAGTTTTTCTCCAGCTGTAGATCAGGACCGAACCAGACGCGCGAGTATCTGCACGGCCCGTCCGTCCAGCTGAAGGGGCCGGGAAGAGCAGAACCTTCCACGAGCCCAACCGTAGACCTATCGACTTGTCACGGTTAATTCTGGCCCCTGTCACAAATTCATATCTTCTCAATTCTGTGCTGACCTCCTCGACCTCGGCACTGCTCGTTACAAGCAAAGTCACATCGTCAGCATAGGCGGTATACTTGGCCGAAGTGCAAGCACCAGGCAAGTAATACCGCGAAGGACCGGGTTCGCCCTTATCTTGCGCAGGAAGGGTTCCAACACAAGAACGTACAGCAAGGGCGATAGCGGACAACCTTGCCGAATGGATCGAGATAAAGTGAAGGGGCTCGATCTTACTCCGTTCACCTCCACCATGACTCCGGGGGACGCATACAGAAGCCGAATCCAACTGCGGAAATGCACGCCAAAGCCGGCCGCGGAAAGAACGGCCTCCAGAAAACCATGGTCAACCCTATCGAAGGCCTTGGACTGATCTAAATTGATCAGCGCGGCTTTATCGTCGACTTTATCTATGATCGTGCGAATCATATGAAGACTGTCCTGGATAGTCCTGCCCTTCACAGCGCAAGACTGTTCAGGGGCCACGAGACTAGGCAGGGCAGTCTGCAAACGATCTGCCAAGATCTTCGCCAAAATCTTCAAGTCAGTGTTTAACATCGTCAAAGGGCGAAGTTACTAATCCCATCCCTCCACGTTTGTCCTTACGTAGCAACTTTACTACTCCCGGGTGAAACGACGAGAATAGACCCCTGTTTCATCCAGTTATTGTAGACAGTTGCCAGCAAGGGAACAAACATGTGCGACAGCCTCAAGTATACTTCGTAGGGAGACCATCAATTCCAGGAGTCCTCTCCAACCCGACCGACCTTAGGGCCTGCCGGATTTCGTCCTCTGTAATGCGCCCCTCACACCCAGCCGCTTCCGTCTCCTGAAGGCGAGGAAAGTCGGCAAGATAGGCGTCGAACTGAGCAGAGCTCAGCCCGGGCTCCCTAGTGAAGAGTTTCTGGTAGTAGTCCAGAATTCCCTACAAATATTCTTTGTTTGTAGTTCGACACTGTCCGTCCGGCGATGTAACACTCGCGATATGCCTCTGAGTGGCAGCTCTTAGCTCCTCCGCCGCAGATCTTGAGCCATGTTCGTCGCCTCGCAAGACATCTCTTTAGCCTAGCCCTAACTACCTGAGCCTGATACTTCTTGTGGTTAGTGGAAGCCAGCTCAGCCCTAGCTATGTTAGTAGCTAAACTATCTCCCTCCCGCACAGCCGTATCTAGCCTATTCTCTAAATGCCTTTGCTCCGCTAGAATATCTAGTTTGAGTCTTCTACTATAGTGGCAGCAAAGGACCTAATAGTATCCTTAAGCCTAGACCACCACCTGTTCCCAATAACAGCTCCCGTCAATTCCCGCTTAATGGTTAGTTCTAGCTGGCTAAGGAAATTTTTGTCTTCCAAAAGGGAAGCATTAAGTTTCCAGTAGCCAGACATCCTAACCTTAGCCCTATCTAATTTTAGCCTGACATAGAGCATCCTATGATCAGAGCTACCTAACGCCTCAAAACTTGGACCCTCTATAAGATCTAAGTCGACTCTCCTGACTAACACTCTGTCGATGTAGCTGGGAGAGCTGGCGACCAGAGGCGCCCCTAGCGGTCCAAGTCCACTACCCGATTTGGGTGCTCTTCACGGAGCTTGTCGGCAAGATCAAGTCTGTCGACAAACTCCCCGAAGTATTTTGCATCCAAATTGTTAGTATTTTCCCTAACGTCCCCTCTATCAACCTTGGGATCAAGGACGGCGTTCCAATCACCCACTAAAACTACCCGTTTGGATGAAGTCACATAGGGCTCGATGCGCCGAAAAATCAGGCAGCTCACTCGTGGCATTGGGTCCATAAACCCCAATGAAGCGAAACGTCCTTCCTTTTATGGTGGCATCCAGTACACAAAGCCTCCCAGCCGGATCTGAAAAACAACAGAACAATTCGCGTTAGGTTTCTGTTTATCAGCCAAAGCCCTCTCGCACGACCATTAAAAAATGCTGAAAAGGAATCGTAATCCCTTGGACAGAATTCTCTCTCATGGAAGCTCGAATCAAAGCGGGTCTCTTGTAAACAGCAGATATCCACCTCGCGGTCTCGAAGCCAGTAAAGGAGTTGTTGCCTTTTTGAATCTGACCTCAAGCCGCGAGCATTTAAGCTAGCCAACCTTAGATCCATGGAGAAAGTTAATGGAGTTAGGTCCTCGACTGAACATGTCAGGTGACAGAACACCGACGGTCTGGCTCAACGAAGCAAACCCAGAGCATCAGTAAAGGCTCCGTCGTAGGCGAGGCCGCCGATGTCCCTGGGGTAAATTAATTTTAGGGCCCTATACAGGGATGGGTGTAATCTTATTGGGACCCTCCCCGGCTCACACATCATTTCCCCCCTTCTGGCAACAAGGCTGCGATCGGGCCGAAAGACTCTACAGCATCACGGACCATAGCCATAATAGGTCCAGCCTTCCGGCCCGATCGAATTACGGATAATACCAGGCGTCTGGGAAGTTTTGGGGTCCTTACATCAAGGCCATTCACCTTTTGAAGTTGAGGAGGGTCCCCAAATTGTCCAACATTTTTTGGACAGGTTTGAGTCTTTATTAGGATGTCTTCCACTTGGCCCTACGATACTTCTGAAGCGGTCAGGGACCAGCGTGGGGCGCGTTTGTCACACGTTACGTATCAGTTTCCTAAACCGGATGACAGCAGAACACGACGAGTCCGGCGAATTCTGGAAGGAAGACGCCAAGAAGGCCTTCCCGGCCTTGAGAAGTGTGCATTCCGAGAATGGGGAAGCCCACCGTTTACCCAGGAAAGAATGCTCCTTCTATCGCGAGTGTCGGCATGCCCTGAAAGTCCTCTTACGGTTACAGTTAGGCTTCACTGATACCCGGCCGCCGTCGCGTAAGGCATTATATCAAATGTTAGTGAGGGGGGCCGTTCGAGATGACATAGCTGAAAGGCTCGGTGTGACGAAGGCACAGGTTCGCTCAATCTGGCCTTGGGTTCCCGGATTGAGTTGTCTCAATAACAATGAGGCTTCACTCACCTGGCGAGTGATTCGAGGCGCCCTCTGGGTCGGCAAGAAACTGAAGAAGGCGGGTCTGGCTACTCCGCCAGTTTGCGTTCGGTGTAGAGTGGAAGAGGAGTCGCTTGAGCACGCCTTTTTTACCTGCCCGGTCGTAAAACCGCTTCTTAAGCTTCTTGAAGGCTACATGGTTCGCGTGCAGGGCGGAAAGTCCTACTCCCTGGATGCCCGGACTGTTTTAAGCAACCTAGAGATGTCGCTTGACAGGAAGAAATGTATGTTCTACTCTGTTTACTCGGCGTTATGAGAGTCGTGATCTGGACGACGAGAAAGGAGGAACACTATGGAGGCGAGTCTTTTTCATCTCGGACCCTGGTCGCTTTTTACAAGCACCAGATCAAAATTAAAAATCCGGTCCGAGAAGAGAAGACTCTCTTCATTGGAGTTCGGCGAAAGATGGGTGAGGTTGGCGCAAATGTGTCGCGTGGACGGTGCCGACCTTACTTTCATGCTAGAGGTTACTGGTACCTAAAGAATATTAGGTAATCGGAAGTTCATTGTTGACCCTTCCCAGTTAAGGTAGACTAGATTTTGACTTGTTTTGTTCTTTTTTGATTAACTTAGCTAGAGAATGTAAGCTCATTGTCCTCCTTTTTAATTTTTTTTTTAGTCCCCATGAATTTTCGTTTTTACTTTCCCCTCCCCACCCCCATTAGTTGACAGAAATTCAAGTTCTCCGGCTGCTTGAGGAGACGTTCTTTAATTTTAATTTTATTTTTTGTTTTATTTCGTTCTTCCTTTAAGCATTTTTTTCGAACCGGTGAACTGGATTTTCTTAAATAGTAAATGAGGGGAGCCCATACTAATAATCATTCTTTTTTTTTGACAAAATTGTTTTATTTTTTTTTTTAATTCATTCATCCTTTCATTGGGGTTTATATTTGTATATATGTATCATCTTCCCCCCTCCCTCAAAATATGTAAATATGGGTTAAGTGTAGGACTGTCATAGAGTGAATGGAATGTTTTGGTGACTTTTGTGTGAACGAGTTTTATGGTGAATGGAAAATTGTTGGATGAATCGGTCACGAATGGGAATAGTTAAGTTAAAAGATAGGATAGTGAAGACCAGTCTCTTACCCCACTCCCCCCTTTAGGCCTTGTGCCACATTTATGTATTTTTTACATAATAAATATATATTAAGAAACTCTGCCGCTATTAAGAAATTCTGGATTACAATCGACAACCTTTTCATTCGGCCAGTGTGACGAGCTCTGGCTTACTTGCTTTTTTTATTTCCAAGCACAAAAAGGATTACCACGACAAGGAGAAGAATTTCAAATTCCCCGGACTGACGCATTTTGCCCTGGTGCATTCCCATCCAGGATAAAAAATAAATAAGGTAAGGCTTTTTTTGCCTTAAAACACTGCCCTATGGTCAGCCGAAAAGACGGCTCGGCCAAAAAGGCTTTGTTTAAGTCCCCCACTAAGAGGGCGAAATATCAAGAACCACCACAAAAACTGGTTCATGGTGTTACTAAAGTTAAGGTTCCGGCTAAGGTGTGGTTCCGGTTAAGGAACAACCAAAGGTGGAGGTTCCGGTTAAGGAACAACCAAAGGTGGAGGTTCCTCCTATGGAACCAAAACCTACATTAGAAAGCACGACAAGTGGGGACTCCCCCAAGAATGTTTGGGCTTCTAAGCCCAAACTCGAAATTGATATAGATGAGCTCGCCCAGAGAGCTGCCTTGGTCGCTGACCAGGTACATGAGCATGGGCTCTTATTTAACCTGGGCGAGCTCAGAGACGAACATTTAAAAAGAACGGTGTCTGTCTTCGCGGTCGATAGTGGTACTAAAAAAATACTCAAGACCTCGAAGGACTTGATGATCAAGACTCTCTCAAGTTTGGGCGTAAATGTGCAGACTATAATTGCCGGCACATCTTACGCTATGTGGGACGTACTGTTACCGACCCCCCAAGATGCCGTCGCCCTCACCAAAAAAACACCTTGAGGTGAAAGGTATGATCATAAGAATAGAATACCTTGGCCGACGAAAGACCACGGTAACAGTATATGAGGTGCCTAGATACCTCATAGATGAGAACGTGGCTGGCTACTTTTCAAAATATGGTGACTTAGTAGCCGCCAGACATGACGGTAAGCGCGGGGAATGGAGTTTTGATGTAATGTTACACAAAACAGCCTTTGACTCCGTTCCCAACTTTCTGGACATGGAGGGGCGCAGACTATCCGTGATAGTGACCGGAAGGAAGCCAGCGTGTTGGAACTGTCACAGAATTGGTCATCTGTCGTCCAACTGCCCGGGAAAAAAGGCTCCCGAGAGTGCGACCTCCAAAATGCGAGATACCCTCCCACTTCCCAAGTCACCGGGAAAAAAAAAAGAGGCTTTACAAGCCGAGCCCGCTGTCAGGACCACGGTATCGGAAAAGGTCGGGGTGGAACAGCAAACCCCCCCTTCCCCTAAGACTTCCTCGTTGGGGACAACGGGGAATGACGAGGGGGAGTGGCTGACAGCTGGAAAAGGTGGGAGGAAGGTCCAGATTGCGGCACCTCAGCCCCATGTAGAAAACCCAACAGACACCATGGGAGAGACCCCACAGTCGTATGCGGGAATGGCCGGGGCCAAATGCGTCAGTCCGGGGAAGGAGAAATTCGAAAAGCTCCTTCAATTCAAGGCCCAGTTGGATGCCCAGAGGACAGCCACTACTACCACCACCACTACCAAGCCAACTACTGCCCCCTCTTCAGGATGTCCTCGCTCCACCCCTTCATCTTCGCCAAAAACATTAAGACCCCCCAAAACATCTCCCGATACCAAAATGCCACCCCCCAAAATGACAGTGCTTGGGCACAAAGGAACTCATCCTCCTCCATTGCCCACACCCAGCAAAAAAAACAAAAATACACCCCGCCATACACCCACAAACTCCACCACGTCAACACCTAAGCCATCCCCTCTAAAAAACACCCCATCTCACACCCCATCAGACAAAGCTACGAAACGGCAACGGAGCCCTGCAGCAGGGAGCTCCGAGGATGAGCTGCCCAGTATTAAAAAAAGACACCATTTGGGGGGGAATCAATATATGCAAGGTAGAGGGAGACATCCTAATTAAAGACTCAAACCTGTCCAAAAAAATGTTGGACAATTTGGGGACCCTCCTCAACTTCAAAAGGTTGAATGGCCTTGATGTAGAGGACCCCCAAAACTTCCCAGACGCCTGGGTATTATCCGTAATTCGATCGGGCCGGAAGGCTGGACCTATTATGGCTATGGTCCGTGATGCTGTAGAGTCTTTCGGCCCGATCGCAGCCTTGTTGCCAGAAGGGGGGGAAATGATGTGTGAGCCGGGGAGGGTCCCAATAAGATTACACCCATCCCTGTATAGGGCCCTAAAATTAATTTACCCCAGGGACATCGGCGGCCTCGCCTACGACGGAGCCTTTACTGATGCTCTGGGTTTTGCTTCGTTGAGCCAGACCGTCGGTGTTCTGTCACCTGACATGTTCAGTCCGAGGACCTAACTCCATTAACTTTCTCCATGGATCTAAGGTTGGCTAGCTTAAATGCTCGCGGCTTGAGGTCAGATTCAAAAAGGCAACAACTCCTTTACTGGCTTCGAGACCGCGAGGTGGATATCTGCTGTTTACAAGAGACCCGCTTTGATTCGAGCTTCCATGAGAGAATTCTGTCAAGGGATTACGATTCCTTTTCAGCATTTTTAATGGTCGTGCGAGAGGGGTCACTTGGCTGATAAACAGAAACCTAATCGCGAATTGTTCTGTTGTTTTTTCAGATCCGGCTGGAGGCTTTGTGTACTGGATGCCACCATAAAAGGAAGGACGTTTCGCTTCATTGGGGTTTATGGACCCAATGCCACGAGTGAGCTGCCTGATTTCTTTCGGGCGCATCGAGCCCTATGTGACTTCATCCAAACGGGTAGTTTTAGTGGGTGATTGGAACGCCGTCCTTGATCCCAAGGTTGATAGAGGGGACGTTAGGGGAAATACTAACAATTTGGATGCAAAATACTTCGGGGAGTTTGTCGACAGACTTGATCTTGCCGACAAGCTCCGTGAAGAGCACCCAAATCGGGTAGTGTGGACTTGGACCGCTAGGGGCGCCTCTGGTCGCCAGCTCTCCAGCTACATCGACAGAGTGTTAGTCAGGAGAGTCGACTTAGATCTTATAGAGGGTCCAAGTTTTGAGGCGTTAGGTAGCTCTGATCATAGGATGCTCTATGTCAGGCTAAAATTAGATAGGGCTAAGGTTAGGATGTCTGGCTACTGGAAACTTAATGCTTCCCTTTTGGAAGACAAAAATTTCCTTAGCCAGCTAGAACTAACCATTAAGCGGGAATTGACGGGAGCTGTTATTGGGAACAGGTGGTGGTCTAGGCTTAAGGATACTATTAGGTCCTTTGCTGCCGACTATAGTAGAAGACTCAAACTAGATATTCTAGCGGAGCAAAGGTTTTTAGAGGATAGGCTAGATACGGCTGTGCGGGAGGGAGATAGTTTAGCTACTAACATAGCTAGGGCTGAGCTGGCTTCCACTAACCACAAGAAGTATCAGGCTCAGGTAGTTAGGGCTAGGCTAAAGAGAATGTCTTGCGAGGCGACGAACATGGCTCAAGATCTGCGGGCGGAGGAGCTAAGAGCTGCCACCCAAAGGCATATCGCGAGTGTTACATCGCCGGACGGACAGTGTCGAACTACAAACAAAGATATTTGTAGGGAATTTCGTGACTACTACCAGAAACTCTTCACTAGGGAGCCCGGGCTGAGCTCTGCTCAGTTCGACGCCTATCTTGCCGACTTTCCTCCCCTTCAGGAGACGGAAGCGGCTGGGTGTGAGGGGCGCATTACAGAGGACGAAATCCGGCAGGCCCTAAGGTCGGTCGGGTTGGAGAGGACTCCTGGAATTGATGGTCTCCCCTACGAAGTATACTTGAGGCTGTCGCACATGTTTGTTCCTTGCTGGCAACTGTCTACAATAACTGGATGAAACAGGGGTCTATTCCTCGTCGTTTCACCCGGGGAGTAGTAAAGTTGCTACGTAAGGACAAACGTGGAGGGGATGGGATTAGTAACTTTCGCCCTTTGACGATGTTAAACACTGACTTGAAGATTTTGGCGAAGATCTTGGCAGATCGTTTGCAGACTGCCCTGCCTAGTCTCGTGGCCCCTGAACAGTCTTGCGCTGTGAAGGGCAGGACTATCCAGGACAGTCTTCATATGATTCGCACGATCATAGATAAAGTCGACGATAAAGCCGCGCTGATCAATTTAGATCAGTCCAAGGCCTTCGATAGGGTTGACCATGGTTTTCTGGAGGCCGTTCTTTCCGCGGCCGGCTTTGGCGTGCATTTCCGCAGTTGGATTCGGCTTCTGTATGCGTCCCCCGGAGTCATGGTGGAGGTGAACGGAGTAAGATCGAGCCCCTTCACTTTATCTCGATCCATTCGGCAAGGTTGTCCGCTATCGCCCTTGCTGTACGTTCTTGTGTTGAACCCTTCCTGCGCAAGATAAGGGCGAACCCGGTCCTTCGCGGTATTACTTTGCCTGGTGCTTGCACTTCGGCCAAGTATACCGCCTATGCTGACGATGTGACTTTGCTTGTAACGAGCAGTGCCGAGGTCGAGGAGGTCAGCACAGAATTGAGAAGATATGAATTTGTGACAGGGGCCAGAATTAACCGTGACAAGTCGATAGGTCTACGGTTGGGCTCGTGGAAGGGTTCTGCTCTTCCCGCCCCTTCAGCTGGACGGACGGGCCGTGCAAGATACTCGGCGTCTGGTTCGGTCCTGATCTACAGCTGGAGAAAAACTGGTCGGAAGTACTTGCAAAGGTCGTGGCCACTGTCGGCATATGGTCACGGAGGAGGCTCTCCTTAAAGGGGAGGGCAGAGGTGTGCACTTCGCACATTTACCGTCTTTCAGTGCTTCCTCTCCCGTCCACCTTCTAATTAATTAGAAAGAGCCCTGTTTCAGTTCATCTGGAACAATCGGGCTCCTTTGGTGCGTCGCGAGATCTGTCGCCTTCATCCTTCTGAAGGCGGTCTGGGTACCTAGCGTGGAGGCGCGTTGTCACACGTTACGTATCAGTTTCCTAAACCGGATGACAGCAGAACACGACGAGTCCGGCGAATTCTGGAAGGAAGACGCCAAGAAGGCCTTCCCGGCCTTGAGAAGTGTGCATTCCGAGAATGGGGAAGCCCACCGTTTACCCAGGAAAGAATGCTCCTTCTATCGCGAGTGTCGGCATGCCCTGAAAGTCCTCTTACGGTTACAGTTAGGCTTCACTGATACCCGGCCGCCGTCGCGTAAGGCATTATATCAAATGTTAGTGAGGGGGCCGTTCGAGATGACATAGCTGAAAGGCTCGGTGTGACGAAGGCACAGGTTCGCTCAATCTGGCCTTGGGTTCCCGGATTGAGTTTGTCTCAATAACAATGAGGCTTCACTCACCTGGCGAGTGATTCGAGGCGCCCTCTGGGTCGGCAAGAAACTGAAGAAGGCGGGTCTGGCTACTCCGCCAGTTTGCGTTCGGTGTAGAGTGGAAGAGGAGTCGCTTGAGCACGCCTTTTTTACCTGCCCGGTCGTAAAACCGCTTCTTAAGCTTCTTGAAGGCTACATGGTTCGCGTGCAGGGCGGAAAGTCCTACTCCCTGGATGCCCGGACTGTTTTAAGCAACCTAGAGATGTCGCTTGACAGGAAGAAATTGTATGTTCTACTCTGTTTACTCGGCGTTATGAGAGTCGTGATCTGGACGACGAGAAAGGAGGAACACTATGGAGGCGAGTCTTTTTCATCTCGGACCCTGGTCGCTTTTTACAAGCACCAGATCAAAATTAAAATCCGGTCCGAGAAGAGAAGACTCTCTTCATTGGAGTTCGGCGAAAGATGGGTGAGGTTGGCGCAAATGTGTCGCGTGGACGGTGCCGACCTTACTTTCATGCTAGAGGTTACTGGTACCTAAAGAATATTAGGTAATCGGAAGTTCATTGTTGACCCTTCCCAGTTAAGGTAGACTAGATTTTGACTTGTTTTGTTCTTTTTTGATTAACTTAGCTAGAGAATGTAAGCTCATTGTCCTCCTTTTTAATTTTTTTTAGTCCCCATGAATTTTCGTTTTTACTTTCCCCTCCCCACCCCCATTAGTTGACAGAAATTCAAGTTCTCCGGCTGCTTGAGGAGACGTTCTTTAATTTTAATTTTATTTTTGTTTTATTTCGTTCTTCCTTTAAGCATTTTTTTCGAACCGGTGAACTAGATTTTCTGCCATAAATAGTAAATGAGGGGGAGCCCATACTAATAATCATTCTTATTTTTTTGACAAAATTGTTTATTTTTTTTTTTTTAATTCATTCATCCTTTCATTGGGGTTTATATTTGTATATATGTATCATCTTCCCCCCTCCCTCAAAATATGTAAATATGGGTTAAGTGTAGGACTGTCATAGAGTGAATGGAATGTTTTGGTGACTTTTGTGTGAACGAGTTTTATGGTGAATGGAAAATTGTTGGATGAATCGGTCACGAATGGGAATAGTTAAGTTAAAAGATAGGATAGTGAAGACCAGTCTCTTACCCCACTCCCCCTTTAGGCCTTGTGCCACATTTATGTATTTTTTGCATAATAAATATATATTAAGAAACTCTGCCTGTGCCCGCTCCTACCATCCTGCGATGTTCTCAGTCCTTTGTAGTTCCAATAGCGAACTACAACTTCAAATCCTTGAGTCGCTCTTCATTTCTCGCACTCAACCCATCCTGTGCGTGCAAAAACAATCACAACAGCTACTCCTTTTCGGCATTTCAAGCCTCAGTTTATCGAACGGGGGCACCCGTAATTTCCGAACCCCCCCACGTGAGTTTTAAGTTTCGGATATTTTGCGAATTCTCTTTCTGAGAGTTAAAAAAAAAGAACAAACTTTTTTCCTTGTTCTCACTGCTTCTTGTCTTATTCGTTGTCTTCAACCACACTTTTTTTTTACCATCTTTCAATGTAATTTTCTCTGAGGAGTATTGAGCGAAAAGAAGAAATTTTCTGATTTTAAATCAAAACTAGGGTACCCTTTTCCTTTCTTTTTAAGAAAAAAAAAAAATTATTTTACATAATGCATATGCTTCTACGCGTCCTCATTAAATTTTGTACTACAAATAAACTTTTTATAATATATTATATTA
The DNA here is from genome assembly GCA_023376005.1 of Doryteuthis pealeii. Taxonomy (NCBI): domain Eukaryota; kingdom Metazoa; phylum Mollusca; class Cephalopoda; order Myopsida; family Loliginidae; genus Doryteuthis; species Doryteuthis pealeii. Next base: position 45,874,166 of record CM042139.1, read on the forward strand.
TTTTCCCTGAGAAGACTTCCGTACTGACTTGTCCTTTATTTTCTATTGTTTAATTTCCACTTGTGGTCGAAGTCTTTACTGTTTTTTTGCAATTATCTATTTTTTCATTTTACTCCTTTCACAAAGTTCATCCCTTCTATCTTTCTTTCTCAGAATTTTTTTTCTAGAAATATTCTTTTTATTTGGATTTTCCAGACTATTTTCCTTATCTTTATTGTTATATACACAAAGTTTCAGCCGATGTGCCCTCCGGCCCTATTCAGGTTTTCGAACTCGGGAACTTTCTCTCTGAACTCGGAAAGCTTTTTCTAATCCGGAGGCTTCACAGAACTTCGAACCGAAACCTTTATTCAATCCATCGGGCTATAGTCCTTATTCCGTTAATCATGATCGGGTACAAGTGTTCAGATATGATAAGTATTCTATGTTATTATCGCCCTTGGCTAGGATTAAACCCGCAACCTAGAGATGATTGTCACTTAGAACTGAATTAACTCAAACCTTATATTCGTTGCACCATGTGTCCAAATAAAAATTATCAAATCTCATCTAAAAAAATTCAGTCAAATACAAATCATTCTTTTTATTCAAGTAGTTGCTTTTTTTCACGTTCAACAACCCCTCTTTTAAAATTAATCATTTCTCTATCTCTCTCTCTCTTTTCTAGTGCTTTCAAAATCTTGTTTCGACAACAACATAAACGAAAATCAGAGACTGTATTTTACTCACCTGTGATTTGAAGAAGTTGAATTGAAAAGAAATTCCTAGAAAACGAAAACCCCGTCTGTGGAACTGTGTTTTTCCCTTGTAATATTAAAAATATTTTCTTCATAATTACCAATGTGTCAGTAATTGTCTCTTTTTTCCTTTTTAATCACCCACTTCATATTGCATTTTGGTATTAAATATTTAATAACTGAAACACTTCTCTACAACTTCTCAAAGACAAAAATAATTTTCTTGAGTGTTAGTACAAAATTTTGTCTAACTCGTTGAATCGAGACGGTATTTATGCCACTAATTTGAATCATTTATAGACACCGGCGGTCTCTGGAGATACAACAATTCAACAGTGTTATTGCCTGAAAATGTAAAATTTTTATATCTTTACATATAAAAGAAGGTTTATGTATGAATATATGTATGTATGTACAATGACCGAGAGCACGTCCTGTTATACAGGAAAATTGGTTGAGAACAGCAAAGACGAATATTAAATAAAATCCACACGCTATTCTCGACCGAGAGGGTGTTAATACACTTTATTGTTCATTTTTAAAATAGCTAAATGAAAATATAATAAGGATGTAAATCAATGATATAAAAATTTAATCTATAGGTGATTACAAAATAAAACAAATTAATAAAAATAAAAGACAAATAGAAGAAAAATATACAAACAAGAATAATAATAAAAATAAAGAACATCAAAATATCTATTAATATATATTAATACTTGTGTTCCTTAATTGTACGACTGTTACTATATTGCAACATCCTCTTATTAAAAATTAGACCATCCAAATTAAATAACATTTTATATATTCAAATTTTTTTTAAGCCGTGGGCACCACCGGGTTCACAGATTGGAATATAAGAAAATAATAGTAAATAGAACTTATGTTTCAGCATCACACTGGTACTTTTAAAATTTTGAATATACTCGTCATAGTGATAAATCTTATTATAATGGAGATTCGGCGTCTGTCTGTAACCGAAACTGTCACTGCTTACGACTCAATACCCTTGACAATTGCGTAAGTTCATCAATTAGTATTTAATTTATAGTCAAAATCATGAATACATAGATTTTCATAGAGGATGCCTCTATGAAAATCTATGTATTCATGATTAATAAATAAGATTAATTCTGAGTTAGATTTGCCCCAAAACGGCCCATGTCATTAATGCATTTAAAATCTTGCAACATGTCTTATATATCACTAAGAAATAAAGGTTTACATAATATATGGTGTGGTTAATTTGCCTACTGGTTTTAACAAAACTGGATTTAATAAATTGTTACTTGGTGTTATTGATCTCTAATAATTATTCACCCACGTATCAAAATCAATCCAATGAATGATTATACATAGAAATTATTTTATATGTGTTCTTATTTAATTTCGTTAGTATTTCTAATTTAATATATTTCATTACATTAAAAATTACATACATACGCTCGAAGGGCTCATATTCTTGCTAGTAAAAGTGATGACCTTATATTCATCCAGTTTATTCAGTGCAATTTTAAACCAGTTTAGGCGTTCATATTCTACTTTCATTAGCCGTTCACATTTTTCTTTCTAAACCTTTTTTTTCTACATTGTCCCAATTCATATTCGATAACAATTTAACGCAGTTGGATGTCGATCTGAATCCGTCATTTTTTCATTGATTTCTCATGTGCTTTATAATTTCTTTCGTTATATCAATGAATTAATGAGAAAAAAAGCCAAAATACAATACCGACAATATTTTAGCTTTCTCTTTTGAAAATATTATCGTTGCGACCGGCTCTATTATAAAAAGAAACGATAATTTATTCCCAATTATTGGAGTCAATATGAGTGACAATCCTGGAGTCAGTCCCTGTTTTTTGGATTAGGATTTATGTATAGATCTGAATAAATTACAGTATCACTGCTCGGAATTTGATTGGTTGATTGATTGTAATGGCATGTCAACCCGTCTAGGATTACTTTAAGCATAGAAGTTAATGAATCGGCGAATTGAGTTCAAATTCTAGACGAGACTGTCTACAGTTAACAGAACGTTAATAAATTCGGGAAATATGTTAATTCAACTATTCTCCCCCAGGTATGGGTAAATGGACTAGACCCTTTCGCATAACAATCCGTCAAGAATAAGGAAAACTCGAAATTAAATTCCGTTTCAAATTATAACTTGCGTCGAATCCTGCTTGTGCGCAGGGGTTAGATAAACACATAGAATATGGAAATCTGATCGCGCTGATAAAACAAAACGAACATTTCTTCCAATCTGTAGCCGTATTAGTACAACGGTATGGCTGCCCCACCTCAACTTTAACAAAACGCTTCAAGAAAAAGGTAAATGAAAACTACATAAGGATGGTGATTGCTGTCCTGAAACAATCCTGGAAACAGCACCAAACAAACCAGTAGCTATGCACCCACAAACCATCCAAGTAAGACAAATACACTATGCTAGCCACTGCTTGAGAAGTAAGGACGTACTCATAAGTGTCGTTCTCTAGAGAACGACTACAGATGGACATACTAGTGCTAGCCAACCATAGATTAACAATCTCTCTCTCTTCTTCAACCGTTCCACCCGCGGGCAACAACGTAAGGCACGCAGCTTATCACTAAACCCACGACGGTAGATGAAATGTTGCTTCTTCCACCCTCATGCATAAGAGCATAGAGCCTTCAAGTAAAACTACTACGAATTACTACTACTACGCAATAAATAGTAAGCATTACTGATTTTACAATAAATACTTCAAAAATGTTGGAGAGTACAAGGCCGAAACGTTGTGAACAAAACAATATAGACGATAAGAAAGGCCAATCCAATATAAAATTAATTGTATTATAATAATAATAATAATAATAATAATAATGATAATAATAGTATATATAAATATATATATACTAACACCTCCGCACGAGCAAGATGTGACTCAAAGTCGATTTCTTTAACGGAGTTTAAGGGGTTCGAATTAAGAGTTTTTCTTCTCCTAGACAGGTTGCCTATCTAAGGTTAAATAACTCTACCATATACCTTGCTTGAGGGAGAATATTTGGATTCATAACTTTCACAAGGGTATTAGTGCAATGTGAAATGCAAACAGCCTCGTCAAGAATTTGAACTCCTCTCGTCGTGTCCGTTTCTTATGATGGTAACCATTACATCACACACACATATATATATATATATATATATATATATAAATGCATGTGTGTGGTGGTGTAATGGTTACCACATACATATATATATATATATATATATATATATATATATATATAACAAGCTGCAACGTTCACTATCATAGAAAGAATTGTAACATTTTAAAAAAACAACACATTTGACAATATTACAGCGATAATCTAAAGACAGGAATATAAATACATAAAATGTCTCCAAGCCACAAATCGATTTATAATCAAATTTAACGTTGCTGCATTGAAATAGGATATTTAGAGTGACACATAAACTCCTGAATAAATAAACAAAGCAAACAGTAACTGATGATTTGAAATACGTTTCTCCCATCCTTAATATACACCTCCCAAATGTAGAGCCCATTGACAGGTGTTCTGACAGAAGATATATAAAGGTCAGTTTGAATAATTTTTATTCATTTCACGCTCCGTCAATTGGTCATTTTTGGTCATTTCAAACTTAAAAAATTATTTACAAAAATAATTTCTTCAGACGATGACCTAAAATCAAACCTATTCGAAAATGATAAAAAATAAATGATACAATGGAAATATTTCTATTAGTTCTATTACGTTTATATATATATAAAGTAAAGTCGTCGGGGCGGCCTAAAGTCGGTATCAGCCAGTCAGCGAGGGAGTCTATCCCATTTTCAATAGCGCTAGACCAAGGCGATTGTTTTTGGCATCTGAGGTGGAGTGCTACACCTACCATCAGCTCCTTACTTTACCGCACAGATCCCTGTGCTACTCATACGCTGAGTTGGTGAGGACCGGTATCGAACTAGGAACCTTGTGGTTTTTAGCCGAACGCTCTACCGACTGAGCTAACCCGGCCCGTTTAAATATAAGTTGAAAAAATGGAAGTCAATTTGACGATATGTTGGAAAAATAAATAAATAAAGGAAAGAAAGTATTAAATGGATTAAACAATTTTGAAAATGTTGAATTTCATTAAACAATTTTTATCCATTCAACATTTTCTTTCCTTTATTTTTTCAACACACACACACACACACACACATATATATATATATATATATATATATATATATATATATATATATATATATATATATATATATATATATATATATTGTATATTGATAGGTAACGTCGATTTTTAGTGTAGAGATAGATTTTGAATCTAAGTGTTGTTGAATTCAAAATCGGTGGTGGTTAGATGATTGATGTTCAGTGACAAAAAGTTGACCCTCAACTTCTTGCCGCTGGAAGCCTGTGGGAACACAATCACTTAGCTTAGAGTCAGTTAAGCCGGAGACGTCGTAAGGTAAGCATCGACTATGCTTCACTCCCGCATGCAGTTGAGAGTTCTGGTTCTAACTTGATAAAAATATAAACACAAAGAAATATATCCCTTGATTGTGTCTATGAACTATTGGCCGCCTTGGCATAATCAGACCAGCATCTTGGAGAACTAAACTTATAGCAGAATTAGACCAGTTAGCAATAAAAGCAAGAAGAAATGTCTCAGCTACAGACTACAGGAAACGGAAGTTAGAAGAAATGCCCTAGCTACAGAATACAGGAAATGGAAGTTAGAAATGTCCCAGCTATACAGGAACCAGAAGATTAGAAATCCAGTCATGAAGCCAGCTACCCGAGCAAGTAAGTAGAAAGATTTAAGTATGAGGGCATAACCACAGATACCTCTCATAAAAATAGAAACGAACTCTCCCCATAATATATACCCATATCAATGGTAGGAGTTTATGATCCAGGCATTTTTGATAAATTCGAGAATTCGTTTGAGGCCAAAGAGAAATAGTTCTACAAAAAAAGGCATCGAATTGTTAGAGAAGCATTGGATTAAGTGTATCACCCTAGAAGGAGACTATGTTCATGAGTAAAGTTGAATTTTGCCTAAAAATGTTGTTTTATTAGTTAGACCCGGTACTTATTGAGTGATGTGTTAATAGCTGCCACAATGAAGATAAGGATAATCTTCCGAAAAATCAAAATTATGAAAAAAAGATAAGTTTATACTTTCTCCCGTGTCTGTGTTTTGACCAAATACACACACACACACACACACACACACACACACATATATATATATATAAACAAAAATTTAAATTCAATTGCTTGTTGCGTTAAAGTGATGAAAATAAATGCGTTTAGTTTATTTTCGTTTTTACACCTAAAAAAGTAACAATTTAAAGGAGCTATGTATTACACTTCCTTATTTATTTAGGTCTGTCGGCTGGGACTGTATAATACGTCGACTGCATCTCTGTTGAGGAGTAAGACCTCCTTTCAATTGGGCCGCCTCTAAGCCTTGAGTTGTTCACCCGTGACGCTTATGGACGGAATCCTGGTGGCTGAGCAATCCATGACATGCTACACTCCACTTTGATCCTTACTTGAGCTACGTCGATCGGTAAGGCCCCCATCCCGATCAATCGTCTGGTCCCGTCAAGCCCTAGAACATATATGATTATTATACCGATTGTATTGCTCTGGCAAACTACCATCGCTTTTTATCATAGATATGCTAAAAGGCGGTTGCCGAGGGTCTTAGTGTCTTGGGAATAACGTTAAACTGCATCTTGTGGTGAGGTCCCCATTCTGGAGTTTTTAGAAGTATGGGTTACACCTGTATCGTCATTACTCCCAGGTCCACTTTGACCGGGATTGGTAGTACCTGTTAGAGTCCCACCTATGGGGTAAATTAATTTTTAAAAACAAGTTACCCCCCAATAATAATGAATAAAATAAAACACCAATATACAATAATAATGAATAAAATAAACAGGACTCCAGTATTAAATCACACAAGGGTTAACATGTTTGTAGAAAAATTTCTTGTAACATACTGATTCATTCAAAAGTGTTTGTTTATTAAAGATTTGACGATAAACTAAGCTAAGAATGAGTGTATTATGATATTCGTTTGTTTACATATTTGAAACAATCATGATAGAAAAGGTATTCGTTTAGTGTAACATTAACTGCTAAGAATTAAATATTTACAATTGTCCGTATTACAATTTTTTTGTTTATAATAGTGTTTTATTTATTTATTTATTCTAAAACGCTTTTGTACATACGACAAATTCAATTCTTAATTCCTTGTTGGTGAATTTATCAGTTTAATTCATTTCCTTCTTTAACCCTGAAAAGTAACAAAGCTAATAACTAAACATTACCTTATTTGTAGTTAGAATATTTCGTGTATTTATTAAATAATATTTCATGAATAGTTTCTTACAAAAACGATTTTAGTTATACTGATTATTCTAAAATGAAAGTAAGAATTTTAAAAAAGTTGAGTTAACGTTAAATGTTTTCGTTTGATTTGTTATTTAATTCGCCGTGAAAAATAATTCAATGCATGAAAACACATAAAAATTACATATTTAAAAAGAGTATTTTCTTTTCTTTCTACCCATATAATATATCAAAGATTGAACCGTAAATAGGCGAGAAAAAAGAATTTGATTTTTCGTTAAAATTTAGTCTGAAAAAAAAATCATACTTATTAACAAATGTCCGAAGCAGAAACTCTTTTCTTTTTTTTCTTTTTTTAACTCGGTGTAAAAAATAATTCAATGGATAAAAAGACATACAAATTACGTATTTATAAAGATTATTTTCTTTTATTTCCAACCATATAAGTATGTTTAAAATTGGACCTTAAAAAGGCAAAAAATTCCGAGCAGAACGGCTTAGACTGCGAAATTTATTCAGTTAATTTAAACTCTACTGCTGGTCTTGCTGTAAGAAAAAGCAGGCAGTGAACAATATTTTATTATCAGCAGGAGCTGGTAAACGGACAGTTCCGCAAATTGGGTGATTTTGGTTTAATTAATTAATTATATCCCTTAATTAGTAAAAATCAATGACCACATTTGGCTTGTTTCTTAGTTAGAAGGATATCAAGTTGTATGCAAGATTTCGAATCTGAGTGACCTCCCGTTTTGGAGTTATACGTCGACACGTACATACCAAACCTTCTTTATATATATATATATATATATATATATATATATATAAAGTCATCCACGGACACGTGTTTCAGCGTTTCACGCCTCTTTAGTATGGCTAGACACAACAACTAACTCCGGCCAGAAGCGAACCCCGACTGATTTTACGCATGTCCGATCCGTTAACCTCTGTGCCATTGTCAGCTGCTGTTTAAAGAGCGGTGTTTTAACTATTTTAAATACATACATCTGTGTATGTACTTTACGATCACCAGAGATATAAATCAGAGAGAAGGAAGAAAGTATAAACCTTTTTTTAAAAGTTTTCTTAAAAAAGTTTAAACATTATATATATATATATATATATATATATATATATATATATATATATGTATCTGTGTGTTTGGTTTTGGTGTGATTTTTAACTAAACACACACAAACTTACACCCCCCCACATATATATATATATACATATATATATGTGTGTGTGTGTGTGTGTGTGTGTGTGTGTGTGTGTGTGTGTGTGTGAGTGAGCGCGCTTGTGTGTGTGCATCCGTGGCAAATTTATTACTAAATTGTTTCAATCCTTTGCAAATGTCCAGACAATAAGTTAAGTCGTTTGGAAAATTGCAAACACGTTATAATTTAACGATGTGTTCGCCACTAAAACCTTTCATGGAAATTAGACTTTAGCACTGAATACTTGCATGAAATATTTGTCCTGATAATAAACAGTCTGAGATACATAATTGGATTAGAGAATTGATTGATACATATATTACTCGAATGAGAATAATATATATATATATATATATATATATATATATATATATATATATATATATATAGTGTGTGTGTGTATGTGTTAGAAAGTTCTGTAAAACTGAACAGTCCACGAACGAATTGGACAAAGGAGTTTTGATTTAAATGTTATCAAAAAGCTGATGTAGACTCGGCCAAGTTGACAGCGTGATCCCAGGGGACCGATACCTCCCCACTCGATGAACTTCCGTTTATGCGTGGCTTCCTCCATTAAAAAGATATTGTGTCACATCCTAACCTGGTGAGAGGTTGTGGTAAATAACAATTACTGTTTTTAGCCGGCTCAGACCGCTGGACAAATTAATCACGTAATCCCAGGGCTCCACTTCCCCAGGCAACACCTACCCCCTCGATTTAAAGACACTGAGCTGGGTTTATTGCCCGGTGCCTGAGGCGCCCCAAAAGGGGAATGCCGATGGGATCCACGCATTTTTTTACTAGCCATCGTATGAGCTTCGGTTTGTGCGTGTCTTCCCTCTTTTAAAAATGACCTTGTGTCGCATTTTGGCCTGCTGGGTGATTAAGGTAAATACTGAATTACTGTTCTCAGCTGGGAGAACCGTTTGTTCGTGTCGGGCTTACCGAAAATGCTTCTGTGAGAACAGGAGACCAGACGGATTATTTTTAAATTACTCACAATACTAACCAAAGGAACAATACATACATAAATAAATAAATAAAAAGATTCAACATATTGAGACAAAAATGTGGTTCTTGCTCGCACTTCCGCTTTGCACAGTTAGCATCGTAGAAGAACCGGAAAAAGTCAGAGAAATATTTGTGCTGAAGAGTAGAAATGCAGATAAGAACCCCAGCGACAACGCGAGGATAAAACTCTGCTTTGTTATATCCGAAACCATTACAGGTGAGTAAGATAAGCGATTAGAGAAAAAAAGAAAGAAAAAGCCTGAAAGGCAAATGATGGAGATAGGCCGCTAAAAAGAAGTGGCTCGATTAGATATTTCCACAAGTGCTTCACATGAATAATGAATAACAAATGATTAAATAGTGTGTCAGCTTGCTAGACGGACGCACGTGTAGCGTTGCGGGGGTTCGATTGAAAATAGTGATGACGTTGTAAGGGTAATAATTTTATACTTATATTCTTACTGTTTAACTATTCTCTTGGCTGGATACGGTTGGGTCTGTCTGTGTCCGTTGGGGGGATATGTTGTTGGGCTGGATGGCATTCTCGCTGTTTGAGTCTGGAACAGCTTGGGAATCTCTTGAGAATATATTGTTTTGTGTCGTTCATAGCTTTTAATAATCAAGCAAGAAGTTCTTGTTTGTCCTGAGTTCATATTTGATTTTACCCTCAAGTAGAAATGCCTTAGAGAACAGACACTCATCTTGTGTAATTTCTCTCCATACACTCAGCCCAGACTGAAAACTCATTCCTTTCTCTTTCTCTCATTCTTCCTCTCCTTGTTCTGACCAATTAGAAATCGACAGGTAGCCTTTCATACGTCATTCCATAAGTTATTGTAACTTTCCACTCTTATCTACAATTTTTAGTTTTTCCATCTCATTATATTACACACGTACGCATGCGTGTCTTCCGCATCTTGATAAGAAAAGGCGGGAAGCCTATCAAGACACGACGCATATTTGTTGTCTGTGCGAAGAGTTTACAAAATGAATTCTTTTATAATAGCAATCAGATTTAATTTATTTTCCTAACACAGTGAATATTAGTTTTCATTGATAAAGGGAAAAAGAAAGGATCATGAAGAGAGACCAAGATTAAAAAGGCGGCAAATTATATCGAAGGAGAATTAAATTTCCAATACGTGTTTCGCTTTAAACTTACAGTTAATATAGGTGGGTTACAGTAAATGGTTGCATATACACACCAATGCACGCATAGGTTCCAAAATTAAGGGAGGTATCAGCAGTCACTGTGCACATAATTTATCGAAATCAAAAACGGCATTGTCCTTCAGGCTATATTAATTAATATAAATAATATTATTATTATTAGTGTTCCCTAATTGTGCGACCGTTATCATCTTGTAATTCCCTCTGGTTAAAAATGAGACCGTCCAAATCGTCTAAGATGAAATGCTAAAATGTAAATCCTGATTTTCTGGTGTTGCTTATCCGTCGAATCTTTTTTTCTCGTGATTGTAGTTATCATTCCGTCTTTATGTTAAAAGAAAGGGAAGAAAAAGGACATACTACATAGAAAAAGAAAGAATGAAAGAATAGAATAAGGGAAAGAGAGAGGGGGTGAGTGCGTAAAAACGATAACGCTAATCTGTTTCAATTGAACATAAAGGCAAGATGAAAAGAAGGAGAGAGAGAGAGAGAGAGAGAGAGAGAGAGAGAGAGAGAGAGAGAGAGAGAGGAGTAAATCAAGATTATTATACTTTTTTACACATTGAACTATTTTACAATAGCTTTTAAAATCATATCAAGCGTTGTAATAATTAAATTATCCTCATACTCTGGAACATCCACAGGTCCCGTTAGTGAATATTATTATTACTATTATTATTATAGATTTTGTAAAATTATCGCATCACTTGTTAGTGGTGGTTTGTACTGATATCTGGGGGACTGTAAGTTTCTTCATCTCTCCAGGACTCTTCTCAGTATTTTAGTTGATCTAAACAGTGGTGTAGTCTGAACGGTCTTAATTCCTCCTCATATTTGGCAAGGTCCAGGTATATGCATACCTCTTCTTAAATTATTCAAAAGTCTTTTCATTCTATCTCCCGTTGAGTGTCTGTGTTCTTCGTATCAGTCGGGTATCATTTTATCTTCTTCATCGAGGGTAGTCTGATTCTCTGTGCGTGTTCCATCATTCTTAGTTTGGTTATCATAAAATACAGAGATACATTTTGGTGTACAAACTTTTTATTTATTTATACCCAACCTACAATCTTAACCCGCGCGCGAAGAGTCACGTCCGGATCAACTTTGACTAACAAGACTATTTCCCCTGTGTCCCATGGTCACGTGACGCTGAAGATCAGTGAGAGCCCCGCTTTAGACGAACCCAGGGTTAAAACCTGACAATTTAACCCCACTGTAATTTTCCACGGTGCTACCATTAATTGTAAAATCTACGCAACGCTTTCTTACAAAAATGAAAGGCTATGCCTATAATTTTATTATAATGGAGATTGTGTGAGTTTCTGTCACCGAAACTAAGGCACAGCCGACGTCCCAAATCCCTTAGTTATTTTAATCACAATGATTATCAAATAATCACTGTTTAATTTTAATTAGTATCTTATCTATCAACAATGTCTCAATTAAGGTCTAGCTGAGATAGATTCGCCTCAAAACAGTCCATATTTTTAATGCGTTTAAAATCTTGCGATGTGTGTTATATATCATTTAGAAATAAATGTTTACATAGTATACCGGTTTTGCATACCGGTTTTAACAAAACGATGTTTAATAAATAATGTCTTGGTGTTATTGATTTCTAATATTGTTTTATTTTCAAACGTATTAAAAGCAATTCTGTGTATAATTTTATATTGAAATCAATTAGAATAAAGTTAAAATAAGAGTAATCATTTTTGTGTTCATATCTAATTTTCTAAATTTTCTATTATATTAAAACTCAAATGCTTGTGCCGAGAGGGTGCATTATTTTTGCTAGTTTATTTATCTATTTTTTGGAATTTTTTATTGATGAAAATTGATAATTAGAATTATTTGGATTATTCGGAATATTGTCCTCATCTTCATTGTTATCTGTACAACGTTTCGGCCGATGTGCCTTCCGGTCTTCTTCAGAAGAAGGTTCCCGAGACCGAGAAAGTTTCCGAGTCCGACAAGAAATACCTGAAGAAGGCCGGAGAGCACATCGACCAAAACGTTGCACAGATAACAATGAAGATGAAGACAATAGTCCGAATGATCCAAATAATACTCTATTTATCTAGTTTTATAAATTAATGAAGATATTGTATGTTTGAACATAAATTGGCTTCGTTGCCTTTATGATCTAAAAAATATTGTAGTAGTAAAGATTTCGAAGTAAATTACTAAAATTATTAAATCAAACTTAGCTAATCTAAGAAATATATTATGATATAATTCGAGTCCTAAGACTGTTCCTATAAATTTATTTTTTCTGAATTGTATATCAATCACAGTGTTTATTACTATGCGTTTTCTATTTTACTAAAGCCATGATGTAATAATAATATGCATAAATTAGAGAATAAAATCCTCTGGGATTTTAAGATACAAACCTATCATCCAATCCCGAACAGAAGATCAGGTTTAAGATTAATAAAGAAGGAAATTATTTGTGTCTGAATATTTGAGATGAGGCTTGAGAATTTGTATTATTTGGATTTTTCAGACTGTTGTCCTCATCTTTATTGTTGGGCACATAGCGCAACGGATATAGGGGTTGAGTTAATACAGTTATAAGTGACAAACATATGTATATTGCAGGTTCAATGCTGAACAAGACCGATAATAAGAGAATGCTTAACATAGCTTAACACTTGTACCCGGTTATTGTAAACAGAATGAGAACAATCTCGCCCGGGGATTGAATAAAGGTTCAGTTCGAATTCTGAGAAGGCTCCCGATTACATGAAGGTTCCAGAATTCGATGAGAAGGTTGCCGAGTTCGACAAGAAACATCTGAAGAAAGAAGGAGGCTACATCGGCCGAAATGTTGTCTATATAAAATAAAGATGAGGACAATAGTCCGAATAATAGAAATAATACAAAATAATTTGTTATCTACTGTTTATTTCAGTTCCAGTGCACCATTGATTAAAATTTGAAAAAAGACAAAGATCGACAAATACCTGCTGAAAAAGCAATAGAATATGAAATTAACGATGACATAAATTGTAGTTGGTGCACCTGGAACAATTTCCAAAAGCCGGGAAAAGAAACATGGCTAATAGGAGATCAGAATTAGAATAGAGAGTATCGGGACTACTGCACTGTAAAAATCAACGATAATACTTAATCCTGGAGACCTGAGTAGACTTGCTGTCAATCAGATTTCAGTAAATAAATATAATAATAATAATAATAACAATAATAATAATAACAACAACAACATCCTTCTCAGCTAGTATATTAGGTCTAAGTCCTTTCAGTTGTTCCTTATATCTAAAATATTCATCTTATTTCCACTGAATATTTATATTCTTTCCACAGTTCATCCAACCTTGCCTTAAAAGAGTTCAGAGATGGAGCATTCACTACTGATATTGGTGGTTTATTCCATGAATCTACTACCCTGTTATTAAAATAATTCTGTCTTACATTTGTTCAGCAAATTATTCTTGAGAGTTTTAATTTATGACCCCATGTATTGATTTTTGAGCCGTGTTCAATAGATTAAAGTTTGTTGAATAAAATCCATGAGTATATTTATAGACTTCAATCAAATCTCCTCTGGTTCGTCGATAAGCCAAACTTGGTAAGCCAATTTTCCTAAGTCTTTCTTTATACAAAATGTTCTTTCATTCATTCATTACCTTAGTAGCTCTTTGTACTTTCCTCGATGAGTTTTTGATTAGTCTTGAACTCTAGACCACATTAGCAAAATCCTAATGTTATCTCACCAATGCAATGAATAAATGTTTCAACATTTCTTTATCCATGTATTCATATGACCTTCGAATTAATCCTAATATCCGGTTTGCTTTATTTACTTGTATTTCTATGTGTTTGGAAATAAAGTAAAATTATGTCAACTAATAAATGTAGGAGAAAAACTAGTCAGTGATTGGATTGGTACCTCCCTAAGAAAATTAAATAGAAATGTACAAGTTGGATGGACAATGAGGCTAGAAGGACTAATAAATAAACTTTGAGAACAAGCAAATCTCTGAAGAGGGGGAGATGCACAAAACGAACAACAGCCAAAAAGACTAACAAGAAAAATGGAAGACATAAATCAGACAATATTAGAAAAATTCTTACAGTATGTTAAGAGGGTAATAAATAAATAAAAAAGAATAACCCGCTGAACCAAAAGTCTTAAGTGCGGATCAACAAATGAATAAATGGATCTCATACACAGATTGGATAAAGGATTAAAATTCCAGACAGTGTGGCGGCCATCAAATCAAATCTAAGGATTTTTTAGGTCAAAAGTATATAATAAGAAACTATCAGATTTGGAATGTCCTAGAAACAAGCAGAATTAAGACTAATTACTTTTTTTATTACTTTTGTATATATATATATATATATATATATATATATATATATATATATATATATATATAGAGAGAGAGAGAGAGAGAGAGAGAGAGAGAGTCGCGTCTAGATACGAAAGGGGATTCAGTTGAGCCTAGCAGCACAACTTGGAAAGATGTGCCTTCCTGTCTACCTCTCCAATGAGCGTGTGGTTCGTTAATCATTCTGTGGAATATAAAGCTAAATACATAAAATATATCTCCGTGTCGTTCCTGAAAATGACAGAGCAAGTTGAGTGATAGATAGATAGATAGATATATATATATATATATATATATATATATATATATATATATATATATATATATATATAGAGAGAGAGAGAGAGAGAGAGAGACCCCAGCCAGTAGAGAGAGCACACGACCCATTACGAAGAACATAAACCTGATAAAAGCAGATTTAAAATTCTGGTCGCCATTTTAGACGTTTACTCCTGTTAGTAAATCCAATTCGGTATTGAATTTGTGTTCAGTTGGTTATTCCTTGTAATCCTAGTCTGTAGTGTTTCTTGAAACCGCAGGTAGAAAAGAATATAGTATCAGTAGAACTCCTTGTAATCCTAGTCTGTAGTTTTCCTTGAAGTCCTAGATAGAAAAGAGTTTAGTATCAGTAGAACTCCTTGTAATCCTAGTCCGTAGTGCTCCTTGAGATTCTGGGTAGAAGAGTGGAGTAATAGTACATTTCCTTGAAATCCTAGTCTGTGGTGTTACTTGAATTCATAGGTAGAAAAGAGTGTAGTATTAGATCTTTTTGTCCAATGAGCAATTGATTTGAGGACAGCTGATGACGATCTTAAATCCTTTTCTGTGCCCGTTTCTTATTTAATATCGGGAGATCATGCTGTTGTTACGAAAGATCATAAATAGGAATGGTGATTTTGGCGTACATCTTATACCTACATAAACCAACACAGACACTAGAGGAAAATAGAGACCCGTTACGCAAGATGACTACAAAACAAAATAAGGGAAACTCAAAAGATACCGGGAATGGACCAAACAACATATGCAAGACAGGACCTTCCAAAAGAACGAAATAAAATTCTACCAGCAAGTGGGGAAAAGCATAAAGACAAATGAACAACTGATTACAAAAGGAAACAAATCAGTTCTTGAGTAAGATATGGAAAAAAGTAAATAATAGAAAGGGCGTATGGATAAATAACATGAAAAAAATTATATATATATATATATATATATATATATATATATATATAGTAACGACTTGAAGACGGGCACGAAGCAGACATACACCTGGACTCACTAAGAACAACACTAAGAGATATTTTAGGACTCTTAAAATTTCCCGGTGGTAAGCAAGTAATTTTGGATGAAAGATGACGAGAACAATAATTGAAAATAAAGAAACATATATTCAAAAGTTACAAAACGGGGGTTTCAAATTTGTGGCATTTGCTAGCCAGACTTATCTTGCTGAGGGTGAGGTGAAGGTAAAACTAAGCGCTGGAATATTATTCCACTCGCTGGTTGACAAGGTGAAGGGCGCTGGAATTTTATTCCACTCGCTGGTTGACAAGGTGAAGGGCGCTGGAATTTTATTCCACTCGCTGGCTGACAAGGTGAAGGGCGCGGGATGAAACCACTCGCTGTTTGACAAGGTAAAGGAAGTGCTTGAAAAACGCGTCTCGCCTGTTGAATGCTCATACGTTAAAATACTTTCCTCAAGGTGTTTAATTCTGGCGCCAATATCGTATATTGGCGATTTTCCCTGTGGTTCCACGGGGAGATAATTCAGCTATAATTTTCCCGATAACATTCAAGAAAGTCGCAAATTAGAAAACAGTAGGCCATTATTGTTTTTAAAAAAACCAAGTCCTTCCACGACAGATTGTGTCGAAGAAGCAATATTACTCGAATGGATAAATATATGTCTTCTTGGAAATCAAAAATTCAACCAGCTCCATATTTATAAATAAAATATATAAATATCAATATCTACTATATAATAGAATTTGTTTTTTTATAATTCAGTATTTCCATAATTTTTTCCTCCAACTAATAAATGCTTGGTTATTAATTAAAATAACTTATCTTAATTAATTTAATACAGCCAGAAGGATTGTTTATCAAATTAAATATGACTTGTCTCATATTTATTATTTATTTATCTTTGATGGATTTAAATCTCGGTAGAAATGTATTCTAAGAATTATGAGTTCATATTTTTTGCCGGAGGTATAGTAATACTTCCATCAATTTATATTTTATAATTCATCTTTTAATCTATCTCTATTAATCTATCCCTTTTAACCTCTTAATATATATATATATCAACCCTACCCCAACGAGAAGCACGTGATACAAGGTCAAAGTATAAGGGAAGTACAGTTATTTTGAATTTTGAGGTTACCGTGTACTGCGGCTAAAGAATCTAGACCATCCTAGAATTTACTCTTAGCTGGACGAAGAAGACGATTTATGCCTTTTTTAAAAACTCGTATCTCCGATTCCATTTCCGACAACGATAACCACTACAAGAGGCACACCTCACTATCTATATGTCTTTGAAGAGAATCGAACCCGTTATTCAGTAGTAATGGATACGTTAGGCAAACTATCTAACCATTCCGTACCGATAGCACGCCTCAAAAGTATCTCATTAAATTGAAGATAGACAGTATTCTGATGTACAGAGAATATAAGTAAAATCTGCAGAGTTGTCTATTGTCGATATCAGTCAAACAGCGAAGGAGTCTATCCCCATTTAGCTTGCGCTGAGGTGTAACGGCACATCTACCGTCATCTCCAAGATGGTTTACCGAATACCCAATCTGTGCTACTCTTGCGTTGAGTATTGGACCTGGAAACTTGGCATTCCTAGGGGTGCATTCTCAAACAAAATTCAAACAAGCTAAATATTTACCTCTGACATATATGAATATAAATGTCTAATACGATTATTTGGTATGATCGATATACGCCACTTATGGTGCACTTTTCAATCTTACAGTTACTCCATCACTATCTCATGTATATATCTTTATATGGTTATATATGTGGTTGAAAATAGAGGAAAATGCAGATAGAACAACACAACATCTAAATTCAAATAAATTCGACAAAGCTTCGTAAATGACCGAGGCGAAATATCATTTGAATTTAGTTGCTGTGTTTTTCCTCTATGGAACCAGCCTCATCCAGGATTTGAACTCGTCTGTTCGTGCCCATTTCTTACGACTTTAACCATTACACCTTCACACACACAATATATATAATATATATATATATATATATATATATATATATATATATTTCTACTATTTCCTCTATGAAAAGTCAGGTAGTGTAAGAGCCTATTTGAAAATTAATGTCCATGTACAATCATCTATGCAAACGTCATATATAAACATTAGTTGTTCTTTTTCGAACTAGCCTACCAGAAAATAATCTCTTTGTGTAACAATGACATAAATATGTCAAAATCTTCGTCTTTCTCTCGTTTAAAAACCTGAACATTCAGATTAATTTTGTAGCCCAGCTCAATTTTTTGTGCCTCATATAACTGCAACCTTTCGAATACTAGTACGGTCATGTAGACCACTGAGTTAATGGGATGTATTTATAAATAATACGAAGACGAACTATCTGTATGCGCGAATCGCTTTTCTGCCATTTTGATCTACATAGCCTTTGTGTTTTTGTACTTGATTTACATTCTAATCGTCCGCATGGAAACTCTCTCGTCTGATAGACATTCGAAATTCACAGTAGAAGAAAGTTTAGGCTGTCTTTTGTGAGAATAATAGACTATTAACTCGGTGTGGCTATTATTATTATTATTATTATTATTATTATTATTATTATTATTATTATTATTATTATTATTATTATATCTATTACCACTTCTACAACAAATAAGATAGAAAAATGTGAAATAATAATAATAGTAATAATAATGATAAAAGAAAAATTAAATGTGAAAAGAAGATAATAATAACAAGAAACTGGGAAATAATTACAATAATAAAATCAGAAGAAGAAAGAAACTGGGAATAAGATGAAGATAATAATCAGAAGAAAAAGAAGAAACTGGTAAATAAATAAATACATAATAATAAGAAGAAGATGGAGAAGAAAGAAGATAAAAGAAGAAGAAGAAAGAAAAAAGAACAAACAGAAGAAGGAAGAAATAGAAGAAAAAAGATGAAAAAAAAGAAACAGGAGAAGAGGAAAAAAGAAGAAAAAAAGAAGAAATAAGATAATGATATTGGTATTGATAGTGTAAATGTATAGCAAAAAAAAATGGCCGAGACGAAATAAAGAGTCGGAGACAATTCATAGATAGAGCCAAACAAAGAAGAAAAAAGAAAAAAGAAAAGAAACAGTAATAAAAGCCAAGTAAAATCAGGTGAAAGCCATGCCAAGAGAAATAATAACCTCATAAGAAATAACAAGGGATTCCAAAATGAAAAGATGGAAAATTAAAAGACATTCATGAAATATACAAAAAGAGACTACTTATAGGGTGATACACCATTCGACTATATGAAAAGAATAACTCCATCCCCCACCCCCCATAATATATGTAAAATTATATTAACGTCAGCATTTTCAAGCCCAAGGCAATAAGATATTAAAACAATAAATGAATAAAACAATTTGATATGACTGAAATTATCAGTTTGCTTCTAAATACCTATACAACCGTTACCCAGAAAAACGCCATATTATAACGATAGCATGGTGTAATTGTTACCGTCGTAGGGAATGGACACGGTGACACGAGTTCAAATACTGGATGACGCTGTTAGCATTTCACATAATAACCTTGGGAAAGTTATGTATCCAACTACTCTTCCTCCAGCTATGGGTAAACAGAAGGACAACCTGGGCTCGTGCAGAGAGATTAGTATATATATATATATATATATATATATATATATATATATATATACGTGACTCAGAAAAACAGCACATTATAATGATATTTTCTTTATTACATTGATTTATTAAGTATTTGCCTTCTTTAAACCGCTAACATTAACTCTCCCATCACTGCGATCCTACCCTGAGGCGCTGGCAACGGCTCTTGCACATGTCACTTGTTTACACTGAAAAATCACTACATGAACACCCCTGCCATCTTTTGTTTTGTCTGTCAACCAACCTTGAGACTGGTACTTGATCCTTTTGCAATAGGGAACCAGTTGAATCAGAAAATTTGGTACGGTCGTGTTACCGGCATATCAACCGTATAGGGTTATTTCATGCCTTGATGTTAGAGACTCTGGTTAATTGTAAGTTCATTTTTTGTTTAGTTGCTTCTCAAGATTTTTTAAAGATAGGTTTTAAGTGGTGTTTTTTCACGGAAGTCTCAGTGATTGCAAGTCTCCTCAACTTGCCATGACTCTAGCCGATTTTAGCAATGCTGTGGTTTATCAGATTTACAGTTTCTTCAGTCTATTCAACTATGATTGGTATTACAGTTTTTTTTCTCATCTTACATAACTTTCTCGGCGCTTTGCTAAAATCCAGATATCTGTTTATTCTTTCGCTCTCTTATATTTTTACTCTGTGGTATGCTAAGACGACAAAATACACTACATGAGAAGTTCTTTTTTTTTCTTGTACATGAACACTCGATCTGGTCTTATAGATGGGATTTGGTGATCGTTTGTTTCTTCAAGTCCCAGAGAATCTTAGGCGTCTCATTTTCTATGACATATTCTACTTTTTACATAGAGTATTTGTCAGCATGGTCAAATTTTAGTCTCTTGCATAATTCCCAGTGGATCACCCTTCACACAGAGTTATACCTAATCTTGTATTTCATTTATGCCAGCTTGTTGCATTCACTTATTATCTGATGAACTTTTCTTCTGTCACCACATACTTGTTATTCTTATCTGTGTTTTTATTATTATTTTGAAAAGTTGTTTTTATTTGCGCCACAAGTAACAACGGAAAAATCTTATTATAATGAAGATGCGGTGTCTGTCTCAAACCAAAATTACGTCACTGCTTACGTCAAAATACCCTCAGGTATTGCTTAAGTTTATCAATGAGTATTTAATCTATAGTTAATTAATACATAGAATAGAATACATCTTATTTTTTAACAATGTTTCTACGAAAATCTGAGTTAGATTTGCCTCATAACAGCCCAGTTTTTAGTGCGTTAACATCCTGCAATGTGTCTTATATATCACTTAGAAATAAAGGTTTGCATAATATATGGTGTGGATAATTTGCATGCTGATTTTAACAAAACCGGGTTTAATGAATGTTAGTGTTAGTGTTATTGATCTCTAATATTATGTTATTCTCCAATATATTAAAATAAATTCTATGTTTGCTTTTATACATAAATAAAATAAAATATACTTAGAATAAGTGTAGTCGTTTCATATGCGTTCTTATTTGATTTCATTAGTCTTTCTAATCTATATATTAATACTTGTTTTCCTTAATTGTACGACGGTTATAATTTTGCAATACTATCTGGTTAAAAATGAAATCGTCTAAGATGAAATGTAAAAATGTAAATATTTACGCCCGAAAGGCACATATTCTTGCTTGTTCGAGTTAAAGCTTATTTGATATATATTCTTTATCTTAATTCAAACGATCGGCTGAGAACATAAAAAAGAGACTTCATCATATCTATCGTTTGTTGGCGCCATTTTTGCATAATAATAGCAATGTGTCTTTAATGAATATTGCAACTTATAACTGACTGTAGAGAAAGCAACGTCTCTCTCTCTCTCTCTTCATAGATATTTGCGTTATTCTTCAAACTAGCAGGACCTATGGATATACCGCAGTACGATTATTTAATTATTACAACGTTTGATATGTTTACTTAAGACCTATTGCTAAATAGTTCAATATGTAAAAAGTATGATAATCTTGATTTAACTCTTTCTCTTTCACATTTCTCTTTCGTCCCTTCTTTACCTCTTTTCATCAGGTTCGGTTGAAATAGATTAGAGTTATCACTTCCGCACACTCACCCCCTCTCTCTTGCTCTACCCAACTTTCTTTCTCATTATGCTTTTCTGTTTAGCATGCCTATTTCTTCTTTCTTTATAATAAAAACGGAATGGTCCATTATTTAGCTGAGGTCATGACACTGATAGGAAATAAGAAATTGGCGGAAAAGCAACATCAAATAATCAGGATTTACATTTTTGCATTTCATTTTGGACAGTCTCAATTTTAATCAGAGGTTGTTTCGAGAGGAAAACGGTCGGACGATTAAGGAACAGGCGTATTATTACTCAGATGCGCCATTCATGATGCTAGTGGAAGTTGGTTTGTCGTCAATCATTCAGCCATGAACCTTGAATAAAAGAAAAACCCCGAGAAAGGCGTATTAATTATGAATTGGCCAAAAACTCATTACGGATGCGTCAGTCTTAACAAAGAGAAAAGCCAACCAGTGAAAGTGGATTACTGCCCTTTTATAATTCAAGTGATTCAGGTTTGATGAATGATTTACAATAGTAAAAAGAGAAAAGAAAAGAAAAAGAACTCTCCGATTAATAAAAGGTTCTTTATTCGTTTTTTTTTTAATTACAAGTCTGATTGTTTAAGTCTTTGAAATGTTTGATCCATCGGTGACGAGTGCTGTGCAGTTTGAATAATGCAAATCGGGAAGATGCGGGAAGGAGAAGGGGAAGGGATTAGCTGTGACTGATCAATAACTACAAGTCTACTGTAAGCCATTTCCCTTGTTAAACATTGAATAACAAGCTAAGACTTAACGATATATTGTAATTATATTGCTCAGCATGGCTTTGTTTAAAAATACATACTCAGTTTTACGTTCCTTTCTCTCACTCAGTTTCTTTCATTATTCCCTTTTATTTGAAATATTTCCAACCCATACACATGCACACAGAGACTCATACATACACCCACGTGCGTAGACACACACACACATACATATATATATATATATATATATATATATATATAGTAAAAAATATTTTTTTTAAGGAAACGTAAATTTTTCTTAGATGTTCTTCCGACATGCAAGTTTAAAAACTAACATGTAAATAGGGCAATATTTTTTGAGTGACTTGTAACATGCCTGCGTGCGAGCGCGCGCACATACACACGGACATTATATATATATATATATATATATATATATTCATATCATATAATCTATATTAATAATAAGATAAGTATATGTATAAATAAAGAGTACTCAATATCAACGATAGAGCATATATATCTAAGTTAGGATAGCGCTGCCCCAACGCGCACTGAAACACAGATTATATATATATATATATATATATATATATATATATATATAGAGAGAGAGAGAGAGAGAGAGAGAGAGAGAGAGAGAGAGGGAGAGAGAGAGAGAGAGAGAGAGAGAGAGAGAGAGAGAAAGGAAAAGAAAAAAAAAAGAAAACGACTCATGGGAGAAAAAAAAGAACAAACTAAAACCAGAAAAAACAAACAAAAAACGAGTGAGTCACATTGACTACGTTGGAAAAAAGAAAATTAAACCGAATGAGTCACAATAACAGAAACTATTGAAAAGTGCTCAATACTTACAAAGAACCAGGTCAGAAACCTAAATCCGTAAAAGAAGTTAACTACGCAGGTTTCCTTGAAAACTATCTTCAGGAATAATATAATGTATTATCTATATATTAATACTCTTGTTCCTTAATCATCAGACCCTGGTCCTCTTGCAACAATCTCTGGTTAAAAATGAGACCGTCCGAATAGTCTAAGATTAAATGCAAAAATGTAAACCCTGATTATATGCTGTTGCTTGTCCTCCACATTTTTTATCTCTTATGATTGTCGTCATCTCAGCTATAGACCATTCAGTTTTTATTATAAAGAAATAAAGGACATGCTATACAGAAGATATAAGAAAGAAAGTAGGGGAAAGATGGAATGGGTGAGGCTGCGGAAGCTATAACGCTAATCTGTTTAAATCGAACATAATAAAAAGATGAAAAGAAGGAAATAAAAAAGAGTGCGTGAGTTAAATCAAGATTATCATACTTTTTACATATTGAACTATTTAGCAATAGCTCTTAAATAAATATATCAAACGTTGAAATAATTAAATTATCATACTGTGGTACATCCACAGGTCCTACTAGTATATATAAATATCAATGATAGAGCATATATCTAAGTTAAGGTAGGGTAGTTAACGGCGCGGAGTGACTCTCAGTTTTTCGCCTATGTGATCATTGGACCAAGTTTTGATGATGGAAGCATGTTGAAAATGTGTTACATGGTTGATAATTGAGCGGCGTAACGAATAGTCGTTTATGCGTCGTGCTGATATCGTAAAGGTGTGAGAAACAAAACTGTCAATGCTGCTGGTCGAAGAGAACCGAATCAACAATACAGCAATATTCATAAAGATGGGAACCCTTATCCTTAATTCCCTTGGCATCAACTTAGAGGACGACTGGTCAATTGGTTGATTGGGTTTTACGGCATGTCAACCCCTGTTGGGTTATTTTATGCCGAATAAGTTTTTATTTTATTCCTTCTTGATGGGTACTCAATTTTTTAAACTCATTTTTCAAAACCTTTTTCTTCTATTTAATTCATAGATGGGACCCTAACAGGTACAAGAACTCTGGATCAGAGTGGACCTGGTATTAATGGCGATGAAGGGGTACTCAGAATTTCCCAGAGCTCCAGAACTGTAACTTCAGCATCAGATAGAGTTTAATGTCATACACAGAACCACAAGACTCTCAGCCACCACCATCTAGTACATATATGATAAAGAGTCGGCGCTTGCTATAAGGGCAATATGGTTGGGACAATCATATAGGTGCTAGGTCTTGACGTAACCAACCGATTGATCGGAGGGGGTTTCTCTGACCGCCAATCTAGCCTACGTAAGGGCCAAAGTGGAGTGTTGCATGTCATGGACTACTCAGCCACCATGTGTCCATCCTTAAGCATCACAGGTTGCCACTCACGACCAACATGTGACCCCATTGGGGACGGGGCTTACCCCTCTGCAGAGGTGTAGCCGGTGTATTCTAAAGTCCCAGCTGACAGGCTGACTGATATCGTGAAGGTGTGAGAAACAAAACTATCATTCACGGTATCAGCTGCTGGTCGAAGAGAATCGAGTCAACAATAGAGTAATATTCATAAAAATGGGAGTCCTCATATTCCCTTAGAGAGCACGAGGAAAAATGCAAGAATTTTGTAGGATGTCAAAAGTCTTTTGAGTTTGAGTAGATAGAAGTCGTGTATTTCAAACGAACCGTTTAATGTGGGTGTGTTCGAAAAGGAGAGTATTCACTGGTTTTATAAAAGAGAATGTAAAGAACAAAAATCTCTATTCTCAATCTTTATGTAATAGGCATTTAGACTAGGATCATATTGACTTCTGGCCGATATAAATGTATGGTAGCCAAATAACCGTTTGATAAGTTTTTTCTTTTTTTAAAGTATATATATATATATATATATATATATATATATATATATATATATATATATATTGAAAAGTAACTCCCTATTTGAAACTATAATTTTTTTTATATGCAGTTACATTAAAGAATTGAGAAAAATCTATGTTCCTTAAGATATAGCAATTAAACCTGTGTTGTTGTTCACATTTTGCTATTGTTGTTCATGAATGGCTGACTCATCATTTTCCTGGGAGATGGATGGGTAGATGTGGCCCGCATGAGCAGCTGGTCAAAAGGCCCGATTTAACACCCTGCAACTTTTATCGTTGGGGTTGGTTGAAGGAACAGGTCTACTCTCCGAAGCCAACGACTTTGGAAAAATTTGAAGGTGGAATACGAGAATTTATTTCTGGCATTCCACAAGAGTTCCTGGGAAGATCAGTTGCTGCGATTCTCGAGCGGCTTGAGAGACTGGACGGTAATGCTAGTTCACATAAATCTTTGATAAAAACCCGTGTTATGTGTGTTTTCATATTCATTTTTTGTAAAAATAATGATTCAGAAATAAATTATAAGATTTTTAAAATAGGGAAGGGTGTTACTTTACAATCACTATATATATATATATATATATATATATATATATATATATATATATTTGTATATGTATAAGTATTAACTTACCGGTGGGTATAAGAACGATCGTTGGAAGCGCACAATATCCAGAGGTTAAGGTTGAGAAAAAACAAATACAAAGTGCTCAATACAATGTAGAGCATAAATTTATTTAAGAATGGAAATGAGTAACCTACTCGAGTTTCATCGATAGATTCTTCAGGGTTACTTTTAAATTAATCGAGTTTACGATTAATCTTTGGTGTTATAAACATGCCCGTTGGAATTCCAACGGGCATGTTTATAACACCAAAGATTAATCGTAAACTCGATTAATTTAAAAGTAACCCTGAAGAATCTATCGATGAAACTCGAGTAGGTTACTCATTTCCATTCTTAAATATATATATATATATATATATATATATGTGTGTGTGTGTGTGTGTGTGTGAGTGGTGGAGTTACACATATGAACCAAGCTTATGTCGAAATAGGTGACTTTGACATTTCCTTTACAAAAAATGGGACTGTTATGTTAAATAAACAAAACGGGACGGTCCATTCCTTAAAAACAGGGCCAGCAGCAAACAAATCTGTCTAGAATGTCTACAAGAAAACCCAGTCAACTAAAATGCCACTGGATTATCGAATGTCTATGGTATTATCTCCGCAATGTGATGACACGAGACTATTCAACTAATTAGTGACAATCTTGACTCTCATAAAGATGGACGTGTCAACGAAGCACATAAGACATGAATACTCTTTAAATTTTGAAAAGTTAATAATGAAGTATAATCAAGCCTAGTAATTTATTTTTATGAAGATATTTAAAGATCTATTTTATAAACTGAGTCTATCAGAGATGTCTTTAAGTGAAAGAAATGTTAATCATGATTTGGTTACATTGGTTGTATTTGCGGTCTGTCTGTTCTCGTTGGAGTTGTGACATGGCGAGTACTTTTCGTTGGTTTTAACTAACTTTTAACAAAAGAAGAAAAATATAAATATTGTTTTTGTTAGTCACAGGAAAAAAGATTGTTTCCTGTTAGTCACAGGAAATGGTTTTGTTAAAATGGGAAAAATTAAAATCAAATTATTGTATATATTTTTATCACACTTATTGTGTTTACACATACAGTCAAAGGTGATTGCAAGCCACTAAGGTGATATGTTTATCAAAGCTATCGGAAATCAAGGGGGTAGACTTATTTTGGGGGCTGGGGAATACCACCAGTTAACATTGTTGACGATTACAAAATAGCTCCAATTGTCTTATATAAAGAGTTTTCTCAGTTGTTAAACAGTCAGTCAGACTGGAGGGCCAGAGGAAAGAACCACGAGCCTTCACAATTTCTGAAATAAGAAATTTGCCACTAGAAGAAATAGACCTTGCCGTCAAGAAAAACACCGATAAAAGAAGTGACGCAGTACAGTCCACCTTTGCTGAATTACACAATGCTAATTAGCATAGAACAAAACGTTAGACAAAGCTCATAACCGCCCTTCTCTTCAACCTGGTGTGCAAAACATATTCATCTCCATTATATATAATAATAATAAAACCGTGGTTATTGTCAACGGTGTGTTGTCTTGTTCTTAGAGTTGCCAGCAACTACGACTTTCCACTAATCTCTCGACTCGTCACAAAGATGCTCTAACCAAGTTGCATTGATCCCAGTTCTGTGGATGTAAGTTCCTATAGAACAGCAAATGTAAAGTGTGTTGATGGAAATAAGAGAATAAACCCTGTATTAAGCGGATGTCCCAAACTAGCACAACGAGAATACAAAGCCAAGCACGACTGAGTTGGAAAGGTGATCCACTTGGAACGGCTCCCAAAAGCTTAGAAAAGAGACTAGAGAAACTGGAAATCATAGGAAGAATTGAGACCATCCAGACAGCAGCATTGTTGAAATCAGCTAGAATACTCAGAAGAGTCATGGAGACCTGAGCAGACTTGTTGTCACTCAGAATCTAGTTAAGGACCATCAGCTAACGCTTGTGTGAAAATCTCACAAGAAGGGAAAAAATATTCCGCCCCAAAAATCGTTCCTCATCCCCCAAAATCACGCGATTAAACTGTATTCTAAAGTCATTGAAACCTCCGCCTGTAATCATAAACACACTAAAATAAAATGAAATGAATAAATAGATATTGACAATAACGGCATAAGGAAGATGGCACATGTGGACTTAACGAAGTTAAAACTTAGAAATTTTAAAGGCGTGAGTATAATTTTTTTGTGGTCCGCTGTAGTGTGTTCTTCTCCTGAAGAATACCAGGCCACAGGACCATTCTTAAAATCAATAATGGGGGAAATTCGACAGTCGGACCAAAGGACAAGGATATACTAAAAAGAGTCATGAAAGACTAATTACACCAATTTGCAAGATATAGTCAAACAGAAAAGCAACAAAACTAAAAAACAGAAATAGGAAGAAAAACAAGTATATAAACTATAACCTAACTATAACTATAAACAAACTAGAGTGGTTGCACATAAGAAGACCTGGACATGGCTAAGAAAGGGAACCTCAAGTGAAAAACTGAATATCTTATTATTGCAGCGCAAAATAAAATCATAAGGACCAAATAAAAAAATAAAAAAGCGAAAGTAGATAAAATCTAACAGAATATCCAGTGTAGAATGTGGGAATAGAGACGAATCTGTTGATCACATAAGCGAATTCAGCAAATTAACACAAAGAGACTACAATTCTAGGTACGACTGGTTGGGAAAGGTGATCTATTTCTTAAGAAATTATACTTTGACTATATTACGAAATGGTATATGAACAAACCAGAGGCCTTTCTAGAGAATGGGACGCATAAATATTATCTGGGGTTTGAAATACTAACGGATCACCGAGCCAGATGGTCAGACCTAGTGCTAATTAAAAAAAAGAACTTGTCATCTAGTGAGTTTTGCTAGTTCCGCTGTTATTCTACAAGTATGGCTTTGGAATTAAATTACGCATGAAGGTTGATATGCCATTAAACAAGGAAACCAAACCAGACTAAAGTCTGGAATGCTGATAAAACATAGAAAATGACTTTCCTGTGATATAACAGATAACAGTCATAGAGCAAGAATGAACAGCTGCAGTTATCTATACTTTTGTAAACATGTGTTTGTATTTACAAAAAAAGATTCACAAGCGATAATGAAAACTTGGTATTTTTCAATAATAGAAAGCAACAGTTAGGGTAAACAAAAACCAATATCAACCTTCATCTAGAGAAGTCAGGAGCAGTGCTTTTTAAATTGCCCGAATAATTTCATAAGGTAAATAACATTTATCAAAATATACACCTTTAATTTATATAAAATAGTTTGAATAAAATTTTCATCCACAAATTATGAAAATTTTTGTTTTTTTGTACTTTGAAACACGGATAATATTCATATTGAATATATTGAATTTCTAAGTATGCCATTTTTCTTTTGATTATTCCTCAATGTATCACGGCAGCGGGGTGTGTTTGATTCCATTGATATTAGGGATAATAATATACAAATAATTCCATATTTTTATTAAAAAGATAATTTTCCCGAAGAGAAAAACAACTTTTCTCTATTTCTAAGGTAGATTCTTACGCGTATGGTCTTCTGTAGTAGAAATGATTGTGGAAACATTATAAAAAGTATAGCTTATACACAAGAATTAATCCAAAAGATAGAAAATAATATTGTTAATGATAGAACATTTGTTAATCAATAAATTCTAATTAGATAACATGAGCTACACATACACATACGTATATTCAGACCCCTACTAAATAAGTTAGGGTAAGATATAGAGATAACTATGCTTGGTAATTCACAGTTTCACGCCTATGATATCATTGGACCATAGACGAGAAACTTACACTCACCGAGCGGCGTTGATTATGTCTACGCTATCCTAACGTGGATATATATGGTCTATCACTGTCATTGAGGACTCTTTATTTGTAAATATAGGAAACTACATTATCAACACACACACACACATTTCATATATATATATATATATATATATATATATATATATATATATATATATATAAAAGACGTATAACTGAAGGGAAATAAAAGTTTCTTTGAAAAACAAAATTCAAACTATTTAGCGGACTGTTTTTTATAATATATTTAATTTTCTCTCGCTGGATCCATAACATCGCTATATATATATATATATATATATATATATATATATATATATATATACCCACGAGGATATATATATATATATATATATATATATATATATATATATATATATATATATATATATCCTCGTGGGTATAACGGTTATCGTGGTAGGAAATAGAATCGGCGAAATTTTGTAAAGTTATGAATCCGAATTTTTCCTCCCGCCTATTGATAGACTGTAGGACAGACAAGTCTCTTTAACCTTGCCATCATAATCTGTCAATGAGAAGGAAACTTCTGAATTCTGTTCAGCTGTACTACGCTTATAATAATCTTATGTCACATCTTGTTCGTGGGATTTATGGAGTTTATTAAATGCGCGCACATGAACACGTGCGCACACAAACACACAAATTTAGGATCGCTTAGAAATTGAGTTAACGGGGCTGGGTAACTCTCAGTTTCTCGACTATGTGATCATGGGACAATACGCGAGAAAATAATAGTCATCAAGCGCTGCTGACTTTATAGCTACGCTATTCTAAATTAGATATATGTGCTCTATCATTGATATTGCACACTCTACAATTATAAATATAGCAAATTATATATATATATATATATATATATATATATATATATATATATATATATATATATCCTTTAATTTTTCTGATTAAAGTGCTTCCTCTGAGGCGGATCGTACAGAATCAATCGTTCAATAAAAGTTTCCAAAACAATTTGTGCCCTCTAGTTGAAGAGTGTTAACACGTATTTCATATACAAATATATATAAACATATATTTGTTTGTGATATTTATATATATATATATATATATATATATATATATATATATATATATATATATATATATATAAGAGAAAGTTAGTTGAATATTTGTGCCATAACAATAATAATCAATATATGACATATTGAATCAGAGTAACCATTGATGATTACTTTATCATCGCCAAAACTTGAAGAAATAACTATAATCTTTTCATTAAAAATTAAATCATCCGTTCTTACACATAGAATTCGTAGGATGAAGATTCAAAATCTATTTCCTTTTCGTTTTGCTCTGAAGCGACATATTTAAATACAGACATAAAATCACAAGTTTGCTGAATATTTACAACTCTAATTCGTAGTAGAAATACATAATTAATAGGAATAAATCAACAGAGAACTGGACTTAAATTAGGACAAAATGTCTGCCCAAGTGCAAAGAAAATATTTACTAGCAAACCTACATTGCCTAAGTGAATGAATGAATAATCACGTAGATAATTTATTAGACTAAAATAGAAATAACCTAGTTATGGTTGAATGTACTCTCGGTGGCTTTCGAAACTAATTTTCAATCGTTTCGTTCTGTGCTTGGATGATAGACTTAATGAATGAATACAGAAATCTTTCAGCCCCGTCGGCTGAGGCTTTAGAACACATCTAATGCAGCTATCCAGAGGAGTAGGAATACCCAATGGGGCATGCTGATAGTCGTGGGTGGCGACTCATGATGCTTAAAAATGAAAACCTGGTGGCTGAGCAGTCGATGTCATGCAACTCCGCTTTGGTCCTAACTTAGGCTAGACGGGCGGTCGCAGAAACCCCTTCCGATCAATCGGCTTGTCATTTGAATCCCTAATAACTATATGATTGTCCCAACCCTAGTGACCATATGGCAAGCCCCAAGCCATTTTAGCATACGTGCTAGAGGGCGGTGGCTGAGGGTATGACGTTAAACTATCTGATGGTGAAGCTCCGATTCTGGAGCTCTGGGGAAGGTGGAGTACCCCTTTATGACCATTACTTCCAGGTTCGCTCTAGCCCGGATTGGTAGTACTTGTTAGAGTAAGTTATAAATTAGATTTTATAAAAATTACTATGCAGCAGAAACACAGTTTAGATGAGATTCGGAAATATCACCCATTTTAGGAATCTCAGAAAGATATCTACCAAGGGTAAAGATATATATATATATATATATATATATATATATATATATATATAATACATTGGGAAAAGTATGAATCCTACTCTCCCTCCAGCTATGGATAAATAGTAGGGCAGACTGGGCTCTTTAACCTCGGTTAGGCAACCGGTCTAGGAAAAGGAAAACTCTGAATTCAAACCTATTGAACTCCGCTTAAGAAATTGACCTTGTGTCACATGCTGCTCGTGCGGATGGGGTTGGTAAGTATATATATATATATATATATATATATATATATATATAAAACAAACAAAAAAACAAACTGTGTTTTGATATGGCTTTTTATCCGACAATTTTTGGGAGAATATGTGCTTAATTGAAGTGATACCTAATTTTGAAAATTAATTCATTAATTATTAATGAATTAGGCGGGCATACCTATTCAAATGTAAGGCTAAACAAATCGAGAAAAATCAATCTGTATGTACATTTCGGCCTATTAGGTCTCATCAGCAGAGCTATAGACAGGAAAACCGATTTGTGTGTGATTCGAATCCTGACTGTCAAGCTGACAGGCGGGGACTAACCATTACACCAGCTGGTTTTTCCCAGATTTTAAATTTGTTTGGAAGTAGGTTATATTCCACTTATGGTGACTTTACTACACGACAGTATGAGACAGTATATATATATATATATATATATATATATATATATATATATATATATATATATAATATGTAAATGTGTATATGGTGCTGACATTAGGTTTTTATAGTTGAAATTCTGGAAGTCTATATCAATTGGCTTCTAAAAGCTCCCAATCAATCACTTCATATAAGGATTACATTTACAATGCTTATGTATTTTGAGTAATGAACGAATAATGAATTATGACTGATGTTGTATTCACTTTATACAAAATTTCTTGTATGGGGCATGAATCCACTACTTCACTTAGGTCATCTCCAGTAATAGTCCTTGCAGCTGGTACAATGTAAGTAAGTCAAAGTAACGTCATCGGGGTGGCCTAAAGTCAGTATCAGCCAGACAGAAAATGAGTATATGCCCTTTTCACTAGCGCTAGACCAAGGAGATTGGTTTGGTATCTGAGGCGGATCACCACACCTATCATCAGCTCCTTATTTTACCGCACAGACCCCTGTGTTGGCGAGGGTCGGTATCGAACCAAGAATCTCATGGTTCCTAGTCGGACGCTCTACCGACTGAGCTAAACCGGTCCTATGTAACCCAATTTAATCTTTCACATGTCACTTCCGTAAGGGATTGGATTCTAATAAGAAACCCTGTTATATGTGGAAAAACATTCAAGGGTGGGTCCTCTATCACTTGGATGGCTTCGACTGGAATGGTTGCGTCTAATGCGGAAAATCGAGGGCGACACCTGCACCTGACCTGAATTGACAGAGGTATGTACTGATCAACAGTGTTATCGGACCAGCCAACTCTGATCGTTAGATATTGTTGTACTGGAATATATTGCTATACTGAAAGCGCGTGGTGTAATGGTTAGAGTCGTAGGAAATTGGACTCGTCGACCCGAGTTCAAATCCTGGACGAGACTGTCTGCATTTCATATACCGCTAATACCCTTGGGAAATCTATGCATCTAGTTACTCTCCCTCCAACTATGAGTAAATAGTAGGGCAGACTTGGATCTTTATTCATTGATAGGTAACCAGTCTAGGAGAAGGGTGAGCTGTTAAACTCTGCTTAAGAAATTGACCTCGAGTA
Source organism: Doryteuthis pealeii (assembly GCA_023376005.1). Classification (NCBI taxonomy): domain Eukaryota; kingdom Metazoa; phylum Mollusca; class Cephalopoda; order Myopsida; family Loliginidae; genus Doryteuthis; species Doryteuthis pealeii. Next base: position 45,907,892 of record CM042139.1, read on the forward strand.
GTATCATGCTCGTGCAGAGAGTTTGGTAACTATATACTGGAAGATACTAGAAGGCATCGTAAATCGACCCCTTAATATTGTCAGGGGGTCACTAAACCAGGCATTGTTTCGCAAGAACTAAAATTTGATAACCATGACTCTAAAACCTTATTTATTTCCATTCCTTCATGGTCGAAGTTTTAAAAAAAATGTTATACATGTATTGGGAAATATAAAAATGATGTATATTATTAGAGCGCGGACCAATTAGATTGTGGAGTGTATACGACAGGTTACAAGGAGGATACATAGCCACTTTCAAGGAGGATATAATTTTGAGTTCTTGAATGCTGGGATAAAGATGTATAAATTCAGTGATATTTTCTTAAATATTGATTTATAGTGTTGCTAGGGCACACGCAACCATATAACCCACAAAGCAAGAAGGAGTTCGATTCATTGTCAATGGGTTGCCACAGATATTAAAATATCTAAAGAACACTGGAATCAATATTGGGTAAACCGCATAGAAAAATGTTCTTAATTAAAAAAATTCAAATTCAATCTTCCCTTTTTTTGTCTTCTTACTTATTTTCTATAATTCTTTAAACTTTGAAAAGTTATTCTTTCAAATTTGTGGGTTTGGTTCTTTATTTCATTTTTAGAAAAATATTCCAATCTTACATTTTCTTTGATTCTTTGTTTAATTCCAGAAAATATGTCTTTTCTCTCCTTTCTCTTTCTGTTTTTCTTTTTGAAAACTCCTTTTTATTTTTTTAAAGCTATTTCTATTTCTTTCCTGTTATTTTTATTCCCTCTACATCTCCTATTACTCCTTTTTCTTTATGTTGTGGTTATTTTTTCTATGTCCTTTATTTCTACATTTTCTGCTTTTTTTTTTACTTATCTTTCTTTTCCATATTTAGTTCGTTTATTTCCTCCTTTAACTAATTTTCTTTTTCTCTGCCTTTCTCTTCTCCCAATTCCTTTATAGGCATTTTTGTTTTATTTCTTCTACACTTTTTTTATCGTTATTTGTAATTCTTTCTATACCCTTTATTTTATTTCTACTTTTTCTGGTCGGAGAAGTTCCCTCCGATGAAACGGCTACTCATGTCAAGGCCTTAGCACCTATACGATTGTCCCAAACCTATTGCTCTGATGGCAAGCTACAACTCTCTATCTAGAAGGCAGTGGCTGATAGTCTTAGTGTCCTAGATATGACGTTAAATTATCTAGTGAAGTTCCAATTCTGGAGCTCTGGGAAATGTGGAGTACCCCCTCATCACCCTGATTCCCAAGTCCACTGACCTGTAGTGGTAGTACCTGTTAAGGTCCCCTCTATGGATTAAATAGAAAAAAGGAGAGTAAAAATGTCTTTAAAAATCGAGTTTAAAAAGATGAATCAAATAAAATGTCTTCGGCATAAAATAACCCAACAAGGGTTGACATGCCGTAAAAACCAACCAATGAGTTAATTTTTTAATTTTTTAAATTCTTTCTATGCCATCTATATCTTTTATTCCTACATTTCCTATTTTCCTTTTTTTCTATCCTTTTCATATTCAGTTTGTTTCTTTCTTTCTTTAACTTATTTTATTTTCCTCTTTTTTCTTCCTTCTCCTCGCTCTTTTTTTTTGTTACTCGTCCATGCACATGGATGATACCTGTCCAAGCGTGACACGCACGAATCAACTCTCCCGCGATAAACATAGTCAAAATCTGATCGAATATTTATGTCCGATAGAACTACAAAGATATTATCGAATATTCACGTCTGATAAAACCGGAGAGAAGAACAACATAAAAAAAGACTAGAGAGCAGCTGAGTCAAGAGAATAAGGAAATCCTTGAAACAAGGTCGAAAGATTTACAAAGAAAATTCAAAAGCAGAAATTCAAAATATTGGCAGCCGACGAAAAAAAGAAATGCGGAAAAAACAAGGAAACAGAAAAACAAAAAATAACAAAAAGAGAAAAACAAAAAATAAAACCTGAGCATACGAAGAGCAGCAACGGTTATTATTCAAACAAGAGGTGATTCATTTTTTTCTCATGATAATTTATACCTACTTCACCGTATTTTAGTTGTGGTAGCTCAATGGTTCGTCGATTGGCATCCTTGTTATTTATTTACCTACTAGAAGCGGCTATCCAGTGTCGACTGGGTAGAGGGGAAACCCTGGTGTATTGATTTGTTTACTTTTAAGATTTACAAATGCTGGACAATTTTAAGTAGAATTTCAATGCTATTTCTATGTACATTTTAATTTCTATATAACTTTGAATATAAAACAAATCTTCATAATTCTTGAACAAAAAGCAAGAAACGATGATATTTAATGTATATATATAATATATATATATATATATATATATATATATATATATATATACCTATTTAACGGCATATAGGACGCAGATTTTTACAAAATTTTGACTCAAAAAATTGCCCTGCGTCTTATACATCGTAGGTGAAGTTTGAGACCTGCCGTAGGTCTAGGCTAATCTTCTCTATGATGCTGACTAACCAAGCTTACGCCCAGTAGTTTTACCTACCCTAAACCTCATGCATCCTTATTCTATTCCTGGTATTGTTATAATCAGGGTTAAGAGGAGCCTATGGTAGACAACAATATATGCTTAAATACACTAAAAACTTTTTTCCTAAATCTGCCCTGCTGAAATGGGGGTGCATCTTATATGCCCGTGCGACTTATATGCCGTCAAATACGATTATATATATATATATATATATATATATATATATATATATATGAAATTTAACATTATGAAAAAACATATGATGTTTGTTATGTAATTGCTGACAGTACTGTTTCGACCAAATCGATAAGTTGGTCTTCATCAAAGAGCGACATAGATGGGAAGAGAAGATATCCGTTAAAAAAGACTGTTTACAGAAACGAACGCTGAGTTAAAACGCTGAAATTTTTGAAAAATGCATATTCTGTTTTAAAAATAAAATAAATTTTATTTTTAATTTTTAAAAATCAGAAGCATTATAGTGTATAGAAAAACTCAAAAGAGTTTGTTGTAAAAGTTTATATAAAAATGTAAAGTGGGTATCAAAATAGTATAGTATATATTTTTCAGCTGTTAAAAAATATACAAGTCCACATGGTAATTTGAAAAAAGATGTTAGAGTTCCAAAATTTACTTGTGGCGTTGATAACGGATATCTTCTCTTCCCATTTATGTCGCTCTTTGATGAAAACAAACTTATCGATTTGGTCGAAACAGTACTGTCAGCAATTACATAACAAACATCATATGTTTTTTCATAATGTTAAATTTCATACTGTCGGATTAATTTCCATCTATTTTTTCACACACACATATATATATATATATATATATATATATATATATATATATATATATATTATTGGCATTTCAGTCTCGGAAGACTATAATATAGTTCTTTGTGCCCCTGAAGTTACAGCGCCTTCTGTGACTGTAAAGTCCAATGTTTGAAAAACATTCTCGACCACAGATGTCGCATATGAAGGCTGTCCCTAAAGATGTTGATGTGCCTGTGCTTTTTGCCGCTGCTTTCTTTTGGACCTGGTATGAACAGTCCTCTACAGAGAGCCTGTCACCACTGAGAGCGGTCCTGAGTCAAATTCACCCAGCTAGAAGGGGCAATGCCAAAGCACCTGATATCATTCTTGCAGACATCCTTGAAACGCAGCTAGGGGCGACTAATCTGTCCCTTACCAGAGGAAAGCTCTGCATAGAAAATATCCTTTGGGATTCGTCCATCATCCATCCGGCGGACATGACCCAGCTATGGGAAGGCAGCGAAGATAAAAGCTATTTAGCCGCCGCTCTTCGTGGGAGTACAGGGTCCATGTTTCACTTCCATGCATGAGGGTGCTGATAACATGCCCTATATACTTGTATCTTTGTACGGATAGTGAGCTTGCTGTTGTCCCACACTATTGCTGTAAGCTTCCCAAAAGTTGAGGCAGCTTTTCCGATCCGGCAACTAAGTTCAATATCAAGTGACAGGTTGTCGGTGATGGTGGACCCAAGGTAGGTGAAGGTGTTTACGGCTTCCAAGGTGTAGTTGTTGATGTTAATGGAGGGAGGATTTTCGGTTCCCTGGCCATTCGTCAGGCTGAAGTCCTGGCAGGTTTGTGTGAACTGGTCCATGAGTATTTGCAGGTGCGACTGGGAGTGTGATATCACTGCTACGTCATCAGCAAATAGCATTTCCCGAATGACAATATATATATATATATATATATATATATATATATATATATATATATATATTGTCATTAATTGTCTTTTTTTCCGTAGTTTCATCCGGACACGCATGCATACACACCAATTGCCCTTTATATATGTACAGATGTTTATCATGATTCTTCGAAAATAAGGCAGAACTTATATTAATTTTCACTTCGAAATATAACACTAGGGTTTATTGTCGGGGGATGTCTTATTTTTCATATATCGATAGATGACATTATGAAGTAGAAAATAACAATTTCTAAATAAAAAGAAATTACGATAAACGATCTACATTTATTTACTATTAATATGTTCTTTTATTCAAAAACTCATTTTCGTGTACTTTATGAAGCGACCTTATTTGCTCGAACCAGGAAAATTGTATTTTGAATTTGTAGCTACAGGTTTTTCTGAGCATCCGGATAAATATCAAAAGCAAACGCGCGTCGTCTTGATCATTGACCAAGACGAGTGTTTGCGTCACATGATGTGATTGTGAAGAATGCTTATTTCTTTCGTCTGTACACCGCTCTCAACTAAGACTTTTTTTACGGAGAGGGCTTATATTAAAATCATCCTGAAAAATCACGCTTATTTTACAGGTAAGTCTTATTTTTGTGTAAACCCTGTAGTAAGGCTCTAGGTCAAATATAGGGGACATTTTAATTGTCCATGTTGGAATGTTACAAATTTATCTCACGAAATATTTTATTATCTAGCACCACCCAAATGCTCATTAACTAAATTCACTAAAAAGAAAAAAAGAAAAAAAAAAAGAAAACAGAAAAAAAACAAAACAAACTACGAGACTCATCCCCTTACGTGTTTGATCATAGAGCGTGTATTGGGCAGGGATAATCAGAAGGTTCAATTTAGCGTTTTCCTTCTCTTATATTGGTTGCCATACAAAGGTTAAAGAGTCCAGTTGCCCAACTAGGTACCCATTGCTTGAGAGGGAATAGTTGATTCATAACTTTCCAAAAGATATTAGAGCTATTTGAAATTCAAACAAAATGCGGCAGATCAGGTATTTTATTATTATTATTATTTATTAATCTTTGGTTTGCTTGATGCACTTGAAGTTTACACTTAATATGGGAAGCCTTAATTGACATAATCGTTCGTATGATTCCTGGTTTCCCAAAAGTATCATTTACAACATGCACCTCTAGCCTGTCGTTAGCCGAAATGTCATTTTAAATGATAAAGTTATTTATAGGGCACTACTGAGGATCGAACTCATGATGCTGACATTTTTGACCAGTAAAACAATTTATGACAAATCATTACGCTATTATACAATTTATTAAGTTCAGTCTGGCACAAGATCACTAATATAGGGTTCCCAGTGAGAACACCTAGTCACTAGATGAATTTAGAAGACAGCTTTAGCGTAACTGTTATCGTCGTTGAAAATGGAATGGACGACCCGAGTTCAAATTCTGGACGAGGCTGTTTGCATTTCACTTCACACTAACGCATTTGGAAAGGTATAGATCTATATGTTTTCGCCCAGATATGAACAAATAGTCGGTCGAACTGGGTCTTTTTTAGCCATGGTAAGGCAAAGTATAACGATTGAAAAAATCTGAATTCAAACTTGTTGAACTATCTCTGTGTAAAAGACTTACGCAAAATCGTCACTTGCATTGATGAACTTTCCCAACCACAGCAGGCACTTCCGTTAAAAATTCGCCAATGATAGAATAGGACAGAAAGATCGTTTGCAAATGTTCTCAAATCAATTACTGTTTGAACATTATGCCAGCAAGACCTATCTATTAAATTACCATCAGAGGAATACTACTGACTTGGACTTATATATTACAGAGGAAAACTACAGACTGGCATTAACAAGCTGGATTCCATATAACAACTGAGCCACTACAATGGTGACAAGGATTTAATCTCATTTAAAAAGTAGAATAAAAAAGCAAAAACAAAAAAAAAAAGACAATAAGACTATATAATCTCTTTCGATGAGAATCCGTCTCTTACCATTAGTGCCTGTTCATTTTTTACTCTAAAATATTTTGTGTCCTACGTAAAAAAATGAATACATTTAATCTTAAGAAAAAGTCTCACTCATACCCACCCCCACACAAAAATAATATCTCGATTCTTGTCTCACGTAGCGTTCTTGTGTAATCTTTCGATTATTCATTGAAGATTTTCAATCAAATTGTTGCATTCGATCAGACTATTGTTTCCAGCACCCTCACATTCTACCAATGAAATATGAGGACAGAAAGCATTTAAGATCGTTTGCAAATGTCCTCAAGTCGATTACTGGTTGAACTTTCTGCCAGCAAGACGAATCTTGTTAATTAACACAAGAGGAACACTCAAGACGAAGATTACCAACTCACTACTGACTTAGAGTTATATATTACAGAGGATTACCAACTACTACAAACTAGATTTAACCAACTGAAATCTGTGACCAACAGAACAATTAAACTCCTACAAGGTTGACAAGGATTTTCACAAAACCAGCTTTATTCCGTTCTAAAAATAACCTTGTGTCACATCCTGTCCGTGGCAGAGGGAATGCATTTTATAATCCAAGTTTATAAGAAAAGAAGACAAGTATAGAATATTTTGAGTTATCACAGATGTTTAAAATGACAATTGTTCTGGTCCACGCAGTCCTGATAACGTAAACAGTACCGAGTTATTGCAGGTATTCAAACTGATTACCATTCTCTTTAAGGCACATAAAGAAATGGAATTGCAAACTTCGCTAAACGGTTCAGTTAGTATTTAGGGTGCATTCTGTTTTAATTACTTCTCTAATCTCATTGATTGTTGCTGGATTTGTGTTGTAAAGTTATCAAATAACAAATGCAACATCACATCACAATCAGAACACATATGTTACAGTGTACGTATAATTATAATTTATATATAATAATAATTTATAATGTGGTATGGATGATCTGTGTTGTGTGCAATTGGACCATCCTTTTTAGAAACACTAGTAAAAGTGTGAATAACGTTTGGAGAACATCCTGTATATCTCTATATATAATGGAGATTTGGTGCCTTTATATCTGTAACCGAAACTACGTCACTCCTTACGTCAAAATAAACTCAGAAATTGCGTAATTTTATCAATGAATATTTAATTTAAAGTCAAATCATTAATACATAGAATAAAAAACAACCCTGTATCATATATACTCAGAAATTAAGTATGCAACATAAAATGGTCCTCATTGTTTGTTAAAACAAGTTTTAATGAAAACATGCCCGGTAGTATTAATTTATATATAGTTTGTTTTATTCTAATATATATTTAAAGTTATCTAAGGTATAGAGTTTTACGAGAAAATTACTTACAAACAAGAAATAGTCACATAATATGCTTCTACATTAAATTTTTAGATGTTTGTGTATTTAACTTTATCTAATTTAGGTTTGCGCATGCCCGCCTTTCATTATTTCTATTATTTAGAAAATATAAACTTCCACCCCTCAGGCAATATCTTTTAAAAATCAATTTGTACACCACCCGGAGTGTTTTTCGCACATTATATATATATATATATATATATATATATATATATATAAGAAATCTGAGGAAGAACCGTGACTATAAAAACAACAGCATCCTCTACCTTTACACAATGATGATTTCTTTTCTGATTCTCTTAGGGGTTCTTGGAGAGGTGGAATACATGAATTACACTACACATAATAGAATAATTTTTGCAGTCGACTCTCTGACTTCTCTTTTCGGCTCTCCAACCTTCTTTGACTTTTCTCTACTTCAAAACCTGGAAGTTCCAACCGTCCAATGGGTCCTTGACTTTGTCTCGGTCTTCAGTCTAGTGTGTGACTATTGCCTATCGGCGAGTGTGAAAACCATTGCATGGTTTTTAAGAATACTGGAGATCTGATAAGATTGAGTTCCAAGGAAAATGTTATTTTGTGAAGTGAAGATATAATAAAGATAAAGTAAAGAATCTCATATTTTGGACAACCGTATATATATATATATATATATATATATATATATATATATATATCATTACAAAGAGAGCGTGTTTGATTTGTATATCAAATGCTAGGCTATTTGATTTTATGAAGACATCTTCCTGTCTTTATAGCCGATTTCTGTTTCAGAATACTCTTCACTGAACATATAAACACTAACATCTTGAGTAAATTATAACTTTCACTAGTACATCATTAGTTCAACTACTCTCTGAATTATGAGCTTCTTTCTTTATTTTTAATTTAAGTTATTCCTTTATTTCTATATTGGATATTATTTTTGCCGTCTTCAAAGTCATATTGTGATCTAAAGGGCACAAAATATCAATAATAACACAATGCTTTTTTTCTTTTGATAGAATACCAAGTCGATTGGCATTGATTTTTTTTTGGTATTAATTGTGCCGTTCAAAAATGAGAGGAATGCTTCGATTATCCAGCATTTCATTTTTCTGAATTATTATATATCAATTTAACTATCTCCGGTTTTTTTTCTACATGTCTGTCCATGAATCCATCATTCTATATTCTTTGCTTATATGTCAGTTTGTCTTTTTATTTCATATGATTCTCAATATAAAAACAAAATGGACTGTCTCATTCTACTTATTTGTCTGTCCATCTGTCTATCTCTATGTTTCTCTTCTATATCTATCTATGTTTCTCTTCTTCTATGTATCCACCTCTATGTTTCTCTTCTATTTCGATTTCTCTTCTATTTCTATCTATCTATCTTTATGTTACTCTTCTATTTCTATCTCCGTTTCTCTTGTATTTCTATCTATCTCTATGTTTCTCTTCTATTTTTATCTCTCTCTATGTTTCTCTTCTATTTCTATCTATCTCTATGTTTCTCTTCTATTTTTATCTCTCTCTATGTTTCTCTTCTATTTTTATCTCTCTCTATGTTTCTCTTCTATTTTTATCTCTCTCTATGTTTCTCTTCTATTTCTATCTATCTCTATGTTTCTTTTCTACATTTATCTCTCTTCTATTTCTATCTCCGTTTCTCTTCTATTTCTATCTATCTCTATGTTTCTCTATCTATCTCTATGTTTCTCTTCTATTTCTATCTATGTTTCTCTTCTATTTTTATCTATGTTTCTCTTCTATTTTTATCTCTCCTATTTCTATCTCTGTTTCTCTTCTATTTCTATCTCTATTTCTATCTATCTCTATGTTACTCTTCTATTTCTGTTTCTCTTCTATTGCTATCTAGCTATCGTTAGATTGGTATGTACCTCTTCTTATTGAAAATGTACAAGATTTTGACATTCAATTTGGCTGACATTAGATATTGCGACGCTAATTTCGGTAGGAGACATACATATACAGATGAACACGTATCTATGTGTGTTCAGACGTGTTTCCAAGGGTTCATGTCTATCCGTCTTGGGTCATTTTATGCCGTACGGTTAGGGAATCGCGTTCGTTGTACGTTCATAATTACATTATTCGGGTAGTATTTTTAAGAGTTTTTTTTACACTCTCATAATTTTTCAACAGATCTATTTGATTCATAGATGGGAAAAGTACAAGTACAGCCTTTCCGGTCAGACTTGTCTGGGAGTAATGGCGATGCAGGTTACTTTCCACTCTCCGGATCTCCAGAACAGGAGCCTCACCATCAAATGCAGTTTAATATCCTACCCAGAACGTTTCCTTTAACCACTAATAGAAGATGCAGTTAGCGTATTCTGAGACCCCACGGACATGGCTGATAATAAATATAGATATGACTGATAGTAAAATATATTGACTATAAATATATTAATACACTTGTTCCTCAAAATACCGACCGTTATCATCTTGCAACACAATCTGCTTAAAAATGAGACCGTCCAAATGATGAAATGCAAAAATTTAAATCCTGATTATCTGATGTTGCTTATCCGCCGAATTCTTGTTTCTCATAAGTGTCGTCACCTTAGCTAGATAATACACCATTTCGTTTTTATTATATAGAAAGAAATGGAAAAAAGGACATGCTACCCAGATAATTGAAAGAAAGAAAGAGATGGGGAAATAGAGAGGGAGTGAGAGAGAGAGAGAGAGAGAGAGAGAGAGAGAGAGAGAGAGAGAGGAGTGGGAGAGAGAGAGAGGAGTGAGCGGGCGGAAGCGATAATGCAAATTTATTTCAAGCGAACATAATGAAAATATGAAAAGAAGGAAAAAAAGAAAAATGAGTGAGAGAGAGTTAATTCAAGATTATTACATTTTTTTACATATTGAGCTATTTGGCAATAGCTCTTATGTAAACATATCGTTGAAGTAAGTAAATGTTCATAATGTTGTATATCCACAGGTTCTGCTAGTGTTAACATAAAAACAAGAGTTATGCTTTCAAGAATCTACCAAATGGCGTGTCGTAAAGTTATTCAGCGCTTTACAGTTTATCTGTGTAGGCGCAGATAGAGCGAGATAAATATTTGATTATCTGAAGAAACACGCTAGAATGTGCATGACAGATATTCACATTGCATGACTTTATCAGAGAAGACTAATTTTTCCAAAGAGCAGGAAACTTGGATACAACGTGAACTGCTGATAAGTTATAGATTGTAGAATATAACAGATTAACAGATATGCCGTCTTTTTGTATATAAATAGACAAAAATAGATAAATGGTGTTAAAATATTATCAAATTTTCAAACCTGAAATAAAAACTCAAGCAAAGTTATTGTTGGTTGGTTTGTTGGCTGGATTTTACGGCATGTAAACCCTTGTTAATTTATTCCGAAGTCGTTTTTTTAATTCATTCTTGATGGGTACAAATGTCTTCAAACTCAATTTTTTAAACATATTTCTTGAACTCATTTTGTTCTATTTTACTCTAACCGGTACTACCACTCCGGGTCAGAGTGGACCTAGGAGCAATGGTGATGATTGGGTACTCCACATTACCCAGAGCTCCAGAATTGGAACATTACCAGCAGATAGAGTTTAACGTCATACCTAGGACATTAAGACCGCCTTCAAGCACATATATGATAAGTAATGGATTATTGGATATAACAGGTTAACAGATATGCTGTCTTTTCATGGGTAAATGGTGTTAAAATATTATTAGATTTTAAAACCTGAAATGAAAACACTAGGGATTTATTGTTGCGTTTCTGACCTTTATATATTTGAGTTAAGGTAGCATGTCAACACCTGGTTACTGACAGTGTCTCAGCTATGTGATCTTCAGACCTGGTTTTTTAGTCTGAAGATCGCATCGGCAAGATATGTCAATAACCAGGTGTTTACATCATGTCCACGCTACCTTAACCCAGATATGAACGCTCTATCTATGATAAGCACTATCTGCTTAGAAATATAGCACCTATATTATCCACAAAATATTAATATACATACATACATACATATATATATATATATATATATATATATATATATATATATATATATTTGTGCGTGTTTGTGTGTAAGAGAGAGACAGAGGATTGGTTGGTACTACGGCATCTCAACCCATTGGATCATTTTATGCCGAAGATATCAGTCGACAATTGTTTGTTTTTTTGTTTGTTTTGTAAATAATACAAATGGTTCTTTGGTATCAAATTCTTCGAAAAATCCTGCATTAAAATTCAGTTTGCTAAAACGAATGCACGGTGGTTTAAAAAATTAAAGTCTAAATAGATTAAAATTAAAAGCAAATTAAAAAAATAAAGCATTGTTATTAATTTTCAAACCACTATCTATTTATTTCCCATTCTTTAATCGTAAATGACGTCCTGTCGGTGGGGGTTTAGAATACACCGACTGCATTTCTGCAGAGGGGCAAGTCCTTACAATGGAGCCTCCTGTTTGCTGTTGGTGGCGACTTGTAATGCTTAATGAAGTAAACCTAGCTGCTGAGCAGTTGATGATATGCCATACTTTAATTGGGTTAGACGGGCGGTCGGAGAGGCTCCCTCTGATCAGTTAGCTGGTCATGTTAATCCCTAGCGCCTATATGATTACCCCAACCCTATTGCAAGCCGCACCCCTGTTATCATATATGTGCTAACAGGTGTTGGCTGAGGGTGTTAATGTCCTGGGTATGACGTTAAATTATCTGATGGTGAAGTTCAATTTCTGGATCACTGGGGAATTTGGAGTACCCCTTCATCACATTACTCCCAGGTGCACACTGACCCGGATTGGTAGTACCTATTTAGGTCCATCTATCGGTTAAATAGCAAAAAAAAATGGAGTTTAAACATGTGTTTCAAAGAATTGAGTTTAAAAACTGAAGGAATAAAACGAAATGCCTTCATCAACGGTTGACAGGCCGGAAAATCCAATCAAATCAAAATCACATCCGTGAGAGTCTTTCCTTTAGTAGCAGCCGTTTTCGTATCATAATAGCTTATATTCATATAATTAATCTTACCAAGATTGACAAGGGTATTTCGACACGAAAACTCGAACCTTTTTAAAAAATGTTCAAAGGAAAGAAACCGCGAATTCTTTCACAAGCAATAGAACAGAGAGAGTGAGAGAGAGAGAGAGAGAGAGAGAGAGAGAGAGAGAGAGAGAGAGAGAGAGAGAGAGAGAGGAGAGATGAGTATGCGACCCGTGCGGAAAGAACCCCTTTTTTATTCTGTAAAGAAAAATGTCTGAGATTCACAATGATTAATTTAATCTGGAACCAAAGGCGTTTACGGGTTCGAAACTGAATCTTAATGCCTCACTAATTCTAGCGGGAGTTCACACATTGATGTTGTTTGCCCCTGCGATTAGGTCAGAAGCGGCTAATCGGTGCCATTGGCGCCCATCATATTCCACAGAGTGGCTGGTCTTGTTCTTTCAGCCATGATTCGACATTTTTTTTTGTTGGATGATAACGCTAGGTTGCTAATTATGTGGGGTTTCTTTGAACTCGCAAGCAATTTACACGCACACGTCAACAATGATAAAGGAAATATCTAAAAATATAAAATCATCACACCAAGAATTAACGGGCGAATTCGCTAGAACCCAGGAGATTATAAATAACTATTAATGAAAAAAAACAAAAACAAAAGGAAACAAAAGATTTATATGGGGACACAAAAGTTCCCACAGATACCCATTAAACATTCAAATATACAGGGTGATTGAAAAGTAACTTCCTGTGAGTCCTTTCATCTTTCTCAATACCATGAATGTCAAAAGTAATCTCACCATACTACAAGATAAAATCTGCCCAGTTGTCAATACTTGAGAGAATATTGAAGACTTGATTTTTATGCAAGATGTTGCTCCTTCACATTTTGCTATTATTGTTCGCGAATGGCTGGATCTTTATTTTCCTGATAGATGGATGGGTAGACGTTGTCCGCATGAATGGCCGGCCAGAAGCCCCGATTAAAGCCCTGTGACTTTTTTCTTTGGGATCGATGATGGAACAAGTCTACTCTACGAAACCAACGGGTTTCGAAGAACTTGAAAGAATTTATTTCTCCCATTCCACCAGAGTTCCTGGAAAGATCTGTTGATGCGATTCTTGAGTAGCTTGGGGATTCTGGTGCCCATATAGGATTTCAAATAAAACGCCATGTTGTGTTTTCTCATATTCATTTGATTCAGAAATAGATAAGTTACTTTAAAATCACTGTATATCGAAGGTTAAAGAGTTTGTCTTGTAAACTTTTAATAAAGTGCGATTTGTGTAACGGTTATTGTAGGAAATGGAATAGTCGACTCGATTTAAATTCGTAGAGGAAGCTTTTAGTGTTTCATTTCATCTATCTCCTACTCCCAGCAATGGGTAAATAATAAGACAGACTGAGTTCTTAAGTCTTGGTAAAGCAAGCAGTTTAGGAAAAAGAAGTTTCTAAATTCTAATAAGATATATCTCGTTTAAAAATTGACCATGTATTGCATCCTGCTTGTAGTAGAGGAGTTAGGTAAATTCATATAATGTGCAGTGAGCAAAATTCTCACTGAGTGTCCTTTATGTCGTAGTAAACTAAGCTTTGTTCCGAGATCATTGTCTGTGGTAAGGTTCAAGTTTTTCAGGTTATATTCTATATGTAAGCAAAAATAAAATTGCATATATATATATATATACTAACCCCTGCGCCCAAGTAGGATAGTATACAAGTTTAATTTCTTAAGCGGAGTTTAACAGGCTTGAATTCAGGGTTTTCCTTCTCCTAGACTGGTTGCCTAACCAAGGGCAAACAGCCCATCCCGCCCTATTATTTACCCATGGCTGGCGGGAATTGATATATACTTAACAACTCCTCCACACGAGTAGGATGTGACATAAGGTCAATTTCTTAAGTGGGGTTTAACAGTTCAAATTTTTCTGTCTCCTAGACTGGTTGTTTAACCAAGGGAAACTCTGAATTATAGCCTGTTAAAGTCAGCTTAAGAAATTAACTATGTCACTTCCTGATTGTGCAGATTGGATGGTATATATATATATATATATATATATATATATATATATAATATATAATATATAAAGGAGAGATTTTGGTATGTACGTGTCGACGTATAACAACAAAACGGGATGTCACTCAGATTCAAAATCTTGCATACACATTGATATCGTTCTAACTAAGAAACACTCCAAATTTGGTTATTGATTTTTACTGATTAAGGGATATAATTAATTAATTAAACCAAAATCAAACGATTTTTCGAAATCTATAAAATAGCTGTTACTGCTTATCAGCAGCTACATTCCAGCGACAATCAGCAGGCGAACCCCACCCTGTTGCCTCTTTGCCTATGCCCGCTGTATTTCTACTGGGGTGTTGTAACAAAGAAAAATGAAAGCCTTTTTATCAATATTTTTACGAATACTTTCATATTTCTTAGATTAAAATATATCAGCGAATTAAATTTGATTTAATATGCGAATTAGCAATTACAAAAACTGAATGTAAAATAGTCTTACATACGAAAAAGTTTTTGAAAAAAATCCTTCAAGCGATTAAAAAAAAAGGGGATTCTTAGAATAATATGATTAAATATATCCAGTGAAACTCAAAACGTTTTTGAAAGAAGAATAACGGTCAATCTATTTTATTGCCTATTTACGGTGCAGTCTTCTTTAAGATATCTATATAGTTCGAAAGAGAATGAAATAATCTCTATAAATATGTAATTTGATTGAGTTTTTATCAATGGAATTATTTTTTACAGCGAGTTAAAAAAATATATTTTGCTTCAGTCAGCCTAAATTTTGTAGTATAGTTTTTTCATACTAAAATTTTAATATAAAATAAAATCTTATTTATCGCATATTTCTGTTTCTATCTTTAAAATATTTATTTCGTTAGAAAAAAAATCTTTCTAAATATGTAATTAGTATGCCTTTTCATACATTGAATTTTTTACAGCGAATTAATTAATAAATCAAACGAAAACATTTAGTGACAAATCGACTTTGTTTTATAAATTCCCGTCGGTCGTTCGTCAATTGTAAACAAAACTTTTTTTTTTTTTTTATAATCGCGTTAATTTATTTATTTTGATATTAGAAATACAAATAAAATCATGATACTAATGTAGAATAGTGTGCAAAAGATAATACCATTAGATTACCTAATACATTTCACGGAAATACCTGAAAACTCAAATTGTTATCAAATTTATGATATAGTATAATTATTATAGTATATTCGATCGGCTATGTTTTGAATTAATAATGTTATTTTTTAAAAGATTATTTATCGTTTTACATAAATTTGATTACTTTATTTAATTCTTTTTTTTCCTTTTTAAAATATTAATTTGAAGTTTAGCAAATCGTGTCATTTATATTCTATTTAAAAAATATAGTTAATCATTGAATTACAATTTCTTACTATATCATTATGTGATGGGTTAAACTTGCAAATCGGTCGGAAAATTACGTTGACCCAGAAAAAACAGAACCAATAAATTTTGTTATAAAACTGTTGATTTTAACTTGGGGGTTTGGGGTTGGGGTTTAGGATTAGTTTAATGAGATGATGAATAAATAATCTATCAGCTTGTAAAAAAAAAAATTCTTAAAAGTTCTTTATTTTTTGAGTTTTCAGGGGTGCTCATTCCCCGTATAGGTTTTTAGTAAAACGACCCCTCACATCAGAACCGCTCTACATCAGTTGGCCTGAAATTGCACAGAGGTGTCAAAATTAAGACGACCCAGCAAAAACAGAAACCACAAATTTTGTAATAAAACTGTTAATTTTAACTATGGGGATCTAGTGGTTGGGTTAGTTTAATGGGAAAATAAATAAATAATTTGGGTTCCGTTTTTCTGGGTCACCCTGTCTACCGTTGACCCAGAAAAACAGAACCCACAAACTATTAATTTTAACTAGGGAGGTAGGGTTAGGGGTTAGGGTTTGGGGTTGGGGTTTAAGGTTAGTTTAATGGGAAATTAAATAAATAATTTGGGTTAGGGTTAGAATATTTAAATATGTATTTTGGTAAACCTGTATGTCTTTTCCGGGAGTCGTAAGGGATTTCCGTTCGAGCAGTCCGATATGGGGGATCGATTTACTATAAACTTATAGGAGGAAATGAGCACACATGAAAAATCAAAAAATAAAGAACTTTTAAGAATTTTTTTTTAAAGTCTGATAGATTGGTGTGTAATCGATAATAATCCATTGAATTTTTTTCGATAAAGATAATATTCTGAATAACTATTTTTTTAATTGATATTTTTTTTAGTAAAAAAACAAACAAAAACATGAATTCTACCTAAAAAAAAATGTCAATATTATGATATAAATTACTTCAAAACACTCAAAAATTCAGGATTGCATTAAAAAAAATATTTTCAATGTTTAAAAAAAATCCCTAAAATAAAATCTGTAATACATAAATTTTCGGTGATGTTTTTTTAATTTTATTTTTATGAAAACTCCCTGGTCTTCATAAAATGTTTTCTTCCGGTCATGGACCGGGTACTTTAGCTAGTATATATATATATATATATATATATATATATATATATATATATATATATATATATATATATATCAACCACTCTGCACAAGCAGAAAATGACTCATGGTCAATTTCTTAAGCAGACTTTAACATGCTTGAATTCAGAATTCAATATATATATATATATATATATATATATATATATATATATATATATATATATATGAATTGATTATATATGCTCATGGTAAGGGACTAGCAATACTGCTATAGCCGCCCACGGTAGTAAAAGGGTTAAATGTAAAGCGTTAGTTACACTTACAAATATGCAACAAGGTATACAAATGATAACAGGTTAGAACGAAATAACCTTTATAACCAGAGTCTTGGCCTGTGTCCAGAAGAAAGTTTAACATAATAAATATAGCAATAACTCTTTGATAACCTTCCCCTTATTGTAGAGACACTCGACACTGAGGTAAAATGGTTGAAAACTTAACAGATCAAGTCTCCTTCGCTATCAAATATCAAACTAACACGTAAAAGATTCAGCACAAACCCAGTCACTCTTATCGATAGAAAGTAACACTTTATATTCTTCTCCTTGAAAAATATACAGATGAGCTAAATCTCTGTCTCTCGCTCATATATATATATATATATATATATATATATATATATATATATATATATATATATATACACACACACACTTTCAATAAGAAAGAAAAACTTAAAGTGTTATTTGGTTATTTTAAATTTATTTACCTAAATAAATTTATAGTACCCAAATGAGGGGTTGTTAGGTTTGTCCTTATTGAAAGTGTAAATATTGCTCTGCATATAATTAATTCATTAATTATCTTACATTGAGCTCTCTTAGAAATTTTAAATAATCTATTAGTGCGTATCTGCATGTATTATGGATATACGGAGGGTATAGATGATACCCAAGGAACCCCTCCCCCCAACTTACCACTCGATTGGATACTTTCACACACACACACACACACACACACACACACACACACACATATTATATATATATATATATATATATATATTATAAATGACTTTAACTATAGGAATCATCCTTTTTTAAAACGTGATCGTCTACCAGAGAAAAATAAAAGTAAACTTAACGGACTCTTAATTTTCCTCCTCTTTTATTTATTTTCTCTGGTAGTCGATCAAGTTTTAACTTAAAGTGATTTATTCAATTAGTTGCAGCCATTATATAATATATATATATATATATATATATATATATATATATATATATATATATATATTAGAGAGAGAGAGAGAGAGAGAGAGAGGGGGGATAAAAGTATCCAATAGACAGGTAAGTCGGGGATAATTTTTGTTGGGATCATCTCTATCCTCCGTATATCTACATTGCATGCCTATGCAGACTCACATTAATAGATTTATACTAGGATTATTTCATATCCTTTAGAGAGCTCAATGTAAGATGATAAAGTAATTGTATAGAGCGCAATATTCATACTTCCTATAAGAAGGAAAAAGTCAACGAATTGTCATTCGGCTATTATAAATTTATTTCGGCCGAATTAATATGTAATAGCTAAATGATGGTTTCATGAGTTTTTCTTTCTTTTTGAAAGTATATATATATATATATATATATATATATATATATATATATATATATATATATAGACCCTTCTGGGAAAATTCAGATGACACTAGGTCTAGTAACTGATGGGAAAGCTAATGTAATTACTAACATGTCACAAACGAATGCGATACGCCCCCATGAATGCGTGTAGAATAATGATGTCATGTCAGATAGAATTACTGAGCCATCACAATAAAATATTTTGCCTATGTCGATAACAGCGTCAAACTCATTGCTACAGTATACAGGATTCTTTCGTTTTTCAGTACAAGTTGACAGAAAAAAATAATCTTAGTTTGAATTTGAACTCTGTAGGACTTTATCTCGACTTTCCAATGACATTATCATCTTATCATACTATTCAAATGAACAAAACTGAATTAACGATTCCTTATTCGGATCTTTTTACACTGACTTCGCACGAAAAATCTCAGGGAAATTCTTTTATAATTCATGTTCAGTGTAATTACGTGTCTTTCTGTTAATCAATTAAAATCTTGAATCATTAAATTTAAACTACCTAACTGAAACGTTGTAAATATAACAAACGAAAAGGCTTTATCTTTATATGTCATTCCTGGTGGCATTATAAGATATTGCTGGCAAGGACTGGATTAGGGTCATTAATGATTTGACAAAGAAATTATGTCTAATCCTAGTGGCATCATATGATGAATATTTGCTACACAGCTGATGAGCCTTTGCAGCAGAAAGTGTATATAACATTATATCATTATAATTCCACAAAGAGATCTTTACCGTTTTGTACGACCGTTTGCATTCGTCTAGCCTTTGAGGCTATATATTAATACTTATGTTCCTTAATCTGTTATAATCTTGCAACTACCTCTCGTTAGATATGAGACCGTCCAAATCGTTTAAGAGGAAATGCAAAAATGTAAATCCTGATTATCTGTTGTTGCTTATCTACAGACTTTATATATATATATATATAATAAAAAAAACATTAACGTACATAAAAATACAAACACACATATATAGCAAAAACATTGGAAACATGGGAGCGCGTGGTGTAATGGTTAAAGTCATGGGGAATGGACTCGTCGCCCCGAGTTCAAATCCTGGATGTGGTAATTGCATTTCAATTTGCGCTAATACCCTTGGGAATGGTATGAATCCTACTCTCCCTCCAGCTTTAACCTTGGTTAGGCAACTGGTCTAGGAGAAGTAAAACTCTGAATTCAGACCTGTTGAACTCCGCTTAAGAAATTGACCTTGTTTCACATCCTGCTCGTGCGGAGGGGTTGGTATATATATATATATATATATATATATATATATATATATATATAGTAAAAACATACATTATAAAAAACATTAACATACATAATATATATATATATATATATATATATATATAATATATAAAGCAGATAAACAACACACACAACACACACACACACACACACACATATATATATGCAGATAATATAAAATATGAAGCAAACATTATATAACATGTATGTAATATGAAAAATAAAACACACACGCATATATAATCAAATAGAAAAGTATGTCACACACACACATTACACACACACACACACACACACACACATATATATATATATATATATATATATATATATGCGAATATTATCGTAGAAAATGTTCTTTTCTCTCTTTTAATCTCTCAGGCTTTGTGATTGTGCGAACATTTCCGTTGAAGTTTATCAAAATATTTGGTTGCCTGCCAATAATAATAAAACTAATAACAAAAAGAGTTCCACTTCTTGTCGATAGCCTCTCTCACTCTAAGTCAACTCAGTTGTTGTCTACAAACATGAAGAGGTTTGCAATTTACCAGCATTCGCCCCCATCCCTCACCGCATTCTACTGACATCTCTTCTTGAAACTGAAGGGTTTTGGTAACTTTTGCCCGGAAGCACCTGCGTTATGTTGTCTGGGATTTTCAGTACTTCAGATAAATTGGGGGATCTATTCTGACGGTTGAAATAAGCTGGGCCTTTTCTTGACGGTACCCAGCTTTTCAACGGATTCATTGAAAAAGAATATCTTTGAATTGTTTGGCTTTATTTTTAGCCTTTTTTTTATTTATCTATTTATTTTGCTTTTTTATGCTAGAAAAGAATTTATGTACTCCGTGATCTGATATATCCAAAGAAAAAAAAGGATATGCATGAGAAATTTTGAAAGTCAACGGAAAGTTAAATAATAATAATATATATTATATATATTATATAATATATATAATATATAATATATATATATACAGAAAACACATAAATACGCATATGTATTTATATTCTTATCATTACTGTGTAGTATATATATATATATTATATATATATATATATATATATATATATATATATATATATATATATGTCAAACTAATAAGAATATACACACAGTATATACACACATATATATATGCTGATTTCAATAACTATTACTATAGATTGGACATGGATTGAATAAGTATACACACACACACACACACACACACGCATATATATATATATATAATATATATATATATATATATATCAAACTAATAAGAAGTACATATATACACACACATCTCAAACTAATAAGAAGTACACAGTACACACACAAAATATACATTAAATATATATATATATATATATATATATTATATATATATATATATATATATATAAGTAAAGTCGGCGGAGTGGCCGATTTTTGGTACCAGCCAGCCATTAATGAAGACTACCCCCTTTTCACTACCGACTGTGCTAAACCAGCTCTTATATATATGTGGATACACAGTGATACAAAATAACCCTTCCAACTTACCCTATAAGCTTCTCCAAACGTTTTTAGATACATTTCAATTGTATTTTTTTTAGAATTTATACCCCTCCTAATTTTTAGTGATTTTATGCAATTTCATAACTTTAGCGTTTGCAAATTTAAAAAAAGTTTCTGCTGATTTACACACACATACTCACACACACACACACACACACACACACACACACACACACCACACACATATATATATATATATATATATATGTGTGTGTGTGTGTGTGTGTGTATGTGTGTGTGTGTACATGTATTTATTTTTATCTTTATTTTCAATTTATGTTTTTTTATTTTATAATACTTCATACATACACAATTACACTTTCCTTATTAATCTATAACCGTCCAATCCATTGTCTAAATCAAATCTTTAAACAAATTGACTTTACAATTGACGGAACAAAAGGGATAAGACAAACAGGAATATTTCTTTTTATGTAATTTATCTTGATTGTTCTCAACTATTTTCTATCTCAGGTCATCGTCAGGAGAAAAATATATTTTATATAAAGACATTGTTTTAGTAAAATTTCAAAAAGTTTCAATAAGCCACAAAAAGAGACAGAAAATGTACTTGTGACGTGGCATATCCATTTGTTATGTGAAAACCATATATATAGTTAGTTAGTCATCCACATACAGTACTGTTCTGCTAGACTCAGCTGGCTAACACCAGCCTGGATCAAAACTAGATCGATATTTCACCAGTTAGAGTTTTTAACCACCGGGCTATCAGCGCTTACACTTAGAGGGAGAGGATTTTACTGATAACTGTGTACATGTGTAGCGGCTCCCGGAGAATGCTGGATCTGGTTTTAAGAAGAGCCTTGCAATTTAAGCGTAATCGGCAGCCGTGAGTGAAATTCCATTCCAGAGAGCTCAACTTATCAGTAGTGAGGAGCATATATTTAGTTATATGAAAAATCATGTAGATTACAGACAGGATGCTTATGTAAGAACGAGATATATGATTCAGTTTCTTCCTAGAAAAATTACAAGCGTCATGACGATTTGGATAAATTTCATTTTTTACGTGACAATTTTGTAATGCTGAAATAGATCTAGCACGGTATGACATCTTTCGTATTTTCTTTGTGCTCTAGTGTGACAACGAAATAGAGTGCTTTAGTTATATGTCAAACCTATTAAAGAAAAATATGTTTTAAATTTATTTTACTGGGTAGGTTTACACAACAGACGAGAAAGTCCGAATATTTAAATGAAAAAAATATTCACGTTGCAGTCAGTAAATATCGACTAGAAAGGTAATTTTTCGCACATTCAATTTATCTGGATCTGTTCCCATAGAAACGGCAGCATGTTAGAAAAAAAACTAGTTGTAAATGGAGGTTACATAATCGACCTTGTAAAAATTCTCTTTGCAAAATGCAACATTCATCTGCTACTGTGTTTAATCGAAGTCTATCAGTGATAAAATCAAAATGGCAGCCGCCCTTTGCGAAAACAGCCGGCTAAAATTTCATCTTGACGATCCTTTTTTTCCGGCTTTCATCTTCCTGATAATCGAGATTTAGATCTCTCGTTCAGGTACAGTGGGATTCACCAACCCTTTTCCAAAACATCCAGAAATTGTGTTTAGGTGAGATATTAACCGGAAGGATTGAATAACATTCGATTGAATATAATTTGGTCCGAAGTTTTCGAATGTAAAGAGAGAGCATTTCCGTTTCTTTAATGATTGAGATCTTTAAAAGGAATTTAAAGGTCACAATGACGCGCAATGAAGCATTTCGTAAAGAAACAAAACAAAAATCCACACTGCATTTGCTTTTTCAGATTGTCTATCTGTTACAATAAAAAAAAGAAAAAAATTACTCCATCAAAATTTATTCCTCATTGTACAATATTTAAAGATGTATATTGCATTTCATATATATATATATATATATATATATATATATATATATATATATATATATATATATATATAGAGAGAGAGAGAGAGAGAGAGAGACAGAGAGACAGAGAGACAGAGAGGGAGAGATGGTTGGATGGAAGCGTGTGGCATAATGGTTAGAGTCGTGGGAAATGGACTGGTCGACCCGAATTCAAATCCCAGACAAGTATGAACCCTCATGCGTCGAAATCGACGAGGGAGTCCATAATATATATATATATATATATATATATATATATTAGAGAGAGAGAGAGAGAGAGAGAGAGAGAGAGAGAGAGAGAGAGAGAGAGAGAGAGAGAGAGAGAGAGAAGGGAAGCGCTGTATACTATGTATGTTATACTATTCATTGTCATAAAAATGGCAAGTTAGAAAGTTTATTGGTTATTTCAATATATATACATATTAGTCATCCACAGACATAGTCTTTCGACGTTTACGTCTCATCAGTGCGGCTCGACTTTTAACAGCTACTTCTAGCCGGGAGCAAAACCTGACTGTATCATCCTGTCAAGCTCCTTACTCACTCGGCCGTCGGCAACTGTCAGTAAGAGGAGAACAAATATTGGTACATACTTACGTAGATATATGTTTTTACAATCACTAGAGAACTCAAGGCTGTAAACAACAGTTGAGTAAATGCCTTACGCTAAACGGTGAAATTTCAATTGATGTTTTCTCTACAGTGCTCTACTGGGATGTTTACTTAAGACCTATTGCTAAATAGTTCAATGTGTAAAAAGTATAATAATCTTAATTTAACTCTCACCTTTTTCTTTTTCTTTCTTTACTTCTTTTAATTTTTTCATTAAGTTCAATATATATATATATATATATATATATATATATATATATATATAATATATATATATATATATATATATATAGTTTTTTTCAAAGGATTCACTGAATATGAATAGTAAACTAGAATAGAATGTAGTACGGATATTCGACACTATCATTTTTGACTCATTGCGCAAACAGACGGCAAATGGTATTGTTTTTTCATTGTCAAATACTGGGGACTTTGGTGAGGTAGCGGGTGTGTGACAAACGCGCATACACAAATACACATATATATGAATATAAAAAATCTACAACTAAAAGCAGATGGAATCGGCAAATATTGGGCTCTATGCACAAGAATTAAGAGAAATATTTCGATATTTACACCTTAAAATCAACATTAAATTACCTAAATACTCTGGGTTTTCAGTAGCAGATCTTTAGACGTGTGGATATAAAATTACCTGAAGATTAGGTACATGAAACTTAAAGTCATGATTGAATTTACATTGTTTTATGTTATATTTGAAATATAGTATAAATATACATTATATATACATACACATATATACACACACACACATATA
This sequence comes from Doryteuthis pealeii, assembly GCA_023376005.1. Classification (NCBI taxonomy): domain Eukaryota; kingdom Metazoa; phylum Mollusca; class Cephalopoda; order Myopsida; family Loliginidae; genus Doryteuthis; species Doryteuthis pealeii. Next base: position 45,932,745 of record CM042139.1, read on the forward strand.
TATATATATACGCACACACACACACACACATATACTCACACATACACATATACACACACACACACACACACACACACACATACACATACTCACACACACACATACACATATACTCACACACACACATACACATATACTCTCACACACACATATGTTGTATTATTCATCGCCATAAAATAGGATGTTGGAGACAGTTTATTGGTCATCTGCCTGCCAACTGAAGTCTGAAGTCACGTGTCTTCTCTTCGATCGAATGCCTTTTTGAAAATCGTCTATCCCAGTTTCATTGCACCTTGTCCCAAAGTTAAATTCCTGACAAAATGTCGTAACTGGTTCATCATGATGATTGATTGAAAGCACACTAACCATGTCAAGTTTACTTCTCTACTACTGGTCCCATGTCATCCGATGTTACTTATCTCTTACTCAAAAAATAAAAAATAAAAAAATAAAAAAAGGAAAATAAAAAAAGGAAAAAATGGGACACTTGTCAATAAATTTGCTTATTCTATATATGCCAAAAACGGCTTCGATTTGAATCTAAAATCTTATACTAGCAAAAAATTGCACCATCCGGGCTCAAGTATTTAAGTTTTAATATAATTATATATTATATTAAATTAGAAAAACTAATAGAATTAAATACGAACTCAAAAAAGATTACTTATTTTTACTTTATTCTCATTGAGTTCAATTTGGAATTATACATAGGATTGCTTTTAATACGTTTGAGAATAAAACAATGATATTAGAAATCAATAACACCAAGTAATTATTTATTAAACATGGTTTTGTTAAAACCGGTATGCAAATTATTCACACCATAATCTATGTAAACATTTATTTCTTAATGATATATAACACACATTGAAAGATTTTAAACGCACTAACCTTCGGGGGTTCGGTGTGCTTCGGCCACTGGACCGGTGTGTTAAATTAACAGCGTCGATCCCAGGGGGCTACCCCCCAGGCAATACCTGCCCCCTTGATTTAAAGGGGCAGGGCTTGGTTTATGGCCCAGCACCTGAGGCGCCCCCTTGAGGGGGAGTGCCGACGGGATCGACGCAATTTTTCTGCGCCCACATAAAAACGAGACCTTGTGTGTAGCGCTCATAAGTGGGATGAGAGGCAAATACCCTAACAACACGGGCCTTTCTGTCCCTTTATTTGTTAATGTAAATTAACAGCGTTGATCCCAGGGAACCCCCCGGCAACACCTGCCCCCTTGATTTAAAGGGACAGGGCTGAATTTATTGCCCAGCGCCTGAGGCGCAATGCCGACGGGATCAACGTATTTTTTGTGCCTACCACCCATGAGCTTCGGCTTGTAGGTGGGCCCACATAAAAATGTCCTTGTGTCACGCCCTTATCAGTGGGATGAGAGGAAAATACCATAACATGGGTTGTTCGAGGCAAATCTAACTCAGATTTTCATATAAAAAACGTGAATAAATAAGAGTTATTCTATGTATTTATAATTGACTATAAATTAAATACTCATTGATAAACATATGAAATTCCTAAGAGTACTGTGGTGTAAACAGTGACGTTGTGTCGGTTACAGACTGCCACCGAATCACCATTATATAATATATATATATATATATATATATAATATATATATATATATATATATAATATACCAACCCCTCCGCACAAGCGGTATGCGACACAAGGTCAATTTCTTAAGCGGACTTTAACAGGTTTTAATTCAGAGTTTCCCTTCTCCCATAATGGTTACCTAGCCAAGGTTAAAGAGCCCAGTTTGATCTACTATTTACCCATAGCTGTAGGGAGGGTAGTTGGATGCATACATTTCCAGAGGGCATTAGTGCTATGTAAAAAGCAAACAACCTCGTCTAGGTTTTGAAATCAGGTCGACAAGTCCATTTCCTACAACTAACCATTGCTTAAGATTTTATTGTATAACTTTCTATGTGATTGAGAGAGAAGCGTTGTCGTAAGTGTATTGATGAGAAAAAAGATAACATTGAAAAAAATAACTGTGTAAGTAAATACTTCATTCACCATTAAAGTCTGTACGTATGTGTGCTTGTGTTCGTGTGTGTGTGTCCGTGTGCTTATGTTCGTGTGTGTGTGTGTACGTGTGCTTGTGTTCGTGTGTATATCTGTGGTCTAGACACGTATTATCAGTGAGTGTTGTAATGACAACATGAATGAGATGTGTAATATGAATCAGGTGTCAGATTAATGTAACTTAAAATTAGCTTAAGCTTTTAATTTTGAACTGGATGACACATAAAAGCCGTTGGATTTCCGTTGTAACAATACTCTTGAATAATATTGATGATTCTATGAAAGAAAAGTAAATAATTATAATTAGCATTTCGTAATTATCTCAGTTATATCGAGAATTTGAATTATTAAAAAAAACTTAGTATTCACTTGAACACTGGATTGGGAATTACTTTGATATATGTTTGTATGATGTACGATAAGCACACAAACACACAAACATATATCAGCGGTGAGTCCAGGGCAGAAATGTTATCGGATTCTTATTTACTATATGATACACTGCTATATGTATAACTTGAGCATGCAACGAAATTTATTTTTTAAGAACATTAATAAAATCAGTGGCAATTAGCTTTATATATATATATATGTATATTCATGTATACATATATATATATATATATATATATATATATGTATATATATGTGTATATGCATACATATATGTATTTATGTATGTATACACATATATGCATATGTATGTATGCATATATATAAGTATGTATATGTATGTATATGCATATATATATGTATGTATGCATATATATATATATGCATATATATATGCATATATATATTTATGTATGTATATATATGCATATATATATGCATATATATATTTATGTATGTATATATATGCATATATTTATGCATATATATATATTCATGTATGTATATATATGCATATATATATTTATGTATGTATATATATATGTGCATATATATATTTATGTATGCATATATATATATATATGTGCATATATATATTTATGTATGCATATATATATTTATGTATGCATATATATATATATATATATATATATATATATATATATGCTTATATATATATATATATGCATATATATATGCATATATGCATATATATATGCATATATATGCATGGATGGATATATGTATATATATTTATGCATGCATATATATATGTATGCATGCATTCATATATATATGTATGCATGCATATATATATATGCATGCATGTATGCATATATATATATATACATGTATGCATATATGTATGTATGTATATGCATATATATATATGTATGTATATATGTATGTATATATATATATATATATTTAAGCATATATGTATATGCATATGCATATATGTATATGCATATGCATATATGTATATGCATATCTGTATGTATATATATATATATATATATATATATATATATTTATGCATATATGTATATGCACATGCATATATGTATATATATATGCATATATATATGCATATATATATATATGCATGTATTTATATGCATATATATATGCATATATATATATGCATATATGCATATATATATATTTATATGCATATATATATGCTATATATATATGCATATATATATATGTATTTATATGCATATATATGCATATATATATGTATTTATATGCATATATATATGCATATATATATATATATGCATATATATATGCATATATATATGTATATATATATGCATATATATATGTATATATGCATATATATATGCATTATATATATGTATTATATATGCATATATATATGCATATATATATGTATTTATATGCATATATATATGCATATATAATATGTATATATGCATATATATGTATATGCATACATATATGTATGTATGTGTATGCATACATATATGTATGTATGCATATGCATACATATATGTATGTATGTATATGCATGCATATATGTATGTATGTATATGCATATAATTAATTCAACATAAAAGAAACATACGCACCTCGCACACACAGTTACCCACATCCATATCCTGTTTTAGTATCATTTAAAAAACATTGAACATTCGAATTGTAAAGGAATATATATATTGTATATAAAGTTTATTCTTATATGTATTTTGTTTTCTTTTGTTTTCTACGGAAACCACATTTCCGTAGTAACTTTGTGGGATTCGACATTTGAATTTTCACCTTCTACCCAAAACTCCGAATTCAATTACACCCACATTCATTAGCTACGTTCTACGTATTGTAAAGCTAACCATCTACTCCTAGCTTACTACACTTTACCATAAGTCTATTTTAGGTTTGACTTTTGACTGCATTTGAACCCCTTATATGTAAAGGTCTCGTCGTTTCCTTCTAAATTTGCTACTAGTTCCGGCTAATTCAATTTGAGTAACTGAACGCATTCGTTAACAACTTAAACATTTTTTTCGGTAGCAAAAAGCAAATAGAGGATTTAGATCAAATATTGTTACTTTCTTTAACTTTTTGACATCTATATGATATGAATTTACAAATCATGAAAAAGGATTGTCAGTGGAGAGGTTATATTAAGGACTAGAAACGGCTACCCAGAGAGGGCAGACAAAAAAACTGGGTGTATTGATTTAATTACCTTTGAGATTTACAAATGCTGGAAATTTTTTATTAGAATTTCAATGTCATTTCTATGTATATTGTAATTTTTACATATCTCCGAATATAAATCAAATATTCATAATTTTTACACAAAAAGCGGTGATATTTAATGTGTACATCTACTAATTTGGTCGTTAATTATTTTCTTTTCTTAGTTTAATCCGGATACACACACACACACACACACACACACACACACACACACACACACACACACACACCAACTGCCCTTGATAGATGGATGGATAGATAGATAGATAGAAGGTATTGTCGACAGAATATGTTTATTACAATAGTCAACACGATTTTTAGTGCCAAGAAACAAAACATCTTTTTCTAGTAAATTTGATGGTGCTGATTTCGAGTTTTTCATGGCAAAATTTCGGATGATAAAAATTCAATTGAAATTTGTACAAATTCAATCAAAAACATTTTTAAAGGAGTGGGAGTGGTTTTAATAGATGTAAATTAATAAAAATCGGGGGTGGGTGGGGAAGGGCGTGTAAAATATCTACATTAATTTGCCGACAAAAAAGCGACAAAAACCCGAATTGAAAAAATATCTAAATTGGACCGGATATTTGACTGGCGCCGGCTCGCTAACACATAGCGTAAAATAGAGCAGAAGACCGAGGAGGCAAAAGATCAAAGTGCACCCCCCGCGCACGCTATATCCGTTAGCCATTTCCATCTGTTTCTACTGCCTCAGTCACTGAATGGAGAGAATAGAGGAACAAGATCTTAACGCTTGAAAAAAGAAAAGTAAAATGCAGAAGAAAAAAAAATTGTATTATTTGGATTATTCGGACCATTTCCTCATCTTTACTGTTATATACACAACGTTTCGGCCAATGTGCCCTCCGACCAAGGACGATAACAATATAGAATACTTAATATAGCTTAACACTTGTATCTGGTTATGGTTAACGAAATAAGAACAGTCTACCTCCATGGATTGAATAAAGGGTTCGTTCGAAGTTCCGTGAAGGATCCGAGTTCGATAAGAAGGCTCCCGATTACAAGAAACACCTAAAGAGGGCACATCAGCAGAAGCTTTGTGTATATACCAATAAAGATTGGGACATTACTCCGAATAATTCAAATCATCAAGCCTCATCTAAAAAAAATGCAATGACTTTTTGTTTAACTTATTTGTTTTTTTCCCCGTTGGTATACTCTTTGTTTGTTTTCTTTATTTTGATTAATCAACATTATAACACATGCTTTTTCATAACAATATCTTCAAGTTTTTATCACATCGTTGTGATCGTCATTATCTTCCTCCTTCCTTGAGTGTATACTGTATTCATTTATCATTAGATGCTACTTCATACTTTTCCTAATTACTTTCTTATCTCTTAAACAAAACTAACCCATCTGGGAAAACATTTCACCGTATTATTGCAATTAATAAGTTGGAAAATTATTTTGGACCATTAAGACCTCCCATACCAAAAGTCAACGAAGAGCAAAATCCTGATAAATAATCAGGGTTTATTTCCAGTGTCATTTCCCTAGAGATTACAAAACTTTGGCTCTAGTTTGGGGAACTTATGAACTCTTCTTTCTGAGTAAATGATAATAAAAATGAAAATTTTAATAACTGCTTCAAGTCTTCTACAAGCAATGAGAGATGCCATGATATACTGGTTGATTAATTGATTGATTTTGCTGACATTTCAATTCGTCTAGGGAGGTTAGGGTATCGCGTACATTGTACGTTTATGTTCACAATTTTGTTTAGTTGTTTCATAAGAGTTTTTGCACAGTCATATATATCAAGTATTCATATCTAATCTATATAATAATACTATTGTTCCAACGAAATACGACCGTTATTTTCATACAATACTCCCTGGTTAAAAATGAGACCGTCCAAATGAGTGTCGTCACTTCAGCTATATAATGGACCATTTCGTTATTATCATAAAAAAGAATGGGAAGAAAAAGACATGCTACACAGAACACATATAAAAAGAAAAAGTATAAGGGAAAGATAGAGAGAGGGGGATAAGTGCGCGGAAGCGATAACGCTAATCTGTTTCAATCGAACATAATGAAAAGATAAGCAAAGAACGAAAAAAAAGTGTGAGAGAGTTAAATCAAAATTATGCTTTTCAATACATACCGAACTATTATGCAGTAGCTTTTAAGTAAACATATCAATCGTTGTATTAATTAGATTAAGATACTGAGGTATATCCACAGATTCTGCTAGTATAAATAATTTGACACATTGTATGTTTTCAAGTATTCCTACCTATTACTAATATTGTATACACAATTATATCGTTTCAGCTTTCTTTTAATGATAATCATATGTTTGCAAACAATTCTAAGGTTTTGAGTAGTTAATCCTAATACTCCCCAGTAAACAATAATAGCTTCAAATTAACTATTCTTAATACAAATAATTAACTGATATATGGCATTGTGTGTTCTATCTAATAATAGTAGTTTTCAAACTGTTCCTTTCGACCGATATATGGGAACATAGCAGGTAATACCAATCCGGGTCAATGGACCGTGGAGTAATTCCAATGAAGGGCTATTCCACACTTCCCAAATTTACAGAAATGGAACCTCGCCATCTGATACAGTTTAGTGTCATATCAAGAACACCTCTTTTGGCGGGGTTGTCTTACCCCCTCGTCAGTGTACTGACGAGGGACGTTTAGAGAGACAACAAAAATGAACGGCCTAAAATAAAAAAGTAAAAAGAAAGATGTAATAAATGTTAGTAGGGGATATACCACAATATGATAATTTAATTATTACATGGTTTAATATCTTTACTTAAGAGCTATTGCTAAATAGTCCAAGTATAATGATCTTGATTTAAGTATGTCACTCTTTTTCTGTCTTTCTTTCTTTTCATTATGTTCCATTGAAACTGTGTAATTAGTGTAAAAGCTGCCGCGTGCTCACCTCCTCTATTTATATTTCAACTACTCTATTTATTTATGATATTTTTCCAGTGTACCATGTCCTTTTTCTTCCCTTTATTTATTTATAAGAAAAATGGAATGGTCCATTATTTAGCTGAGATGACGACACTAATAAGAAATAAGAATTCGCTGGATAAGCAACATCAGATAATCAAGATTTACATTTTTTCATTTAATCTTGGACGATTTGGACGGTCTGATTTTTAACCAGAGGGTGTTGCAAGATGATAACAGTCTTACAATTAAGGAACACATTTATTAATATATAGATTAAAACATTTTCAGAGACAACAAAAATGAACGAACTAATATAAAAAAAAAAAGAAATAAAGGTATAATAAATGTTAGTAACGAAAATGAGTAGGGAAATATTTTTCTTTTACTTAGAGAACAAAAGTTTCCTTCATTTTCTGACTTGATTATTAGAATATATGCTTTTTTTATCTTTTTTCCCTGTCATGTGCACTTAAGTAATTGTTAATGGGTAATTCATTATTAATCACCGGCAGACAGTTACATGTCGATATTCATGCTTATTCCTTTTTTATAGCAATTACTTATTGTTTTTGCCGGGTTTTTGTTAGCTTTTTGTTTTACTTTTCTTTCGGCGTAGTTTCTCGTTTTCACCTTCAAGATGACTCCCCTTTTCATCACCCTCTTTCTTCATCTTCTTTCTGTTTTTCCATTGCTTCTTCCAATATTCTGTCAACAACAGGGGGCGACCATCACCCCCCTCCTCGCTTTCACCGCTTATACTCCAGTTAGCCTAATTTATTGCACTTAGCAGTCTTATACAGAAAATCGACAGCCTAATAATCTAATAGTAGACAGATATGGACAGCTTTCTGGACAGCATTTATTATATGAGATGAGCCATAATTAGCATTTATGAAGTTGTCTGGACTATTATCCACGCTTTTCGCCCGCTCTTTCCGTTTTTCATTATTTCAATTTTTAGTTTTGTATGTTTCCATCGACCCAACCGGCAGCGGTGATGGCGGCGGTGCCGGCAGTGAATAATGGCAGATTACATAAAACTAAAATCTGTATAAATCCAAAATTCATAAATGAATGATGGCATAAATATATAAGTAAACAAAAGTCCAATGAATGCAGATCATATTCTACCCATTCAGTTCAATAAAAAAGATCTTTTTGTAAGAAAGTAGACATTTCAAGCTCTCTCCCTCTTTTTTTCTCTTTTTTTCTCTATCTCTCCCCCTCCTTATCTAAACGTCCGTCTGTCTATTCAAAAGGTGCAAGTAAAAAGTTCGTGCACTTGCAACATACGAGGATCGACTGAAAAGTTCATAGACTAACCAAGATACTCTCATGGAATGTGGCCAGTAAGGTTTATCATTCAACATTCTTCTTCCATCAGTATTGCAATACTTGGATCCCACTAGCGAATAAAGTGATCAACAGAACATGAACCTCACCATCAGATAGAGTTTAACGTCATACCTAAGCCACCGCCTTCTAGCATAGGATAAAAACGGTTTGCCGTAGGGACAATAGGGGCATCTCCCAGGACTCGTTATTTTACCTCTCTCTAAAGATCACACCATTAGCAAATTAAGACATATTTTATTATATTTTTTATCTTTTTTTTTTTTTTTTTTTGACGAAGCCATTTTTGGTTTTACGTTACTCTGCCACCGTTGTTTAATTATCGTCTTTGAACCAACACATGCGTTCACACTTATTAATACATCACAAAAAAACATTACCTAGTTTTTAAGCATTTCTTTTTAGGTGATTGCTATAAATATTTTAGGGTGGCCATTGAAACAGTTTCTCTTTAACACTCATTGGGTCAGGCAATGTTCCTTTTTTTAGAATAGTCGAAACAAGCAGAGATCTATTGATTTTCATTTCTAAAAGACTTCCCTACATAAGAGTCATCTATTATTCGTTGGTTGGTCTCATGATCTTAAAGATCACCGCATGTAGAGTTGCAGGCATCAGGAATAAATTTACCGGAGATGAAGAGACAGAGATAAGGAGATGAAGTTATTCGTATAAGAAGAAAAAGAAAATTTAGACAAGCGAGCACAGAAAAATCCCACTCAATTAATATACGTAGGTCCTTACTTTCCGTACAAACAATCCATGGTTACTTTCGCTGGATTTCGCTGTTAATTTCGATTATTCCCAAATTTCTTTCCAAGTTATAAAAATTGTTATCGTACAAAAGAAAGTGTTGCAAATAAATCACATAAAGTGTAAACAATCGCAGTAATTAAAACTTGGGAATAAAGAAATTCAGGGTTGCGGTTCGAATTTGGCTGAGACTGTTTATAATTTGGTCAAGGATTTATATGTTGTACTACGGCCTCTAAGAGTAGAGTTGAAAAAAAATTACACACTGATATTCGCATTAATTTACATATTTGGTAAGAATATATGCAGATAATTGGAATAAAGTAGACTAAGGTTTGGTTCCTTTCTTTAATAGCATTCGTACGAAGTTAAACGCACCCAGCTTCCGCCGGGATTTGAGTTTGGATTACAAATTCCATTTCCTACAACGATAACTGTTGCGCAAGTGCGGCTCCAGTGTAATGGGGAGGTGCTAATCATTGCTTTATTGTAAACTACCACAGCATCACTTGGGCAGAGGAGGGGGAGGACAAAAAACGTCTTGTAATGCTTAGCAAGTTAGTTTTGTTGATCCATTATTATTATGAATGTTTTCATTTTTAAATACATTCGTAAATATAAATGAAATCTTTTTTACAAAAATCAAAAACCGGTGATAGTTAATCTATATATACACTTCATTGTACTCTCGTAGTTTTATCCGGACGTACATGCACGTCAACTGCCCTTTATATATGTTCTAGAATCGGCTACCCAGCATATCCTGGGGTAAAAATAAACTCTGGTGTATTGATTTGTTTACTTATGACATTTACAAATGCTGGATATTTTTAAGTAGAATCTTAATGCTATTTCTATGTATATTCTAATTTCTAAGCATCATCGAATATAAATCAAATTTTTTCACTAAAAGTAAGAACCGTCGATATTTAATGAGTGTATATATTTACTTTCATCAGAACATACATGCACACCAACTGACACACACACACACACACACACACACACACACACACACACACACATATATATATATATATATATATATATATATATATATATATTCCAGCCAAATGTAAAAAACAGTTGGCTAGAAAGCTCGAACAGATCGTTAATAAAATTGTTCAAAGGAGACGTGTCTTTTTTTAATTCTACATGTATAAATGTAAGAATGCTGCTCAAATGCACACACACACACACACACACACACACACACACACACACATATATATATATATATATATATATATATATATATAGATAGATAGATAGATAGATAGATAGATAGATATATTCATATATATGGTAGGGCATTTACTAAGATTAGCTTAATCTATCCAAAGGCTACGTTCTATGCATCCTATAAGGATCTTGCTTATATTAAAAGTGATATTGATTAAATTTAGCTCACTAACCACTACTTCGTGGTAATAAGGCCCACTTACCTATTAGTACCTTTCGGACTTGATTATCATCTTAGTTAAAGAATTTAATTCCTTTTATATTTTACTAACGAGAAATGACAGTCTAACTGATTATGCCGAACGAATTAAAGAGGCACTTAGCGAACGTTAGATAAACCTGATACTTCACATATATTCAACCATTTTGCAGGCATAGCGATACTTTTGTTGACAACGATACACAGGCAGAGAAACTCTCATTTCGTGGTAGCTGAATGTAAGACATATTGATTTTGGCTGTTCGTTGACAAATTTAGTTGTTGGGTGATTGAATGGTTTGTTGGATTATACGGCATGTAAACTCTTGGGTTATTTTCTGTCGAACAAGATTTGTTTTATTCATTCTTGCTGGGCATTTAATTTTGTTAAAATTAGTTTTTTTTGTAAATTCATTATTTGATCTATTTAACCCATAGATGGAACCTTAGCAGGTACTATCACTCCGGGTAAGTGGACCCGAGAATAATGGCATCGAAGATGTACTCCACACTCACTAGAGCTCCAAAATTGGAACTTGAGCATTAGATGCAGTTTAATGTCGGCCACTGCATTCTAGTACATATATGATAAAAGGCGGGGGTCATCAAGGCAATAGGGTTAGGGCAATCATATAGGTTCTAGGGTTTGACGTGACTAGCCGATTGATTGGAGGGGTCTCTCCAACCGCTCGTCTAAGTAAGGGCAAAAATGGATTGTTGCATGCCATGGACTGCTTAGCCATGATGATTTCGTCCGTAATCATCACGGAGGTCTCACCCCTCAGCAGAGGTGCAGTCAGTGCATTTTACAAATGGGCTTGTAAAAAAAGGGCTAAACAAATTCTTTGTTAATGTACAAAAACATTTCTAGTATTCCCCATTGTAGTGTAGAAGTGTCGTTGGCTGGTTGGTTGGTTGGTTTTACGGCAGCTCAATCCATTGGGTCATTTTATGCCAAATACATTTTGTTTTATTCATTCAAATAAAAAACTTTTTTTAAAACACATTTTAGAACTCATTCTGTTCTATTTAACCCATAGATGGGACCATAACAGGTTCTACCAATCCTGGTCATAGTGGACCCGGATGCAAAGGTGATGAAGGCGTACTCCACATTCCCCAAAGCTTCAGAACAGGAACTTCACCATCGGATAGAGTTTAACGTCATACCCAGAACAATAAGACCTTCAGCCACAGCTTTCTAACACATATATGATAAAGAGGGTTGTGCCTTGCCATGAGACCAATAGGGTTGTGACATTCATATAGTTTCTAGGGCTTGACGTGACCAGCTGATTGATCAAAGAGCGCCTCTCTGACCACCCGTCTAGCCTAAATATGGGCTTAAGTGGAGTGTTACATGTCATGGACTGCTAAAAAAACAAGGTTCTCTCCTTAAGCATCACGGGTCGCCACCCACGGCCAATAGGTGGCCGCATTTAGTGGTCTTACGTCTCTGCAGAGCTACAGTCGGTATATTCTAAAACCCCAACTGACAGTGGATTGTGTAAAGTTAATTTCGAAAATAAACTTTAAATGTGAGTGCATTGTTGTTTTTATGATATATTATGAAACGATTGTTGATCAAATTACCATGATTTTTTAAATATAAGGACCATTCAATAAATAAGGTGACTTGTCTAAGGAGTTGGCAATAGATATGACTATTTACAGTTGCACCTTTTTCAGGTGATACTAGCAAGACCTGTGGGAACACCGCAGTATGATAATTTGATTATTACAGCGTTTGATATGTTTACTTAAGATCTATAGCAAAATATTTAAATAGGTAAAAAGTATGATAATATAGCTTTAATTCCCACTCACTCTTTTCTTTATTTCATTATTTCTTTTCATTTTTCATTATGTTCTATTGAAACAGATCAGCCATATTGCTTCCGCGCACTCACCCCGTCTCTCGCTTTCCCCTACTCTCTAAACCCGTTCTGTTTATATTATCATCTGTCGTGACATTTTGTTTTACGACAGACGATAATCAAAACAGAACGGTTTTGACGTCCCCACCCCAAGATAAACCTTGAATATTTGAATTAATTTGACTGTTAGAAACTTGGTTTTATTAGAAAATATTTATTTAAATTTTGACCGCAAAACTATCTTTTTATGTCGATTATTTAAAAAAAAATATAAGATTTCAAAGATCTGATTAGATTTTTTTATGAAAGAGCGAGACAAAAAATATTTTTTACACCACCCGGAGGACGTTTTGTTTTTGAGAGTTTATTGATTGTCACTCGTATATGATTAATAGACTTGTTTAAATTTGCAACTCTTTGGAAAAACCATTCGCCCACTCAACAAGGATTTTAATTTTTTTTCTACTGGCGAAAGTGTTAATATACATGTATCAATTTTACATGTTGATTATTTTCTAAATGTATAATTATATAGTAGACGTGTTGACAAAAGATCGATTTTACTCTCCGCAATATCTACAAATTCAAAAGTGAAAAGAAGGCATTAATAAATACTCCCTATCAGAAAGGAATGCGACACGAGATCCCTTTTAATGTGTGGACTCATTTACGTTTGTATGTGAATTGCCACTGGCATCAAAGAGAACCCTCGACCTTATTTCCTGAGTTCAATGGCAAAGAAAGATGTCTTAGAAGCTGTAACCCCAAGAACTAGGCATGAATGAAGTTCCTTGTTTCACCTAAGGACATAACAAGGAAAGGGTGGGGATGACAGAAGTTATCTTGATGCAAAATATTTGATAAATTCTTCATATATTCTAGGAACTCCAAATACCTATATTTATTAGAACTAGCACAACCTGTGGATATACCACAGTATTATAATTTAATTATTACAACGTTTGATATGTTTGCTTGAGATCTATTGCAATATAGTTCAATATGTAAAGAGTATAATTATCTTGATTTAACTGTCTCACTCTTTTTTTTCTTTATTTCTTTTCATTATTTTCGATTGAAACAAATTAGCTTTATCGCTCCCATGCGCTCACTTACTTTCTCTATCTATCACCTATTTTGTTTATATTTTTTGTGTAGCATGTCCTTTTTTCCCTTTTTTCATAATAAAAACGGAATGGTTCATTATTTAGCTCAAGTGATAATACTCATGAGAAATAAGTATTCGGCGGATAAGCAAAGCCATATGATCAGGATTTAAATTTTTGCATTTCATCTTGAAATATTTGGATAGTCTAATTTTTAACCAGAGTCTTGCAACATATAGGTGCTAGGGCTTGACCTGATCAGCCGATTGATCACAAGGGGCCTCCGACCGAATGTCTAGTCTAAGTAAGGACCAAAATCGAATGTTGCATGTCATAAACTGCTCAGCCATCAGGGCTCTACCCTTTCGCAACAAGGGTGGCCACTCACGGCTAATAGGTGGCCCCATTGAGTGGGGGTCTTACCCCTTTAAAGAAGTGCAGTCGGTTTATTCTAAAGCCCCCGCCGACAAGGCTGTTCGTCTACTTGTGATAAATATCGAATTTTTAAAGTTCATCATTTGATTACCTTGTTTTCTTATCGGCATTATTTGATATAAAAATGGCTGTCTTTTCTAATCGCTTAAACCACAACAAAATTTTAAATTTAAAAAGTTGGAGTATGGCATAATTTCAGAAATGTGCATAATAAATAAGTATGTATTTACTTAATCCCACTGCCATAGAAAGGATGTGACACAATGTCATTTTTAAGTGGAGTAAAACTGGTTTGAATTCAGTTTTTATTCTCCTAGATTGGTTACCTAATCAGGGCTAAGGAACCCACTTTTCCCTACTATTTAATGGTTTTTACGCAGATTAAAGTTAGTTTGAAATTAAAGGTTAAATAACCCAGTCTTTCCTACAATTTATTCATAGATAAGGTCCTCCCGTGTAATGGGAGTACACGAATATCTTGCTAATCATTTGGCTTTGGAAAGATATTTTCTAAGCTCAGCATTAAATAGAATTGGGCATTATGTAAAAATCTAGCTTACATCATCAAGGTATTACGACAGCATGGATTCTTTTCTCTCCCTAGGCGGCACCCAGCATCTCACCAGAGCTGATGAATGTATAGTTTTGCTAGTCGGCCAACACTGGTGTATCCATATGTAAGAGTCTGTAGGAGGACGTTGTTCTGAGCTCGTCTTTACTTCACCAGCAGTGTCCATAATATCTTGCTCATCTTATGTGATTGGTTTGTGAGATTGGAGGTAAGTGGCCTTACAGCTGCTCTTAATAGGTACTGCTTCTAGATTTTCTTCAAAAACACGCAGCATTCTTTTAGTGATATTCAGTTAAACTAATTCACTCACCACCACTACTCTACATAAGGTCCACTCATATTATATCAATACTTTTCTGACTTGATTATCATCTTACTCAACTCCCTGCTCAAATGGCAATCTCTCCACACTGACATTGCCACAATTGCTTTATTGCATCAGTTTTGAAAATATTTTCTGGTAGACGTCCTGGGCCAATAATGTACCATGTCTCTCTGGAATAATATAATACCAACATGTGTACGGCAATGATAAATTGACTGTGTTACATGTTGGTACATATTGGCACATGTATTTATCTGATTTATTTATGAGCAGTATCTATTTCATAAAATATGATATTATAGCATTATGTAATATAAATAAGATTTGTAACAGGCTGTATATATATATATATATATATATATATATATATATATATATATATATATATATATGTGTGTGTGTGTGTGTGTGTGTGTGTGTGTGTGTGTGTGTGCTCTGTGGGGTGTGGAGTACCCCTTCATCTCTATTGCTCCCAGATCCACTGACCCGAAGTGGTAGTACCTCTTAGGGTCCCATCAATGAGTTACATAGAGAAATGAGTTTAAAAATGTGTTTAAATAAATGAGTCTGAATATAAATGGTGAATACCCATCTAGAATGAATAAAATAAAGCATCCAACCATTTATCTACAAACCATTCCTAAATACAACAAAAATATTTGGCCTTAATTAACACACCGGGTTGATATGCCATTAGATAAAACCCAATCGAACCTAAACGACGCGTATGTTTTAAACGGTTTGTATGCTAGGTATACTATATTTGGATACTAGTCTATATGATCCAACGATTTTTGTTCTGTTATAAAAAGATATTTTTTCTTTCACCGATTGGTTTAATTCATTACGCATTTCTTTTAAAAGATACGTAAATGATCCTCAACATTAGTATTGATTAGTTACCAAGATTATAAAGCAAACTATGCCATTGTGTAATCAAAGACACTATATATATCTCCCAACAGAAACAAAATAGATAAATCAATTACACTGGTTTACAAAAAAATTGGGGCAAGCACAAAAATAGCTGTTTTAACCTAATTTGGGGGTGCTGAATTCAGATTTGAAATCCGTTTTTACTTATGTTCTTTAGATATGCATACTGTACATTTTGTACACATTCTGTACATAAAGGGGTATATGCATTCAGGGTTAATTTCTAATAGTGTATGACTTATGTCTTCTTTTTTAGTTATCATGCAATAAATGTAAGTGATAGCATTACATTATATATATATAGCTATATATCAAGACGGATTTTCGCAGTTAAGCGTAGCCAACACGTCTCAATCAACAGCCAGTAGTGCACTGGCAGTCAGCACAGGAGGAAGGTGTCCCTCGAAAATTGTGTTACACAATCTTTTGGGTATATATTTGAATAACAATTTCCAACGACGCACATTTTATAGTCTTACATATGATTTAATTTTACTTTGTTTTGTTTTTTTCATATTCTCCAATGGCTTCACGCTCGTCAAAACATCGAGGATGCCTCAACAAGGTCAATTCTTTCTGCTACATGTGTGGGGACTTCACGACAGTTGCACAGCGTCGAACAATTACTTCCCTCATCAGAACTGCCTACTTTCATTATTTTGACGGTAGAATTGGTGATCAGGACAAATCTTGGGCTCCACACATCTGTTGTAAACCCTGCTACAATGGACTAACTGCATGGTTTAATGACAAGAAAGCGGCTTTTAACTTTGCAGTCCCGATGGTTTTGGAGAGAGCCATGAAGCCATGCAGATGATTGTTATTTTTGTCTAACAAATATAACTGGTTTCAATGCCTCTTCTAGAAAAAAGATCAAATATCCTAACCTTCCATCTGCTATGAGACTTGCGTGACATTCCGGAAGCAAAATACAGTAGATCATCTAAGAAAACACACTTCTAACTGTCTGCGGTTCTATGAATTGTGGACATTGTGTCATCCAAGTATATTTATTCCGTTAATGTTCTTTATCTATCCTATTTTATCTGTAATAAGCTGCTGCAACTGTTGAAATAAGCACGTATATACTCAGTATATACTAAAATGAGAATATTCAAACGACAGAAAACTAGAGGTGATAGAGCAAAACCGTTTATAAATTTGAATTCAGCACACCCAATTATTTTTTGTAAACCAGTGTTATTAAATATATTAGTAAAAATAAACAATTTTTTTACCTCGATTCTACTTGGTTTTAAGAAAGTTAAATTCAGATTAAAACACCCTACCTATGACTAAGAAAATGTTTTTCTTTCTTTTAAAATGGCCAGATTAGTCCATCTTAAGAATATTGCAAGCATGGTGGGTATCTATGTGTAAATAAAAAGGGGCGGGGGAAGTTAATCTTAACGTTATTTTAAGAATTTTTAAATTTAAAAAAAATTTTTTTAAACATTTTTTTTAAATGTTTAAAAAAAAGTAAAATAATCTTAACGTTATTTTAAGAATATTTTAATTATTTTCCTTTTTTTAAACATTAAAAAAAAAAGGTTAAAAAAAGTTAAATAATTGTAATTTTTTAAAAATAACTTAAGATAGTCGCTGTGAAAGCCAACACATGGACATGCTAATGTGGACCGGCCACCAAGTATCTACATTGCCAAACTACGCTAGGATGCTGGTTGCTGCATAGAAGACCTCCCAGTGACAATGAATGATAGGGAAAGTTGGCGAGAAATTGTCGTGGATATCCGTGCTACTTGCGCGACATGATGATGATGATAAAGAGATCTATAAATGTATTTTTAGAGAATTAACTTTCTCTCTGTATCTTTATTGGTTGATTAGCGGACCAATCATCAACCATAACAGGCGTTTGGGTTGTTCTCAGCATCCTGGTTTTTAGTAACAATGTTAATAAATCTTATTCTAAACAGCAGCACAACAAAATGAAAATTAATAACTTCACCCCGTGGCTACACATATCCACCCCAAGAGTCAATATAAACCACTTTGAGAAGTCCTTATGAATAGAAATGGCTACTTGAATAAAAGCCAAATCATATAATTGACATTTAATCTATCTTTCTATCCATCTATCAACAAATCTCTCATGCATAAAAATCGAAAAAATAAGTTCATTTCCCCCTAAAAATGGATGGGATACCGTGATAAAGTAATTTGTAATTCTCTAACGATGACCTTAGATATCTTAAATTGATATGAGGAATTCTAACAGTTTAATTCACGAAATATTGCTACAAAAATATATCTATTTCTGGAACATAAGTTTTCTCAATTGAGCAGCAGATAAAATCCAGAACAAAAGTCTAGCAGGAATATGTGCCACCCGGGCGTAAGTATTTAAGTTTTAATGTAATTACATATATCTAATTAGAAAGACTAACGAAATTTAATAGGAACAAATATAAAAAGATTAGTTATTTTAATTATATTATGAATAGTGTCTATAAAATCATTAATTGGATTTATTTTAATATTATAATATTATATAATAATTGGAGAATAAAACAATAATATTAGGGATCAATAACACCAAGTAGTTATTTATTAAACCAGTTTTGTCAAAACCAGTATGCAAATTAACCACATTATATATCATGTAAACCTTTATTTTTAGTGACACATAAGACACATTGCAGGATTTTAAACGCACAAATAACATGGGCTGTTTTGAGGCAAATGTAACTCAGACTTTCACAGAGACTTCGTTGATAAAAATAAAATTTCCTCTATGTATTAATTATTTGTACTATAAATCAAATACTCATTGATAAACTTATGCAATTTCAGAGGATATTATGACGTAATCAGGGACGTAGTTTCGTTTACAGACAGACACCAAATTTCAGTTATAATAAAATAGCAGTCACTCAATGCAGATTGAGTATGAGCGTAAAGTACACTTTAGCTAAGCATAGAATAAACTCATATTTTCCAGGGAGAGCTCCCTCATGGCTGACAGTAGGTAATAGCAAAGCGGAACATCAGTAAACATGTTTAACGTTCAAAATAAAGCATGAGTATGAAGGTTACAGGCAAGTTATCGATACAGAAGTTGAACATTACAGGAAAATGGCCCGGTGGTTAAATCCTTTTCGCATTGATAAATTCCTTACTCTATACTATTATTTCTTGCAGATACACATTTGTATACGCAGAGGCACACAGTCATACATATGTATAGTCGTACGAATAGTCTTAAACCGACACACGCGCGTGCATATATATATATGTATGAGATAATATGTGTACAATATTTCTAAGCAGACTGTACTCAATATCATTGATAGAGCATTTATATTTGAATTAAGGTGGCGTGGACATGGAGCCCACACCTGGATAATAACAGTTTCTTGCTGATGTGATCTTCATTTCATGAAGATCGCATAGGTGTAAAACGGATTTTTCTAACGTATTCCTTAGTCTAAGAGTTTTTAATGTAAATATTCATCGTACTTTATTTTTAATGTTAATATAACTATTAATAGTAAATAGTATAGTTAATAATTTCGATGTCATTTTACTGCATAAATTTATGACAATAGTATAAAATTGTAATTTTATATAAATATTCATAAAGTATAGTTTTAATATCTAATGTTTAGATTTAATGTAATTTTCATTCTAATATATATATATAATTCAAGTTTAATTCAAAACATAATTATTTTTAATTATTTATATTATTATAAGTTCATTAAATATACTTTTACTAATCTATTTTTAATGTTCTTATTTTATCATTAATTCAAATTCATACGGAAAATCAGTCGGTTTCTAACGTTTATTACTATTTTTTTAAAAATTCAATATAAAACCAATAATCTTACGTTATTATAAAAAAAATAGTGTTATTAAATAAATAATTTAATAAATGTTATTCGTATTTCATTTTTCGTTTTATTATTAATTATTATATTTGAAATGTGAAATATAATTTTTTTTAGTGTCAGTTAAGGCAATTTAATGTTATTTTTCTGAGGTTCGAGAGGTCACATCATACTTCTTTAAATTCTAAACGTGTAAATTTATAATATAGTTCATTGTAATTTTCTTTTTATGCATTACTAGAAGCGGCTACCCGGTGAAGCCTGAGTAGAGAATCAATGTAGTTTAATGGTTTGCTAGTCTTGCATATCCATTACTACTGAATAACGAGTTCTATCCTCACACTTAAAAAAATACCTTGTGTTAATTTGGCTTTGCTGGAAATCTTTGTGAATATAAATAATATCTTCGTAATTTTTGCATAAAAAGCAAGAACCAGTGATATTTAATGTATATATATTCACTTTGTCGTTGTTTTATCTTCGTAGTTTCCTCCGGACATACATATACACCAACTGCCCTTTATATATGTATAGATTTACAAATATGATAAAAAAACGACTCCTTCACGAGCCCCACCCCCATTAAATAAAAAATAAAAAAAAGAAACTGATGTTATCAAGGATTGTGAACTGACAAGCGCATAAACAGGTTACCCCTTACAGTAACATCTCCAAGGAAGACACTATGCCAATAACACCCGCGCAACACCATCTTCCAATGATATTGACATTACAATCTGCAAATGTAAGTGGTCTGACATCAACAGCCAAAAACAGACTATGAGAACACAGTGTGGGGCACAAGAACATTGACATTGATATGCATCTAAGAAACCAAAATTGTTGTCCAATCAGATCAGCTGTTCAACTCTGGTCACATGTTGGTGCTCATGCAACAAACAATAGCATGCGCCATTGTTTTGGTTTTTGTAATAGAACCCAGGCTACTCGACAATGTTGTTAAATATAATCGCCCTGTCGGGTGGGCCGTACAATACACCAACTGCACCTCTGCAGAGTGGTAAGACCCCCCCCTATAGGGTCACCTGTTGGTCATAGGTGGAGATCCGGGATGCTTAAGGATGGAACCCGGTGGCTGAGCAGTCCATGTCATGCAACACTTCACTTCACTTTGGCCCTATTTAGGCTAAACGGGATGTCGGAGAGGCCCCCGACCAATCGGCTGGTCACGTGAAGCCCTAGTAACTATATGATATTCCCAACCTGTTGACCTTATGGCAACCCCCAACCCTCTTTATCATAAGCGTTCTAGGAGGCGGTGGCTGAGAGTCTTAATATCCTGGGTATGAAGTTCGAATTCTGGAGATTTGGGGAGTGTGGAGTACCCCTTCATCATCATTACTCCTAGGTCAACTCTGACCCGGAGTGGTAGTACCTATTAGGGACCCATCTATGGGTCAAAGAAAAAAAAGAGTTTAAAAAATGTGTTTAAAAAAATACACATCAAGAATGTATAAAATAAAATGTCTTCGAGATAAAATAACCCAATATGAGTTGACATGCCTAAAAACGAACCTACCAACCTTAATTATAAATACGTCACTGACTGCATTACTGCCATAGATATCTATTCTCTTGAGAAACAGTTCCACGACCAGATGTCGGGTCGTCAACATATATAGCCCAACCAACGAGAAAGCCCAAGAAAATCCATCCATCATTAAGTCTCGTTATGATGAACTAAGCTCAGCAATAGACATCTGCTATATGATTATTATTTGTACTATTTGGGATTTCTAAGATCTGGCAATCAACTGAGGGAGCTAAGGGCCCTGGAAAAAAAGGACAGAATGGCTTCAAATCAAGAAGGGCTGAATGCTGCTATAGGTGGATCTAAATTACTACAGCGACAGTAAATGAGGATGATTAAATAAAATATTCAAACAGTAGATCCTAAAAATGAATCTATATATCAAGACTAGTGTTCCTTAATCTTTGCCTGTTAGCATCTTCCAACACCTTCTGGTTAAAAATCAGACCGTTCAAATCGTCCAAGATGAAATGCAAAAATGTAAATCCAGATTATCTGGTATTGCTCATCCGCCGAATTCTTATTTCTAATGAGTGTCGTCAACTCAGCTAAATAATGGACCATTCCGTTTTTATTCTTAAGAAAGAAAGGAAAGAAAAAGGACCTAGTTTACAGAAAAATATAAAGTAGCAAAATATATACAGAGGGGTGAGCGTGCAGAAGCGATAACGCTAATTTGTTTCAATGGAACATAATGCAGAGAGAGAGAGAGAGAGAGAGAGAGAGAGAGAGAGAGAGAGAGAGAGAGAGAGAGAGAGAGAGATCATTGTGTTACATATTGAACTCTTAAGTAAACATATCAAACGTTTTAATAGTTAAATTATCATACTGTGGTATATCCACGGGTCTTGCTAATTATATAATATTGTTATTGTTTATTTTGTTGTTAATAGACGGGAAATATTTTCTGGGATCATTTTTAAAAATTAAAATATTTTTTTACTTAAACAACATATACGGAGAATATCTAAGGGAATCTTATATTAAAATTACAAGTATTTTTTGTGGAATAACATCACATTTTTCTTGCTTAATTTAATTAAAAATGCAAAATCCGAGGTTTTATCAATTTGAACAATTTAAGCGTAAAATACTTGGGAAAAAAAGAGGAAAAAATAATGAATTAAATGTAAAAGATTAAATAACGCAGTCGTGTCGCAGCAGTAGTAAAAGCATTAAAGAATTTAAATGAAAAAGCTCCTGTAGTAAATAAACTTTAAAATCCAATGTTATTTTCTTAGAATATTTAACGTTACAAAGCTTTGTTTAAGACCAACTAAAGTGCATCTGGTGTTGAGGCTTTAATTCTATTTAACAATAATCATTTGTTTGCACACAGTTATATGATTTCAAGTTACTAATAATTTTTAGCAAATTATAACTTCACGTAACCATTCTTGATACAAACAGTTATATGTAGGGCAAATAAAAAGTAATTCCCTATTTTAAACTATAATTTTTATATGTAGTTACATTAAAAATTCAAAAAAATGTATGTTCCTTAATATATGGCACTTAAATGTGGGTTTTTCTTTTCTCTGACAGATTTTGCTAATGTTTTCTTTTTTGTGAATGGCTGAATCACCATTTTCCTGGGAGATGGATGGGTAGACGTGGTCCGCATGAGTGGCCGGCCAGAAACCCTGATTTAACACCTTCCGACTTTTTTCTTTGGATTGGCTTGCAAAAGCAAGTCTATTGTACGAAACTAACAACTTTGGAAGAACTTGAAGGACGAATACGAGGATTTATTTCTGCCATTCCACAAGAGTGCCTGGAAAGATCAGTTGATGCAATTTCCGAGTGGCTTGAGAGACTGGAGGCGAATGCTGGTACCCATATAGAATTTTTTTTATTAAAACCCCTTGTTATGTGTGTTTTTATATTCATCTTTTGTAAAAATAATGATTCAGAAATAAATAAGATTCTTAAAAGGGGAGGGAGTTACTTTACAATCACCCTGTACTATCTAGTATTTCTATCGAATAAGAATGATTCTTAAACAGATTTATTTGATCCATAGATTGCAACATCACAAGTACTACCTGGGAGTGGACCTGGGAGTAATATCTTTGAAGAGGTACTTCGCATTCCTAGATCAACAATATTAGTGCTTCACAATCAGAGGCAGTTTAGTGTTATACACAGTATACCCATTATATTTTTGAGGGGCTATGGACTCGTGCACCTCTACAGTGGTTACAACCAGCGTATTCTAAGCTTCACCGACAGGGAGGCTTAGTAAATGATTACCAAATGAGGTGTAGGAACCAGTGCACATGGAACACTATAATTTGCTGTGCTCTGCTATCGACAATTAGAAGGTACCCAACTCAGTCTTACGTCCATTCATCCCAATATCTGTGTGCGTGTGTCCGTACGTGTGTGCTTCTAGTTCGCTCTGCTAAAAAAGTGTTGCCAGTTACGATGAAACTTTATGATGAAAATGCTTGACGATGGAAGGGATACAGTGACTGAGGAGAAAGAGGAAAAAAAGTGAGGAATGAATGAACGAAATACTACCTCACTTGCTATCATCTGTTCCTACTGTTTACAACCACATCAACTACTATAACTGTTACTACAGTTTTTGACTTGAAAGCTGCAACAGTCACTTCTAATGCTTCTTAATCAAAACAACAGTCCGTGTTGAAACAACTACTAACATTTCAGATTCCAGTTCAGCAAGCAATGAAATAAATAACTTGGAAACTTCTTTTTGCGCTTTCGAAATGAAGTTATTCATTCCCATGCGATTATTTTCAGACTAGAAGTGGCAACCCAGCAACACCCGGTTGGGGTGGGGAGTGAAAAAACATGGTGTATTGATTTGTTTACTTTTGAGAATTACAAATGTATATTGCTAAGAAAAATGTTATTTCTATGTATATTTTAATTTTTAAATATCTTCGAATATAAATTAAATCTTCATCATTTTTACACAAGAACCGGTGATATTTAATGCGTATATATATTTAATTTGTCGTTAATCATTTTATTCTCATAGTATCATCTGGACATACATACAAACTGCCCTATATATATATATATATATATATATATATATATATATATATATATATATATATATAGAGAGAGAGAGAGAGAGAGAGAGATCGATAGATAGATAGATAGATAACAAAAAATAAACAAGTTTATTTTCTTTAAATCTACTTCAGTTACGAACATGGAGATGAGTCGATCTAATTTTTTGAATGTATTCACCAAACCTATCAGCCACGGGTTGTGGCTCAAGTTTAATCTTTATTGGTGTAAAGCTAATTTGAGTTTCATTCCCCTACCGATGAACATGTTAAATTCTTAATTCGGTGACCACTGAAGCAACAGCTGGTACCGTAAGCAACATGGATTCTTTGTTTACCAAAAGGACTTGATTCGGCATTAAAGGATCCGAGAAGAATTGCTATGCCGTAAAACAAAAACAAAAACATTCTCCTTGACAGGTTACCTAAATAAAATAGACTGTCCTGCTATTTACGTATAGATGAGGTCAAATTAATTTGTTTTCCCGTTATATATATATATATATATATATATATATATATATATATATATTGATAAATTCTATACCTTCCCTCGCCAACTCTGTGCATGAGTAGCACAACTTGGATCTGTGCAGTAAAGTGGGGAGCTGATGGTATTGTAGCGCTCAACCTCAAACGCAAAAACGATCTCCCTGGTCTAGAGCTGAAAAGGGGATAGACTCTGTCGCTGTCCAACTGATATAGACAATAAGCCACTTGAGACGTGTTCAAGCCTTACAGATGAAACCAGCTGTTATTAACTTGTGATAGAGTAAGGTACACATAAATATCTCCTAACGTATTAAGAAATGTTTTTTTTATAAGGGCGTTGGCTCATTTTGAAGAAAACAATAATTACCAACGCAAAGCGTTTATATAAGCAGAGTTTGGTTAAAACCAAAGCGATACTGATATTTACAGACGTCGTGGTGGTTTTTACAAATACCTAATATAAATCTTTATAGAACTGTTAAAGATAAATACTTTAAAACTTAATAACTTCTTACATGATTTGTATATACAAATAGTATAAGGATTTATTCGTGGCATTTATTTTTAAAGTACTTATTAACTGTTATCTTATCAAGTTCTGAGCTTATATGTTTTAGGAGCCACATCAAAGAATGAAAATATCAGTACTATGTTAGACTAAACCAGTTCTATTTATATATACACATATTTTGTCCTGTAAATATATCTTTTCAGACAAACCAATTTTAGGTATGCATTGGTCGGCAAATGGGCCTCACCGACCAATTTCATTCCACCGTGATGTTTTAATCTACTATCAGGTGAAATGGAATGAACTATTATTCTAAAATAATTCTATATCATTTTCTTTTCATATTATAATATTTGTGTTTAATAAACACTTATTTTACTACCTTTTAGTATTTACCGTCTGAGTATTGTGAAACACACGAAACTTGTATGTAGGGTGGTGTATGTAATGTACATGTATGTATATATATATATATATATATATATATATATATATATATATATATACATGTACATTACATACACCACCCCGCTGTCTCCCTCTCTGGTCAGTCGCCAATTGATGATAAAAGTATTTATTTTACAAAATTGATGATAAAAGCGTTTTTATTTTACAAGATACATTAATTTCCAACATAATCTTCTTCCTTGTCAATGCACGTAACACTTATTTGTAAATCCCATGGATCGAACATTATTCTGTAAAGAATATTGTAAACATTCAGCTAAAAGTATGTCAGGCTAGAGACGTATTGAACTCCAATAATAAATAGATTGACCTTCGAACTGAGACAATAATTCAACCCAGATAAAAATGGCACAACATGATCTTCCTACAGAATATTTTCCTTATACTCTGTCTAATTAAATATCTCTGTGTGTGTGAGAGAGAGAGAGAGAGAGAGAGAGAGAGAGAGAGAGAGAGAGAGAGAGAGAGAGAGAGAGAGAGAGAGAGAGAGAGATTGAGAAAATATTTAACTATATCCCTCCAGTGCAGTATGAAACAGGTGTTCATTTTGATGAAGGTGCCCAGTAGCATAATCTTGTTCAAAGCCCCAAATTGTTACACAGGCAACGAAATCCTCCGATTCTTTAGTTGAATTCAATATGAGAGGTGCTGCCGTCTGGTTAGGACTCCAGGATAAGGCATGTGCACCTTTATTTTTACAATGTATTGTCAGAAAACAAACGACAACTAATCTAAACCACCCTCCCGTAACATTAACAAATTATACCAGAGTGCGAAGAGATACGTTATAGCCAGTATCCAAGAAGATAGATGATAAAGTTCAACATCTCGTCCGGTTGGCTAGGTCTAATTAGATATTCTTACTAAAAAAGTTAATTAGTAATTACCAAAATCAGCTGAACCGATCGGCTATCTAAATGCTGACAAGGGCAAGCCTGACTATATCGTCTACGCGGGGTGGAAGTGGCAGTTCGGTGTTTTGTGGCGTTTAAATAAAAGTCGATGGGTTTCTCGATTAGGTGTCTTTTTTTTTGCTGGGGCAAGAGGAGACAACTGTTTGTGTGCACAATGAGCGTATGAGTTTTTGAAATATACCAGAACAGTCGTTTCATTCTAGAGCACAAAAGTTATCCCATACATTGTGTCTGTCATCCCCCCCCCCGATTACCACTGCTTCAGAGACTGGGGTGTTCTGGGTATGACGTTAAGCTGCATCTAATGGTCAATTTCGAATTCTGGAGCTTTCGGAGTGTGAATTAACCCTTCATTGCCATTGATCACAGGTCCAGCCTAATCTCGAGTGGTAAGACCTGTTAAGGTCCTATATATGGGTTAAAATGTGTTTGAAAAAAATTAGTACCCATCAAGAATGAATAAAACGTCTTCGGCATAAAAAAACCATTAGGTTGACATGCAATAAAACCAGACCAAAGAACTAACCAAGTTAATTGGCTTGTAAACAGGACTTTTAGATGTATAATATTCTTTTAAATGTGTGTATAGGGATATATATATATATATATATATATATATATATATATATATATATACATACACATGTACGTATATATATATATATATATATATATATTGGTTAAATAGTTAAAAATGAGTTTACAAAAAATTGAATATAGTCCAGTAGAAATAGGTTTCAACCTGGAAAAAAGGACAAACTAAAATTTACACCAAATACAGAACATATGGTGTACAATAACATATCTAAAATCCTCTTAAATTGAACGAGGATAAAAAAAGTTATTGAGATTTCAAAAAGCTCGATATCTCTCAAATATTTGGCTAAAATGAGGAAAATGCTTTTGCTGAACTTAAGTAAAAAAAAGATGAAATTATCATAACAAGATCGCTTATAAAAACTAATAAGAGCTATCTGTAAGTAAGGAGAATTTTTGTCCATCTATGCAAATTAGGGCAAATCCGGACAACCTTGGGCAGACTGTAATACATTCATTTTCTAACACATCATTTATTTTTTTCTTAGAAGCTTAGCACTCCGACATAATAAAAGGGGTGTGGGTAAAACCTGCGGTACCCAATGTTGGGCTCCACATGGGGTGGTCAGTGAGGTACCACGAAAATACCTTCAAAATGGCTTTTCTTGTTTAAAAATGTAGAAACAGTCATCGAATTTTGTTTCGATTACATGATGAGAATAACATTCCTCGAGATTTGAGAAACAAAAAAAGGCAAATTGTTATAATTGGCTTCCCACATCGTTGCCTAAGTTCTAAATATGCATCAATGCAGACCAGTGTACAAACGAATCAAGCTCTTTATCTAAGTACCCCACGGACCACCCCACGTGAGGCCCCACATGAGGTACCCCAGGTTTTACCCACACCCTAATAAAAGTGTATAAGAACAGATATTGGTTTAAGTGTGTTTGCTGAACTTTAAATCACAGCCAATTCAATAAATTCCGAAAGTGGTTTTGAGTTGTAAGCAATAGAAAAAATGTTGCTGTGGCCTCGAGTTATGGCTTTTGCAGCGACGAAAATGGTAATCTATATTTGCTTTATCATGTTAATATATGAGTCTTAGTGAACCCAGGTAAAAAAGAATGGCATGCTCAAGAGGCAATTGGTCAATCCAATATAAACTTCATATAAAGCTGATAAAAAGCACTAAATGGTTAAACCGCTGAGTCCAATTTTAAACTCAATAAAAACAGACACTGTGTCTAAACTTCAAAAATGTGAAAAATATTTCGTTCAAACTCAGTATCATCTGAATAGGCAGCTTCTTCAACTTTCTCCTGTGCCCTGGTATTTTCACAGTTCTCACCACAACAATGAAGACAGGCCAACACACAACGCAATCCATATTTTCAACATGAACATTAACTGCAACTGCAGGATGATGAACTGCACTTATATTAAATGACGTTCAGAAGTTCAGTCATGACATGTTCTAGATGCCCATTTTATCGTTTCCACCCCACTGCTCTAAGCATCGTCTCTGTATAAAGTTGCTTCCACATCTTTAATTGCATGGTGAATCATAAGCATCAACATGTCCGTATCATCAGATACTACAACAGTCGAACTTTCTTGTCACATTTCTAGCACACACGAAACTATCAATGTGACAGCATCATTCTTAGCCTGGTAAATAGTGTGCTCATCCGAGATCAAAGCATCTTTCATTAGCTTGACCAACTGGCTTTGTAAGGAAAATATAGTTGTGAGCCATGTGCTACTACTATAACCCCTCCGAGCTGTTTTTACTTTGACGGACGTGCTCAGTCTTAGATGGGCCATAATCCGTATTGATTTTGCTTCCATACTTGTAGATACAAAAGGCAGACCCCTTAAAAGAGCAGCAAGTGATGATTTGTTTGACTTTCTCATCTTGAGATCTTTGACTAAAGCCGTTGGTATATGTAAGTTCATACTTGAAGAAATGCTTCATGAACTCCGACCTCTCAACCTCGACCATAAATCTTGTGAACAGAACACATGGATCCAGGTGAACTGTATCATCACCAAGTTTGATTCCATTCTTCAATGTTTCAAGGTTTTTTATTTGGTCTTTCCTCTGCAGGGAGACTTTAGCGTGTGGGATGTTGTCCATCTTCTCTTGTATTTCCATCCCAACGTTTTATGCATCATCACAGTTGATACCATTGTATGGCAAGGCAGGAAGACCAGAGGATAGAGAACGCAAGGTGATATCACTAGTGTCAAGCGGATTATGTGAGTTTAGCCAAGAGACGATCGTGGAAAGGTCCTTAGAATCTCTTTCTACTCTACTTCAAGCCATACCTACATGCTAGTCTCTCATTACTTGCTTCAGCCCTGTCAATTCATTCATAGACTAATGGATGCTTGCACGTTTGGACATACTGTACACCCAGAGTATAAGAACAGCCTACGTAAAACCACAACCATGGGTGAGACAACCTCTTGATGTAATGGTGCGTATCATTATTTGTTCTATCTCCAAATCTCTAACGAACCGATCAGCGTACAGTATGACAGAATTTCAACATGAATTGCTCAAGCAAGCAAGGATGGCTTTTCAGCAAGTCTCTCATCATTTGCAAATAAAGGCGGGTGGACTTAGCATAATTACCATGTCCCGTAGCTGCAAACAGATTTAACATTTGCTCACTAGCATACAGATGAGTATTCAAGTCTTTCCGTTTTGTACAAATGAAGACTTTGAGAATCTCGGTGTATTTCAGATATTGCAACCAAAGCTTCGCAATTTATGACTTGCTTGCAAGAAAAGTTTTGTGCAGAGAAAGGGCTCTTGAGAATGAATGAAAAGTAATACATTTGCCAGCCTTTCCAGTGCCTGTATGGTCATTGAAAAGGTCACTTGCAATAGCTTGCAGTTCCGATACTTCCGATTTGTCTAGGGCAAATGGACTTTTGAGCAATTCGTACATAACCTCGCCATCTAGTATGTAATTGATATTGTCTGCTGGTTTAGTATAATCAAAATCGGTATCGGTCAGTACTGAATCACTTATCTTTTCCATCAATGCTGCCTCTACCAAGAAATGTCAATGCAGGTCTCTCGACACTGACTTCCCACTAAGTATATGGTCAACAGAATTCGTACTGTAGCATGTTTCCAGCAACTCTTGCAGTCCTTAACCATTCATGTGAACCGATGTTTCCGAGGAAACTCATCATATAAAGGCCTCCTAAATGACACGCCACATCCATTTATTTGGAGTGAGCTATTACGACTGCTTTAAGCTATAGAAGCTGGACGAAATTAATGCACAAGGTTACTATATTCAACAATTATGATTGCTGCTGAATAAACAATCCGTTGACTTCAGGTCGATATGGGCAGAAACGTTGTTTCTGTTGGTTCAGGGAATTCACCTTCAGATACCAACTGCATGTAACCAGAAATATTTGGACGATCTTGACAAAGATTTGGAAACATGCTAATGCACTCCCACGCAAAGTCGTCCTTTTTGCAAGCCATTGTAGAGAATGCGGAAATCACTCTTCCATTGACGGTTATAACATTTTGATGTCAATTTCAGCATGTTATAATTCTAAAGCATATAGAATTTCTTCAAAAAGCAAGACAAAGAAAGAGTTTTATTCGCCTTTCTTTTTCCCTAGTTACACCAATTATTAAAGCATCAGAAAGTAGTCAATTAACATCACTAAGTTACGGGTAATTCCATGTCAAATCAACCAGAAAAAGTAAAATTATCACCCACCGCCTTCAATTTTTCCAGGCGAGCAACATTTTTGGATTCCTTGGACAAAAATGCATTTATAAACCAATTTTTAGTAGTAGAGAAGCTCTAGAACTCATTTTACAGACAGAAATAGGTTAAAAACGTCGCCATTTTTCGCGACACCCCTCAAACTGGGAGAGCTAAAGATCGACATAACTCCGCCAATTTTTAGACTTGAAAGTTCAAATTTTGAGGATTTATCATATTTTCTTTTTGAGGATTTATCATAATCCACACTTAGAAAATATTTCAGAAAATTTGAAGGGGTAGTTGACATGGCCTGGATGATTTGACATGGAATTACCTTTACCTTCTTTCCAGTTCATTTATGAAAACACTCCTCTTAGAAACTAGGCATGAGAAATTCTTCTGCAAATTATTTCCAAATCACCCCAAATAACATATAACAACTAGTTCTAGTCAAATAGGAGCTGCAATTATAAAAATGGAGAAATAAAGAAAGTAAATATTGGTGATTTTTGTTTAGAAAATATAAATTTTGCCTTTTTACCCTACCCCTACTATTTGCTTCATATCTTTTTTTCCCTTGGGATGATTAAAGAGGATTTTGGATATGTTTTTCTACAATGAATAAACTTTCCAACGATACCAAATTTAGCTTGGCCTTTTTTTATTTCCGGATTGGGTCCCAAAATGAGCTCATTATACTGGACTAATACCCAACAAGAATGAATAAAACAAAACTTCTTCGGCATAAAATAAACCAAGCATGCCGTAAAATCCACCAGGCAACCAACCAGAAACGGAAAGGAAGGAATAAAGCAACAGAGATCCTGACGACGGAGACAAGTTGTGTCGTATTTCTTCTCTCCTCCGCGACATTTACCCATACTGCCTAATGTCAACTATCTAAGCCCTAAGACCTAATAATTTCCGAAGAGTTTGAATTAATATATAAATGTATCTACAAAAACTTAAAGAGAAGTCCGTGGATATGATTAATTCAAACAAGCACTGAAATCTTGCCATTGCTTTTTTTCTTTCGAATAATTTTGATACATTTTGTTATTAAATCCTCAACTCCTCAAAAGAGAATCTTCTTCGATGAGACAATTTGACATATTCATTAATGATTCATCTGTGCGTCTAGACATTTTAAAATCCCAAACTTCTAAAGTTTCTGAAAAATATTTAAAAAAGAATAAACACACGTAAAAAGAAAAAAAATACAAGAACTGCTAAAACTTTGATAAATCGATGTCGCCAGAATCGGAACTCTAAAATCCAAACTTTTCTCCAATATACTTGTATTAGTATATCTAATCTAGCTATTGACAAACATAGAGGTTGTATTTTATAAGCATGATATTTTTAGTTTTAAAAAAAAAAAAAACTGATTTTACTTTGCTAAAAAGATAAGAACATGTGGGTAAATCTTCTGTAAAGTTGTCTGTAAGGTTGTGGTGGCCTGAACGTTGTGTTTATACACATTAACGATGAGGTCAATAGTCCGAAATATCATATTTATCTATTTTCAATAATTGAAACAAAACAACAACAAAAAAAGAATGCAAAAAGAATAGTTAAAAGCGATATATTCCCTTGCGTAGAATTTATTTTCTATTAATCTCTGCTTAAATCTTTTTTCCTATCCGAATTTTCTTCCACGGAAATAAAGAATCTTTGGATATTTTCATAAAAGCTCAAATAATGAATCAGGAAGAAAATAGATTGCGTCTCTGAGCAACATTCCAACTCCCATCACAATACTCAATAGACAGATTAAATATAAAATAGTGACGGAGAAATGATAAGAGTTATATTTTACTAATAATGGCTGAACAGCTTTACTACATTACATGTCAAAGATGATGTGTCAAAATAATGCTTGCAAATTCACTTCTAGACTGAGATGTCAAGCTCGCTTGATATTTTCCGAGTGCTACTCATCTGATTTTCCACGGTGGTTTTGGGCAAGGCCATGGAATACATGTCTAATCGTTGAGGTTCTTGCAACTCGAGCAAAATTTATTGAACCATCTGGTTTCTGTACCCTCAACTGCGTCTTCACTGCGTAAAATAACTTGTCGACTCTGCAGACCCAGGGTGGAGCAGACCTACGTATCAGAGTTACGAAAATTATGGGTATTTTGATCTTTTGTCGTCCCGGCCACTTGTTCTAAGTTACGTTACGTTTTAGAGAGCCGGCGTCTGGCAAATTTACGGCTAAACTGAGCTGGTTTTTTGTTGTCAAATTTTTGTAGCTAGTTTACGCCCCACTTCTTCGATTTTTATGGGCAAATCAAATTGAATTTCCCAATAAAAACATTTCAATGTGTGCTTTCTCCAACCTACATTAAATAAACATTATATCCATGAACTTTATGAGGGAATAATGTCTTATGCTTTTAGATCAACCAAAGAATTGAACCAGAAATGCCACTGTTAAACAAAAGACGCAAACGAAGTTTAAGAATTACTTTTAATATGGTTTTTAAGATTATACAGGACATATGAAAACGGAAAAAATAAATCTTGATAAATCTTAAAAACTCTATTCTGTACATAAATAAATACAGATCCTATGAAAACAGATGAATTGTAAATATTTAGAATATATATATATCAAAAGTTGCTACCACATTTTCATTGTAGTAGCATTAGTAGTTAATCCGAAAGGGCTCATTATATTTCCTATATATATATATATATATATATATATATATATATATATATATATATATATATATATATATATATATAAGGTTAAATGTGAAACAGATTGTAACTAAAGAACAACGATACATGAATACCAAAAGCATATATCCTGAATGGGTATCAGCTAAGGAAAGTTTTTATTATTATAACTATCATGCTAAACTTTGTAAAAGTGAAGATAAATAAGAATAAAGGATATGTAATAAAACATTGGAAAACAACATTTATTAATGTTGCAAATGTTTAAGCAAAGTTACGATAAAATGTGCTAAGGATTTAAAAATCCAAACAAACTGTATTCCGTAAAAATATTAAATAAAATATTAAAGCATATATTATAAAGTTTAATAATTAATTATAGCATTTATATTTTAATTTAAGCAAAGTTATGACACTTGATGAAAGAGCATATAAACTACCTGTAACTTGGAAAAAGGAAAAACTCGACTTACCTTATTGGCAACATTGCCTTGTTGAGACTTTAAGAAGCAAGTTCGATATGACCTAAACTTCTGCACGTCTTGGAATTGTAGTAAAATAATCCAATCCCTTCACTGCCGGCCTGGAAATTATGGATACTAGCACAAAAAATTCCGTAAACTGGTAGGTAATGAGAAATTTATAATCTCTTCAACCAATCAAAACGAGGGAAAAGTGTTTATAACAACAACAACAAAAATATTTAAAAGATCAATAAGACAATCTTCGACTTTTGCACCCCTTGGAAGATTGCAGGTAAGTAACTGTTTGCAGAACCTTTTTTTTTCTAACAAATAAAAATTCGTTCACCATATACAATAATACGGCCAGACCGTTTACCATAAAAAAATCAAATCAGATAGTAATGTATATATTGTTTTTTTTTAATTATGTTTAATAATTATAAATTATAAGATGTATAGTTTAATTTAAGCTATGATTCCCTAAAAATACAATTATGATATCCAATAAACAAATCAAACCTTTTATCCTAAAAAAGTTACGATAAGAATCCACTTACGCTATAAAATGAACAAATCCAACTGTTTATGGTAAAAATGACATAATAATGAATATATACTATTTATCATTATTTTTAAATATTCTATGAATCGATACATTTAAAAGAAATTAAATCAAATAATATT
Source organism: Doryteuthis pealeii (assembly GCA_023376005.1). Lineage (NCBI taxonomy): Eukaryota > Metazoa > Mollusca > Cephalopoda > Myopsida > Loliginidae > Doryteuthis > Doryteuthis pealeii. The sequence goes on from CM042139.1 coordinate 45,968,115, forward strand.
GTATATATACTGTTTATAATGATGTTTATTGTAAACATTTCTTTATTATTATAACATTTATTCTTTAGTCTGAGCAAAGTTTTGATACACAAAACAACAAATCAAACCGTTTATCGTAAAAATAAAAGCAAATGAAATAATAATGTACATATACTATTTATTATAATGCTTAATTATTTTATGAATTATAGCATTGTATTGAAGTGGGACCGAATGGTTCAAACATTCTTGATGTTTGCTTTGTTCCGTCACGGCCGCCATTTGCATTTCCGTCGTTGGAATAAGCCCTTTTAAGACCATTGGCGATTTGCATGCGTGTGCAAGTAAAAATCAAGCCACATGACCGGAGGACAAAGTGAATCGTGACGAACAAGACGGTACGTACAACTGCTACAATACTTCTATACTTTAGTTTAAGCAAAGATATGATAAAAATATCATTACCATATAAAATAAACAAACCAAAGCGTTTACCGTAAAGAAAATGACACAATAATACTGTATACATACAGATTATTTTAATGTTCAATTATCTTGTAAACCGAACCGTTTTGCTTGATTAGAGGGAAACATTAAAAACATACTGGAAGCTATGATTACTGCTGTTAATGTGAAATTGACATGTTTCTGAATAGAGGACAAAAATAATGTCCATCCTCCAATTATTTTTTGGTTAAAGGAATTGTACATTACTGGTGCTAATTCGATATAATGCACGGGTAACGCCGGGTTACCTTGTATTTATATAATAAATGTCTAAAAAATTGAATTTTATTCTGTTCTGTATAAAATGAATTAACTATACTCTGTCACTAAAAAAATGGTCTGAAGTTGTTTATTGTGAAATAACGAAAGTCTCTCGCATTATACATTTACCGCTAAACCCGTTTTAAATCAATAAAGTACAGTGCTCTATGCAGAAATAAAAGAAAATTTCAAGAAACCGATCTTCAGATAAGTTTGTATTGCCACGTCCTATAAAAGTTTTTATCAATGTGTCGATACAACCTTACCTGAAGATCGACAACGAACTGAGCCGAGAGCTTTTTACCCTGTTTTGTTATTTGTTACTTGAAGTGTATTGCCATATTTCTCCGCGTTTTCATACATGAGATTTTACGTAGTAAAAGGATTTAAGCGTTACATTGCAATGATAGTATATATGTACACAGACATATTTTTGCTATGATGAGCTAGTAAGCGAAACTATTAGTTGGTGGACCTGACGTATTATTACTATTTGCTCTACTAAGAGCACTCTTTACAGTTTAAATTTAAACAAACCTAACAGCATATATATTTTTTTTCTTTTGGCCAAGTGATATAGTGTTAATCGTTTATTTTCGCTTGGTGCGACTCTCATGTTTTTTTGTTTTTTTTAAATTTTTTCCTAGGTAATTTTTGTAGTATATTTTTACTAACAAATTTTTGCCGGGTTCTTCCTTACCGCAAGTGTTTTTATTTATTTATAGAATTATTATATATTAGTAATTAGTAATTAGTAATTAGTATATATATATATATATATATATATATATATATGGTATTTATAAGGATTTGTAGTAGTTTTAAAATTGAAACCTTAAAAACCCATTTCTACAAATGATAGAATCTTTTTGCATTTCGTAAAAACCTTTAAAAAAAGTTCACCTTGTAGTTTTATTTTTAAGTAAGTTTTGATTATTGCATTTCAACAAGACTGCCATCTTTATTGTCACATTCTAAATATGTTTCAGGACTTTATAGACACCATATATATATATATATATATATATATGTGTGTGTGTGTGTGTGTGTGTGTGTGTGTGTATATTGAAAAAAAATATTTTTAACAAATTATATTTATTTTGTCTATTTTTTCGAAGAGAAATTTGTTAGACATTGTTATTTTTACCAGAAATCCATTTTTATGCTTTTCTTGTATTTTCGAAGAAAAATTGTTGAAATTTTTTAAAATTTGAGTGCACACGATCCTTTCCACATTTAGAATTTTAACTTGTAATTTTGATTGGGTGGACAAGGAGGTTTTCTGGTTGGACTTGTAGGCCAATGAGAGAAGAGGCCGACTAAATTTGATAATTACAACGATTGTAGGATGACCTATCTATATATTAATACTGGTGTTCCTTAATTGTTATCATCTTGCAATACCCTCTGGCTAAAAATGAGACCGTTCATATCGTCCAAGATGAAATGAAAAAGGGTAAATCTTGATTATCTAGTGTTGCTTATCCGTCGAATTCTTACTTTTAATGTGTGTCGTCACCTTAAGTAGATAATAGACCATTCCGATTTTATTATGAAGAACAGGAAGAAAAAAAGACATGCTACACAGAAATAAGAAAAAGATTAGGGTAAAAGAGAGAGAGAAAATGAGCGCGCGAAAGGGATAACGCTAAACTGTTTTGATAGAATATAATGAAAAGAAGGAAAGAAAAAAGAGTGAGAGAGAGAGAGTTAAATCAAGATTATTATACTTTTCACATATTAAATTATTTGGCAATAGCTCTTAAGTAAACATATCAAACGTTGTAATAATCAAATTATCATACTGTTATGTATCCTCAGGTCCTGCTAGTAAATAAATTAAATTCGTGCAATTTCGGCAGTGTTAACCAAATTTTCCGAAGACGTACACAGTTTGGGGTGTCTTTGTTTTTCACGCAATATTTTTCCTAATCCAATTTGATTAAAAACATGTTTTAAATTTGATTTTAACTTGTAAAACAGGCAGTTTTTTTTCCAATTAAGAAACATTTTTCTACCTCAAGTATGTATTTATTGACATCCCCCCCCCATGAAAGTCGAACACAAGGATCATTATAGTGGAGAACTTCGCACAAACCGAAGCTCATGCGTAGCTAGTGTTTTAAAAACACTGCATGAATCCTGTCGGTATTCCTCTTTTGAGGCACCTCAGGTACTGGACTATAAATCCAGCTTTGCATCTTTTAGACGAGAGATTAGCCCACTGGGATCACGTTAATATTAAATATCTCTCGGGCAGATCGTCTTTTACAGTGGTGAGAAACTGTTGAATTTAAGTTTTCGAGTCGATAGGCGAGCGAGTGTTACTTTTTAAGTGGAAAGATCCGACTGAAAGACCCAACGGGATTTTCTGCTTGATATATCTACCTCAAATAAATAGTTTTGTTGGAGAGGTTGAGGCCTTGATTGAAGAAAAGTCACCTTTTTCTTTCAGTAGGAGCCTTTCGAAGAAGAGCATTTAAAAGCGATTATGTCATCAAGATATGAACATTTTTCATGCTTTCCTGGTAGAAAAAAGAAAATTGAATGTTCCGTGAGTTGTTTTATTTTTATTTTTACAATTATTTTCTAAACATATTTCTATTGGTACGTATATTTTTACCATTTACTTAAGTGATGTTAATAAAATAATTCAGTCTCGAATATATCTAAGAAGCCTTAAATAGATGGGTCGCCACACACGGCTAATAGGTAGACTCATTAGGGAGAGTCTTACACTTCTGCAGAGGTGCAGTCGGTGTATTCTACAGTCTCAACCGACAGGAAGGTTCCCAAAACGTCAATATAATACAGACATCCGGAGGTCTAGCTAGCTGGTTCGAGCTAGCAAACCATACGCTTGATGCGGAAGGTTCTCGTCCCTGTCTGCGAACTTAGTAGGCACCCAGTAACCCACCCCCATTCTTATCTGTTTTGACAAGCGCCTATAATTATAGTTAATAACAGTTTGTTGTAATTTCGCTATACTTTTCCTCACTTTAATTACACATTGAATAGATTGTTTAACTTTTTATTCGCTTGCCATTCTCCTGCTGCGAGTGTATCTTTTAAATTTTTAAATCTTAGTTTAGTCCCATACGGTAGATATTTTTATCTGATTTTTTCTATATAAATTCCCTAAGTAACTATAACTTGGTTTTATCTGCACATTGGTAAAAAGAATATATATTTTTTATATATTACCCATAGAATGTGGGATTTTTTTCTGACATCAAAAACCGTTTTTTAATGCAAATAATATGAAATTGAAAAAGTCAACATAGAATACATTCTGTCCTTTCTGATGGAAATAAAATTAAACCAGAGAATATAAACATGAACCTGAGCAATAAAATACAAAACTAACCCCTCAAAATGATTCCCAACGATACTAACACATCGTTAAAACCATTACCTACAAAAGTGTAAATATAAATACACAACATATTATTATGTTTATATATATTAACAGTAAAATCAGCGGAGTGGCCTATTTTGGTAACAGCTGTACAGCATGAATTCTATACTATTTTTGCTCTCGCTAGACCGGGGATATTATTTTTTCTGTGGTGGAGGCAACACCTTTCATATGCTTTACCGTAGAGATCAGATTACCTTACCTGTGCTATTCATGCGTTAATTTGGCGAGGGCCAGTATCGAACTCTGACTCTTGCCATATATATATATATATATATATATATATATATATATATATATATATATATATATATGTGTGTGTGTTGTGTGTGTGTGTGTGCAAACATATGTTTTTCACGGGCATATAAATGCTGCAGTATTAACTAAAAAACATAAGCAAACAACAATTATAGATAGATGTATGTACAGATATTCACCAAGGAATTACACTGTTCGGGCCAAATCGACCTTTGACACATTGTTCATATTCTTGAGTTCTCCAGCGGCTAATAAAGGTGTTTAATCTAATTTACAATAAATGCCATTTTATTCAAGGTTAGCAACAAATCTTGGATTTTGTCTCGAAGCTTTGCCCCAGAGTGGCCAATAAAAACCTCGGAAGTGTCTCCCTTTTCGCTTACATTTGTTATATCCGTTGGCAGAGATCTTCGCTTGGTATACAGAAATTTTATTAGGTCCCAAAGCTCAGTACTCACCTTTCCTTTAGAAAAACAAGTAAATAATTTAAATAAGGGACAGGTAACCTGTTGTCAAACATTCTCTGATTATTAGACTGTTTTATTCAGTTGTAGTTCCGAAACCAATTTGTAAATGACACATTTATTTTTTGCTCACTGATATTTAAGATTCAAACGTGTATTCATTTCTAGAGAGGCGTTTGTAGCAGAATGTTTATCGTTGTAGAAAATGGATACAACGATGCTGGTTCATATTGTAGCAGTGAGGAGCTATGATCTCGACGTGTGGAGCTGTTTTATTTTTGATAACCACAACTCAAGGCTAGCACTTTTAGTTTAGATTGAAAAAACCTGGACAATTTGTTGTTTAAACCTGTGTGAAATATGATAAAACCCCGTATGGATATACACACAAAAAACAAATCACGACTAAATAACAAGATTAGTTTATTTGCTGAGCAAACTTAATAGAAGAAAAATACAGACTTTACAAAAGATACGACAATGGTTTGGATTGTTTGTTTTACAGAATATCAACCCTCTTATCTCACAATATAATAGTTTGGGCATTAAATAATCCACAGGGCTTTTAAACCATTAAGCAAGCCAAACCAACCGAAGTTAATAACATTTATTTATACCAATGTGAATATATTAGGAAGCACGGTGGTGTACTGGTTAGAGTCGTAGGAGAAGGACTCGTCGAATCGAGTTCAATTCCTGGCCGAAGCCACAGTTCACATATCACTAATATCCTTGGGAAATGTATGAATCCAACTATTCACTCTTCAGCTATGGGTAAATAGTAGGGCAGACTGGGCTCTTTATCCTTGGTTAGGCAACCAGTCTAGGAGAAGAAAAACTCTGAATTCAAATCTGATCACTACTAGAATGGGTCCAGGCTCACTTAGTGATCTATTTCAATTTTTTTTTTTATTAAATTAGGAACTTGAAACATGGAAACTTTTATAAAAATGACTTATTTCGGGATTAAATGACTCAAAAAGGGTTGATATGCCGTAAAACAAACAATCAACTAAATCAAATCAAACATTAATGACTCACGATCATTAACTGGCCAGTTTTGAATACACCAAAGAATTGCAGATCAGAATTGAATTTCTTTCCCTCAACGAAACGAGAAACAAACAAAGTGTTGTGATTGTAATATACAGCAGGGGATTATGGATTAGTGGGACTGATGTTTCGACCCAGAAAGCAGGCATCGACCCAGAATCATAATCTGATGAAGGTTTTATTTGGAGAGACACATATCTTTTTTTCTTCAGCAGCATGAGAACTTGAAAATAAGATTGAGCGAACCCAAGGATAAAGTAGACAGAAAAACAAATCTGTAATGTACGTTCTATGAAGAAAACAACCAAAGCCTTTGAATCGTACGTGAGGAGGACATTCCACTGTCTGTAAACTAAAGAAGATTCCGTAAACATTCAGGACTTAGCTTTAATGTTGTCACTTACCAATTCTATTTATTATCAGTGTTAGGAAATAGCTGAAGAAATCAGTGTCTCTTCTGCATACACAACACTTTTGTCTTTGTTTTAAAGGTTTCCCTTCATAGTCACGAATTTACTAGAACTAATTTCTCTACTTGTTTACGGATTGTTCGTTTATTTCATTAGCCAAGTACTCAAGTAATACCATGACTGATCTTATAAAAGAATGGCTTTGACATTGAATAACCCACGAAGGTTGATATGCCATTAACACAATCCAAACCAAACATATTTCAGGCTATAAATTCAGAGAACCCTTAAAATGGAATGTTAAAAGGTTATAAAAAGAGTATTAATCAGAGAGAGAGAGAGAGAGAGAGAGAGAGAGGATGTAGAGGTAGAGGCAGTGTATGAGAGATAAAGAGACAGGATAATAGAGATATAGGTCGAGAGATATGGATAGATAGCTAGAGAAAGAGATAGAGGGGTATAAGTAGATAGATATATATAGAGAGGTGGGATATATATGTAGTAGCGAAACAACTAAAATGGTTGAACAATTGTTGTAAGGTAGCTAGCACCCATTCAGCACTCTACCAAATGGCCTGGCTCATAGCCTTAGATAGTCTACAATTAAGGACTTCAACAGTTGATTAATAAGCTGATTAATATTCGGGCCGATCTTACTGCGTTTGGCTATACGGCATTTGACCCTCCTCTATTTATGGTAATCTGGTTAATTTTGTAACTTATTGTTCTGTGAGTTTTGTATGTATCCGTTATCACCGGATATTGGTGCTGAATAAATATATTAAGTACTCAATATCTTCTGTGTATCATTTCACCTCGACGATACAACAACAATATCAAATAAAAAATATGGCTTCAATTTCATATCCACCCTTTTTCAACCTTGCTACTATCAATCATTCCGAATAAATCTCGTACTATATAATATCCTTTTATATAAGGGCAAATTTCTACCCGCACTGGGACTGTAGAAGGCGGTGACTGCACTTTTGCATGTCCCCATATAGGGCCAACTGTTGGTCTTGGGTGGCGACTTGTAATACTTAAGGATAGAATTCTGGTGCCTGACCAGTCCGTGTCATGCAACACTCCACTTTGACACTTACTTAGGCTCGACGGGTGGTAGTGTAAACATGGATCCAACGGCGATATTGAATACATTTTACTTATAAATATAGAAATATAGCACCCATATTATCTCTCTCTCTTTCCTTCGTGTGTGTATATATATATATATATATATATATCATCATCATCATCATCATGTCGTGCAGGCAGCACGGATATTCATGACAATCTCTCGCCAACCTTCCCTATCATTCATCGCCACAGGGAGTTCTTCTTCGCTGCAGCCAGCATCTTTACATAGCTGGTCGATATAGGTCCTTGCTGGGCGCCCACACTGGCATGTCCATGTGTTGGCTTCCACAGGAGAACATCACTTATGAGTTCATCCTTGCTTCTCCAGCAGTGCCCTGCATGCCTAGTCCGTCTCACTCGGATAGTCTGTGAGATAGGGGGCAGGTGACCATACAGCTGCTCCCTTGTGGGATGCTGTTTCCACGACTTGTTCAGAACTGCTCGCAGCATTCTTGTGCAGCTCCCATCTAGCTTATTCTCGAGGCGCCTCGTTAGGGTCCAGGTAGTGCAGCCATACAGCAGTACTGATATGACTACAGCCTGGAAGAGATGTCGCTTTAGCTTGTCAGTGAGATCAGACTTCCATATGACAGACAATTTGTTTGTGGCCATCCATGCCTTTCCTATTCGTGTGTTAATATCGTTATCTGTGGATGAGATATTACTACCCAGGTACGTGAATTGTTCTACTGGCTTAAGGGGCTTACCGTCTAACGTGGAGATGTCTCCTTTCTTTCTGAAGCTCATGAACTCTGTTTTAGCAGAGTTCACAAGCAGGCCGATGCTTTTTGCTGCCTCCTCCAGGCTATGCAGTAGTGCCTCAGCCTGTGCCGGTGTATCTGCAAGAAGTGCGAGGTCATCAGCATAGTCTGCATCTGTGACTGTTTGTGCAGGATATCTCCTGCTTCTTGCCTTTCTTAGTGTAAAACCTTTTTCTTTTATGGTATCTAATGATGTTCGGAGTACATAGTCTAGGCATATTATAAATATATATGGTGCCAATGTATCACCTTGTAGGACTCCGGCGACGATGTCAAAAAAATCCGTATCGCCATCAGGTGAGCGTACCATTGCTTTAATATCTTTGTAGAGCATCAATATAGCGACAGTAGTTTCTTTGGGGAGACCATATGCCAGTAGTATTTGTTCCATTTTCCGTCTATGTATAGAATCAAATGCTTTGGAGAAATCTACGAATAGTAATGTTGCCTCCAATTTTCTTGGCTCGAACCCCTTCTATGATGCGTCGTACAGTCAGGATTTGAGAGGTTGTGGACCTATTTCTGCGGAAACCATTTTGGTTTTTCCTGAGGACTTTCTCTATCTCGGGTCGGATTCGATTAAGAAGAAGGGCATTATATATCTTAGCTGCAATGGCAGTAAGGGTTATGCCTCTGTAGTTTTTAGCTATTCCTAGGTCTCCTTTTTTGGGGAATGGGACGATGCATCCTTTCGTCCATTTATCTATTCTGTTTTGCCTATATACTGCGTTGCATAGCCTAAGAAGTATGTCATTGAACTTACCTAACTTCCATACATCGGGGGGGGGGTATTTCGTCAAGTCCTGCAGCTTTTCTGCCTTTTAGTTTTTTTAGGACTTCGTTGAGTTCTTCTGTTGAAAAATCCCCTAGTTTGATATCTAATTGTCTATCTATGATTTTTTGGATGTTATTTTCTATGATTTTAGGTGGGTTCCCCAGAAGTTTCTGGAAGTGGTCTTTCCATTTCTGAAGTCTATCTTTTGGCTGGTTGCCTTTAGCTTTGATCTAGTGGTACCTTTCCTACCGCTAATTTCGTTCACTGTTTGCCAGGCTAATCTCGATTGTCTGTCTTCCACTGATTGTCTGATATTATTTATTTGTGCTTCGATATATTCTATTTGTTCTTTTTTGTATATTTTGGTTAGTTCTATATGGGCTTTCTTAAGGTTGTGTAGATTCGTGTTAGTTGGTTTTATTTTATTGCGTTGGGCTGCTTTTTTATACCGTTTTTCCTTTGTCTAATTGCTTCAGTCTCCCAAGGAACAGTGTGTTTAGCGCTTTGTTTGGTTGGTACGCACTCGGCTGCTGCTTCTAGGTGTGCACTAACAAAGTTTTCGTATTCCTCGTTTGGTGTGAAGCTTTCAGATGACTCCTGGAGGATATTGAATTTATTTCTTACTGCTACAGCGTAGCGATTGCCTATATTGCTGTTAGCAAGTGTCGACCAGTCGTATCGTATGTGTTTACTTGTTTGTTTTTTGTTTCTACGTAGGCTTAATCGTAATTTTGCTGTGACTATTCTGTGATCGGAGGATACTCCTTCAAAGGAGGAATACGCTTCGCAGTTCATTGTGCTATTTATCCATTTTTGGTTTATTAGGATGTAGTCTAGTTGCGCTTTTGTGCTATTTGGGTACGTGTATGTCCATAGTTTGCCCTTCCGTTTTTGGAATTTGGTGTTTAGACAAACAAGCCTGTTCTCAAGGGAGAACTCCGCTAAGAGATCACCGTTCCTGTTTGGGGTGTTATGTAAGCTGAATCTATTGTTTTCGTTTCTTCCTACCTGTGCATTCATGTCTCCCCCAATGATCAATACATTATGTTTGGGGTGTGCCGACATAGAGAGGATAGCCCATTGTAAAATGTTTCGATGTTTGTTTCATCGCTAACATTTGTGGGGCTGTAACATGAGACTATAGTCAGCAGGGATTGCCATTAAACGTAGCGCTCATGATTCTAGGTTGAATTTTTTCTATGCTGTTAAGTGATTTTAGTGCTCGAGGGCTAAGAAGCATTCCTACACCCCCTATAGTGGCATTGACAGAGTTTTTCCATGCAGATGCTGACACAAACGTCCAGCCATTTCCAGATTCATGGTATTTTATTTCTATATCACCATGGTCAAGTCTGTGTTCTTGTACACATATGATGTCTATATTCTTTTCGGCTGCGGACGCCGTGAGTTCGGGGAGTTGACCTATCGTTTTTAGTGTTCTAACGTTAAATGTTGCTAGCTTGAGAGATTTTTTTACATCTAAGTAGGTTTGTATTGGATTTGGGTTCTGTGTCTTCCTTAATAGATAGTGCGGTTAGGGTTATGTCTTCTCTAGGGTGTATGCCTTGCTTGTCTGTGCTGAGAGTGATGTGATTTAAATGTGTCGTGTTTTTTTGAGCTCCGTAGGGTATTTATCGAACACTGGGCCGGTGCTCGAGCCACAGCAGATCGCGTACCGTTTTTTATAGCAGAGGGTACGTTGCTACATGATTTTTGAACTTTGCGTAATGTCATGAATGGTTTCGGTTGGGTCAAGGTCATAGATATCTATCGGTAGCTGTTTGACTCATCAATAGGCGCCGGTCTTAGAGATGAGGAGCAGTGGTTAAACTTGTTGATCCTGGCCGTTGACCCATTCAGGGTTCTTCCGCCCAGCATCTTATGATATACACCGTTGGCCTATTTAGGCTCTTCCGCCGCATCTCAAATCCACCATGCTGCTACCCATGGCTTGGATTTACGTGCCGGGTGGCATGTACAATTTTGTACGAGGGGGGTAAAGAGTAAGAGAGGAAGAAGGAAATGAAGAGGGGAAGAGAAGGCGTAAGTTTTAACTTAGTATAAGTCCACAAGTTCCCTCCTAGTTTATCGTTAATGAGGTTGGATCAAGTGGCAGAGAAAGGGAGAAACAGAGACAGAGCTGTGACGACAAGTTCATGGAAGAGGGGGGCTACTTCTGAGATTTATGATACCAAAGCCCACCGTGATTTGCAAATTATTCTTTCAGGTCATTCAATAAATGGAAATTTTGTCCAAGGAGTTGGGAATAGGAAGAACTGTTTACAGTTTGCACTTTTTTTTTCAAAGAAAATCAATAGTAATGAATCTTTTAATCTCCAATTGATGGCGGCTCCATGAATTTTCTAACCAGAAAATCAGTGTGTTTTCATTCCATAGATTATCTTCCCGACTCAGATCGTAGTAAAAAAAACATATAAACATTTTGGCTAGAACATTCTTCTCCGTATATCACACATTGTTCTATAAATTCAACAGAGTTTGCACTTCTCGGGCAACAAAAATTTGATGACAAACCTTTGTTCAAGCTTTGATTTGCCGCCATTTCAAATTACCTAAAAAAAATATTTGCTATAAACCAATTCTAAATAATGCAGAATTTACATTTATGGAAACAACACCTGAATGTATTTTGTATTTTTTCAAAAGATCCCCCTTATGTAATGAATGTCTCTCGTATAATATATATATATATATATATATATATATATATATAATATATATTAAGATAACTTACCAGGAAACTAATTTAGAAGCAAAAAATGTGATTTATTTATGGGGCAGAACACGTTGTCAAAAATCTATTGGAATGTCAGAATGGCTATTTTACTATTAATGTGTATTACAACAAATGAATACTTGTATAACAATATTTATCCTCAAACGTTCGCGATTTTAGCAGAAATATAATCTTCACTATTATAGAATGAATCGAAAAAATATTTTGGGCAATATCACGGCTATAATAGAAAAACACGAAGATACACAAACACGTACCCCAGATAGCTTCGGTATGTAGATGAATGGTTTTAAAGGCACTGCTGGATTAAGAAGGACAGTCGAGAACAATCACAAAATAGACACCACATCATTAATATTTTATCACCTTTGCTTATATAAATGTACATACATAAGTTTTCTCATATTTATGAGCATACACTTTATATTATTCTAATTATGATAAAAATTTACCAAAGATATTATAGAGAATGCACTTTAAATTAAATTTGCTCTTTTCAAAGTATCTTTACTTTGTCAAAAAATAAATAAAAGCTTTCGCTTTAACAAATATCTTATATTTAATCTGAAATCCAAAAAGAATTGATAAAAACTCAATAAGATTAATTAAATTCACTCTCACACCTGTGCAACTCTTTTCTCACAAAATATAGAAATGCCTTCTTACGCCCTCGTATATATATATATATATATATATATATATATATATATATATATATATATATATATATATATTGCAAAGAAAAGTCATGAATACTGTTCAGTAATGATTTATTTCAACTGATACACATCCGCATAATCGGGAAATAGTACAAATTGTCAAAAATCTGAAAGACTTTTAGGCTCCTCCTTTTATATATTCCCGTGGCAGAGGGTTGTTTATAATTAAGATTAGGAAGGTGGTTATGGGGAAAGAAAGAAATGTTAGTGAGAGTGTTATGCCAAAGTATACTTACACTTTTACTAAACATTCTTGCTGCTTTTCTCATTATGATTATAATAACAACATTAACTTAAAACTTATTGTAATTTTCCTTTTGGCTATAGTTTAAATTTCAATATTTTGGAGCCCAAAACATTTCAAAATTTCCAAACTCCTTACTTTTATAAAATGACATTTTTAATATTCTCATAAGTTCAATAAAATGAAAAATAAAAGATAAATTAAATATAAAATATAAATTACTCACAATGAATTAATTATTTATAAATTTTTAGAATTTTTTTTTAGAATTAAATTATAAATAATAAATGATCATATTATGAATGATATCAAGTTAACAAAAAACAAAAAGAAACAAACAAAAAACAACCCTAGATTAATTGTGATGATAACGAGTCTAAACAAATAGAACCTAAAGCATAAAATACAAATAATGAAATAATAGGAAATTATATTAAAATAGAAATAAAGAGATAAAATTATAATATAAATAATTTAACTTAATTGTATTTAATTGAAGTAAAAATAATATTAAAGCACAAATTAAACCAAAATCAATGTGATAATACGATAGTATATACAATGAATAACCCACATCTCTTTCAGGTGTTTATAGGAATATTAATTCATAAATAATTCATTCACATGTGAGGACTTTTAAAAGAATTTTGAAATATTTTGGACTCCAAAAGATTGAAATTTAGATTATAGCCAAAAGTCAAATTACAAAGTAAAGTGAATTTGTAACTCTACTAAAAAGTTGATGATGTTCTAATCATGACGATTAAGAGAGCGTAATTATATTTCAAGCAGAGATCGTTGTGATTTTACATACCATAATAAAGATAAGATCAACATTCCGAAAAATCAAATTTATACATCAACTGAATTGTAAGAATAAAAAAATTCATGTTCAACAAAATATTTTCAACATTAGTATAAATGTAACCAGTTAACACACATACACACAACCTTATTTTACATTAATCAGAGAATGCAGTGTCTGTGTTCGAGTTACCCCTTTCTATCGGTGACTATGCATAAGTGTGACACTATAAGGTAAACAGACAAACAAATTTAGTGAAAATGGTTTTCATATTGATAGAGCGTGCAAAAGAAAAACGAGAATATAGACAAATACTTGGATCTTGCCAGAGAGTTGAAAAACGCTTTGAAACAGGAAGGTGACTCTTATACCAATTGTAGTTGGTGATCTTGAAACTGTTCCCTCGGGTGTAGAAAGGAGACTGAAATAATTGGAGTAGTAGAATAGTTTTTAATAATCAATTAACAAAATTTAGTTGTTTTCGGATAACATTTTATTTCACAACCCAGTCCATGTTTCCGCCGCGGGAGGAAAGAGACCACGAGAGCTGATAACATCATCCACGCTTCTCGAGAATCTGGTCGCATCTCAAGCTAAAACTATATCGCGCCTAATCGCGTCTACCGGAAGGTCAACGGAATGTCACCGGTTGTCAGTCATGGTCATAGTAACTTTCCACTGAAATTCCGTTCTTCTGACTTTAACGAACTTTATTGAAATATTCTAACTACAGGTACGTACATAATTCGTAAGCTGCTTATAAATCATTAACATAACGTAGCATCGAATTGATGAGTATATAATTTCATTTCTATACTTATCTGCTGATCAGGATCTGAGTAGCTGGGTCTGTTGTTGGTCTGGCTGGCATTCTCTCTGGTCTTCGAGTCTGGAACTACGTGGGTACTCTTAGTTTATTTTCCTATTTGCGCCCTTCCGTTGACAGTTCTCAATAACGGACTCAAGACGTGGTTCTTCTCTCAGAGCTCTTTATTTTATTTCAAACCCAATATGGAGATTTTTGTCTGGAACGGACACACCGCCATTGCGATGCGTTTCCTTCGAACACCTCAGCCAAACATTTAATTCTCTCGTTCACTCTTCGCTCTGTTGGCACACCTCGACCAATCAAAAACCAAGGTCAGTGACCTTCATGTCATCATTCCCACACTTTTGTAAAACTTTTCAATTTCCACACACATTTTCCACACGTCAACCCACTGCTGAGGATACACCTCTGACTTACACACACCTATTATTCAACACTATTATCAATTACTCCTATCTAATACAAATAATTTTCATGGTTATATGGTTTTAAGTATTCCTATCTCATATTCATAATTTGCAAATAGACATATAAAAGGGACCATAACAAGTATTGACATTCTGGGTAAGATAGTTAAGAACTGAATAAATAACTGAATATTCTCTATATCTCAAAGACGGGAGCCTCACCGCCGGATGTAGTTAAAGTAGGGCAAAAGAAAGGAGTGAAAATAGGAAGATAACGAGAATTGGACAACGAAAAGAGAAAGAAGAGTAAATAAGGTGAATACAATTGTAGAAAATGGCTGAAATAAACGAGGAAAGAATATATAAAAGAGAGATTAAAAGAGAAGAAATGTTTAGAAAACTAAAACAAACAAACAAACAGCGATAAAGAATGATGTTGAGGAATATAAATTTCACCCAAAAGTCAGTCACAACAATAAAAGGCAGGAATTGTCGAATGAAAAGTCACAGACAATGCAAATATGCCTTTTGCCGATTTCGTGTTCTGATTAAACAATCCAAGTAGAGTGAAGCCTCAAAAAGTAATATTTCTTCGTTTTTTTTTATTATTTTTAGATTTTATGCATGCAATCATTTTCTTGAAGTTAACCAAATTACAATGGAGAACAGCCATTTTGTTTAAGAAGATCATTTCTTGAACGGAGAAATTTACTGCCAGCAATATAAAATGTATTTAATCGCGAGGAAAACTCTAGATACGGTATCTAAAGCCGACTTGAACAAAACTGAGGAGGAAGAATGTTCAGTAAAGAGAAAACCAAAAGGAGAGAGAAAACGTTCGGATAAGAGAAAGGGAGAAGATGAAGATATAATGGAAAGGAAAAAACAAAAACAACAACAAAACAAAAGAAAGAGCAAGGAATATTAAGAAAAAGAAAGGGAAGGAGAAAAATAAATAAAATTGGAAAAAAGATTTGAAGAGGAAATAAAATATGAATGAAAAATATAAAATAATCCAAGAGAAGACGGCGCTGCGATGATAGAAAATATTCACTTATTGAAGGGACGACAGAGGAAAATAGATTTCTAGCCGATAAACAATGAATTGTGTAGAATTTGTGTTTAGAGAGACACTCAAAAATCAACTTTCAAACTCTTGGATTTTTAAATCTGGATTCATTACTACAAATAGACTAATTGTAACGGTCATCATTGTAGAAAATGGAGTCGGCGACCAGAATTACAACCCCCGGATAGAGTTGCTTGCGTTTCACTTCACACTAATACCTTAAGGAAAAAAAAAAAATATATATTCACCCACCATTTATAGGTAAACAGTATGGCACACTGGACTCTTTTGCCTCAGTAAAGAACATGTTTTGCAGTTCTGTTCGTAAACTGTTGTCGCCTTAGTTAATACCAAAGTCACTCTTTTTAAAGAAATTATTTAGTATTCAAGTTCAAATCCTGGAAAGGGCTGCTTCTGTTTCACTTTGAGTTGATAAACTTGGGAAAGGTATGTATTCATCTGTACACTCGCGTCTATGGGTAAATAGTAGGACAGACTGGGTTCTTCAGCTTGCTTTAGAAAGCCACATATAATTTTCAAACAGATCTACTTGACCCACAGATGGAAATCTAACAGTTACTCAGGATCAGAGTGGACCTGAGAGTAATAGTAGCTAAGCCGTGACCCCCACACTTCCAAAATCCTCAGTATATATATATATATATATATATATATATATATATATATATATATATAGTTTTATACTTTGCTTGAAGCATTGTGTTGATATTGGTTTGGTGGTTGGTTTGAAGACTATCACACAATAACAAAAAATGAGGTAACTATGATGTTGTTTGTTTACCTTTGATTTATTCTTAGAATCTCGCGATAAAGATCCCATCGTCAGAAGATTTCTAAAAGCTAAGTCTGGTTCTGTTACCTTGTTGCTAGGAACTGTCCATTCTGTTGTATGCCTGGTGATATTTTCCAAATTCTTTGCTATAGAATTTGATCATAAAAAATATGTAGTGATATCTGTTTTGTGTGTATAAACTCCACTAGAAATAAGAAACGGTTCAAGATTCCTGTCAATAGATTGTGTAAATGTTTTACAGCATCAGTTCTGTTGTGTTTCTTTAATAATAATACTCCCATAGAAATATGTAAATGTTAAAA
>CM042139.1:45995842-46028342 GCA_023376005.1 Doryteuthis pealeii
ACAAAGGCGGACAACGTTGCGATCTTTGCTTAGAAGAAAAGTTGTGCATATTACAAAATGCAAGCAATAACTTATTAAATAAGAGAAGTGAACTCGTTTCGAAATGTAGGCATTTAAACAAATTTTTACTGTGTCACTTACCACCTGACCCTAATTGATCCCTGAATTTTCGCTCTCCTTTTCTTTCTTTTTTTTTATTATTTATTTATTTATTAAAAAAAAAAATCATCTGAACACCGCGTGCATTAACACCAATGCAAGTTTGTTTGATTATAATTTTTTTAAATACAAATTTAACGTCATGACATTACATCACGTGAATACAATCCACGTCACATAAACGTTAAACAAGCCACAGTTTAAAAAAACAATTTTTAGCTTTACATTTCCCATCGCGTGAAAAACGCTGCATATAAACGCTAAACAATTTGATTTTTACCATTTCACGACTGGTTTTTGACATCTCAACCACTTCTCATCTGATGATTGGACTACCAAGAAACTTGAAGTTATGAGTGTGAAATCATAATATCAACATTAATTATATATATATATATATATATATATATATATATATATATATATATATATATATATATATACCAACCTCTCTGCACGAGCAGGATGCGACACAATGTCAATTTCTGAAGCGGAGTTTAACAGGTTTGAATTCTGAGTTTTCCTTCTCCTAGACCAGTTAACTAGTCATGGTTAAAGAGCCCATTCTGCACTGTTATTTACGCATAACTGGAGGAAGAATTGAATTCATACCTTTCACAAGGGAATTAGCAGCATGTGAAATGCTATATATATATATATATATATATATATATATATTAGCATTTCACATGCTGCTAATTCCCTTGTGAAAGGTATGAAAGGTATGTCTGTCTGTCTACATATATATATATATATATATATATATATATATATATATATATATATATATGTCTGTCTGTCTGTCTGTGTATATATATATATATATATATATATTATATATATGTCTGTCTGTGTATATATATATATATATATATATATATATATGTCTCTGTCTGTATATATATATATATATATATATGTCTGTGTATATATATATACATATATATGTCTGTGTGTATATATATATATCTATATATATATGTCTGTATATATATATATATATATATATATATATATATATATATATATATATATATATGTCTGTCTGTCTGTGTATATATAATATATATATGTCTGTCTGTCTGTGTATATATATATTATATAAGTCGAGCGAGTGGTTTATTGTCGGTATCTGCTGGTCAACCAGGGAGCCGACCTCCTTTTTCCAGCTCTAGTGCTAGATCAGGGAGATTGTTTTTGCGTCTGAGGTGGAGGGCCACACATAACACCAGTTCCCCACATTAAAGCACATATCCAAACTCTTCTACACATGCACTATGTTGGCAAGGACTGGCATCGAACCCAGAACCTCATGGTTCCTAGGCGGATGCTCTACCGGATGAGATAAACTGATATATTAGCTGTATGTACTCGGTTTTGCTCCTTACTGTCAAGCCACGTTGAAAGCAGCGAAATTAAGAGGCGATAATCCTGTTCAATACATTGATGTTATAAATATTAAACAAAATTAAGTAAAATTTTGTTATCTTAATCGATAGCCTTTGCTTAGGTATAGGCTATGCGGAGACATTTTAGATTGAAGATACGGCAAGGTTAGACCCAAAAACAAGGCAAGCTTCTATCTTTTAAAAACATATATCTGTAATGAACGACCCCATTTTTTGGATTAAAAAAAAAAAGTCTGATTTTAAAAAGTCGTTCATTAAATGGGTATATAACGTATGCCCAATTAGCTACATACCATATAAAATGCCTGTAGTCAGAAGTACTTCAACCAACGGAGGACTCGCTTGAATAAGTGTATTCGATGCCAACGGAAGTAATTTGAAATTAAAGTCTCATTTATTGTTAATTCCTGCCGTGGTAGATACAGTTTTAGCCTTGATATTTTGTGGACACACGCAAATAAAGTAAGCGGAGTGGCTTATTGGCAGTATCAGCCGTACAGCGAGGGTGTCTATTCCCTTTTCGCTAGAACTAGGCAAAGGAGATTGTTTTGGCGTCTGAGGTGTGGCGTCACATCTACCGTCAGCTCCCATCTTTACAACACAGAAGCTGTGCTACTCAAGTTCGCGAGACCCGGTATTATTGTGGTTCTGAGGCCGACGCTCTACTTACTGAACTAAACCAGCCCTACGTAAACACATACATATCCTAGAAATGAAAATTCATTTGCATATATATATATATATATATATATATATATATATATATACTTATTTATATATATGTATTTGATATTTGGAAATAATCCTTATATTTATTTGTATAAATGAATTGTTCAATGTAGTTTTAATATCCATCTCCTGAGAATTGTAATGGCCGCCGGGGAACTGAACCTCGCCAACACAATTGAAATAAAATGATGTAAGACACCACAAAAATTGTTTATCGAAAACTTCTGCTACACTTGCCACTTTTCTTTCTTTATGTTACGAGGTGGGAGTTTGAAGAAATGCCTCTCGGGATTTAGCGTCGCAACCCTTGTACTTGAAAACTGCTTACCAATAAATGTTCTGTTTGCTTTTCAAGTTTTTGACATTTGAAAAAGATGCCTCTAGTAACAATGACTCCCAAGATGTTGACAGTCTAGTGAGGTGGATATTTCCCATCGGCTCCGACCAGATTACAACGTCTGTGGCCAGGAGCTGTCATTTTGTTGGGGGTCAAATGTTATTTGTAAATCACTTATTGGTGTCTAATCTGACAGTCAGTATATTTGGTAAGTAAAGTAAATATTACAACAACAGGATAAGAAAAATATTTACGCTTTAGTAAAACGAGTGAGACAAGTATCGAAGGGATTATGTTTTCATCAGTAATCATAGATATTGGACAAAGCTTCTTCTTGGTAAGCGGTAAAGCCAGAATCATGAATCAACGTAAAAGAGCGGGAATCAATCAAATGAGAAATGATCTGTGATACAGGGTTACGGAACATTATGTTCTTACCAGCATGCCATTTAGAGGTATTTTTGAGGAACATAAACGGAAAATGAGATTCTGTAGATACTTTGAAGCGAAATATTTCCCTAAGATCTTGATGGTTCTACATGAATTCCAATATATATATATATATATATATATATATATATATATATATATATATATATATATATATATATATATATATATATATATATCATCTCTATTCAAAAACATACACATATATATACGTCATCCTCTATTCAAAGACACACACACACACGCACGCGCGCACACACACACACACACACACACACACACACACACACACATATGTCATCCTCTATTCAAACACACACACACACATATATATATGTCATCCTCTATTCAAACACACACACACACACATATATATATGTCATCCTCTATTCACACACACACACATATATATATGTCATCCACACACACACACACACACACACACACACATAAATGTCATCCTCTATTCACACACACACACACACACATAAAATGTCATCCTCTATTCACACACACACACACATATATATGTCATCCTCTATTCACAACACACACACACACACACACACACACACATATATATGTCATCCCACACACACACACACACATATATGTCATCCTCTATTCAAAACACACACACACACACATATATATGCATCCTCTATTCAAACACACACACACACACATATATATGTCATCCTCTATTCAAACACACACACACACACACATGTCATCCTCTATTCAAACCACACACACACACACACACACACACACCATCCTCTATTCAAACACACACACACACACATGTCATCCTCTATTCAAACACACACACACACACACATATATATATATATATATATATATATATATATATATATATATATATATATATACACTAGCAGCGGCTACCCGGCGTCGCCTGGGTAAAGGGAGATTTTTTTAAGTGAGTCCCGCAGATCCATTATTATTGAACCGTGTGTTGAATTCTCGTGGGATGCCCCATTTAAATCCGTATGTAAAAAACAGACCTTGCATTGATCCAGCTACTCTGAAAAGAAATGTTAATGTCTACTATCTAAAATTAATTATCTTCACGAATATAAATCAAATCTCTATTATTTTTGCTCAAAAACCAAGCCCTAGAGATATTTAATGTGTATGTATATTTGTCATTAATTGTTTTATGCTCGAAGTTTTTCTCCGGACATACATATACATACAACTGCCCTTTATATATGTATAGATGTCATCCTCTATTCAAACACACACACACACACACACACACACACACACATATATATATATATATATATATATATTGTGTGAGTGTCATCCTCTATTCAAACTCACACATACACACACGTGGGTATGTGTGTGTGATTGTAAGGGTATCGTGTATGCTTTGTATATTTGTGTTATAAAAATAAAGATAAACATACTGTATTTAAAGCATGATTGTTTGTTGAATGTTACTGTAAAAATAAACTAATATTTAGGATTATAGAAATGCTGTTGACTTACCGTTTGTGTCAGAATTAATATAGACTATTATTAAACACCACGGAAATATTTTTACACGTTGTTGGCAGATTAAAAATCGCTTGCTGTTATTTCTTTTGAAGTGAGTGAATTTTTAGTGGAACATGCTTTGTAAGTTGAAAATTTAGAAAATTATTTACTAAGGAAAACTGCTAAGTGATTTAGCTAAAATGAAATTTGGATAGTTCTTGAATTGTGACCTGTCGTAAGTAGGTTGAAATCTCTATGTTGTGAAGAGTTAGTTAAGTGGTGTTTTGTACGATTTAGATTTTTTTAGGGGAAAGGACGTAACAGTGTAATTGGGGGGTATCTCATTTCTGTTGTGTTTACGTTGAACATTTTAAGCAGTTAGAAAGTGTATAGTGTTGGACTGGTTTCAATAAATCCATCATCAGATGATGACCAAGGGGCCTAACGTGGTTTCGGGGCCTTAGCATCATTACCACTACCCAAGTTGCCCACAGCAGTACTCCATATACCACTAGGCTTATTTGATTGTATCGGGAAACTACTGCGTAAGACTTATTTGTTAGTGAATTCTATTGAGAAAATGAGTGATACTTTTGTATTTGAGTGTAAATAGCGAAATAACTCCAGTTTACGGATATTTTGTAACTATTTGTTGTTATTCTTTTTATATTTTAATTTATTCTATAACACAAATATAGGAAGCATACGCGAAACCCTTACAATAACAGAAAATCTTTATGAAAAAAACAAAAAAAACAAAAAAAAAACGTAAAAAATACAGTAAGTTGTAGCTTTTTTAATTCAATGCGTCCTTGGACGCACGAATTTGATTTTAATGGGTCCCAGCTAAAGTCTCTTAATGAATTGTAGAGTTTTTATTTATGAACTTGAAAAGCGGTGTGAGGGAGAAAGCTTTCTTTGATGAAACAAATAAAGCCGTCTAACCCTACCCTTCTATCCCAGCTTGTGTAATTCGTTTTAAGAAGATATTGAAATGTATTTATTTATCTAATGGTGGACGAAGAGATTATGTTTTCATCAGTAATCATAGATATTGGACAAAGCTTCTTCTTGGTAAGCGGTAAGGTCAAAATCGTGAATCAACATAAAAGAGCGGGAATCAATTAAATAAGAAATGGTCTGTGATACAGGGTTGCTTAACATTACCAGCACGCCATTTAGAGGTATTTTTGAGGAATACAGATCGAAAACGACAGCTTCTAGATAGTTTGAAGCGAAACATTTTCCTAAGATCTTGATGATTCTACATAAATTCCAAGCTTGAACTAACACATTCCTTCCAATTTGATTTACCAAACAGAAAGAATCCCATTATTTTCTGCTAGTGAGCCTGGATTTTTTCTTTGCATAAGGACTTGCTCTCGATATAAGATTTTGGTTCTCAACTACCGAGTGGGTCAAAAGTTTCGATGTTGGTTTGGGAATTTGGAAATTATTTTCGTTATAATAATAATTATAATAATTATTATAATAATAATAATATCCCAATTATTGATTAATTCCTTTTGATCTTTCAAAATCAATTGTCAAAGAATCCCATTTTACAAATATTTTGTTTAGTTTAAATAAGTCTTTCATTAGGAAACCTATTAGATTATTTAAATCTAAGTGGGCAACTCACCCCTCTTTCCTTTTCACGTGCACTGTTTCTAGGATGCTACGTGAGTCGACCCAAAAGTAATACATCCTAACACCTGGAACATTTTCTTTTTCAAAATCTTCTAATTAGAGTTATTGTAGAATTCTATATGTAATATGGGATGGAAAAACTTTAAAAAATGAATTTACGTGTAGATAAGAGTGGAAAGTTACTATGATTTTTGGGATGACTTATGAAAGGCTACCTGGGGATTTCTGCTTGGTCAGCACAAGTCGAATTTGAGAATGGTAGAAAGAGATAATGATGTGTTGTCAGTCTGGAACGAGCGGTTGAAGAGAACAGACGTAACATGAGTGTCTGTTCTCCAAGGCATTATTACTTAGAGGATAAAATAAAATATGAGCTTAGAAAAAACAAGAAAGTCTTGTATTTGTAATTAAAAACTATCTACAGCACAAGAAAAGAGATCCCAAAAGATTCTCAAGTAATTTCCAGACTCGAAGAACAGGGAGAATGTCGTCCAGCCCAACAACAGCTCCAATAACAGACCCAACCATATCCAGCCAAGATAATGGTAATAATTTATACTTATCTTCTTACTGTTCAACTATTATCTTGGCTGGATATGGTTGGGTCTGTCATTACAACACAAACTCCTTTTAAACGAGCCCCACGATGCTTCATATAGAATTCAAGTTTACAGTTGTGTTGGACACATTTAGGAATATGCTCAGTTTTTTAAATTATATATCACGAGGATCATTTAATGAATAAGGCGAATTTTGCCCAATGAGCACTGTTTATGGTTGCATTTTGTTTTTCAATGAAATCAATAGTGATGATTCCTTTCATATCCCACAAGAATGTCAGCATAAACTTCTTTACCAACGTGTTTCCTCTTCATCGTCTATCTTTTCGTAGCGGCAAGTCTATGTTTATCCCATTTGTAAAACTCTTTTGACTAAAACATAGTTCTCCATATACATCACACATTATTATGTAAATTGTATATGATTTGCACTTCTCAGCCACCAGAATTTGAATGTAGACCTGATTCATTGTTTTATTTGCCGGAGTTTTAAAAAGCCTCAAAAGTATTTTTTGAGATTAAAATAATTTTGCCATAAACTAATTACAAACAATCAAAAGATGACATTTATGGAACAAATTCGGAAAAAAACTCCCCTTATTTATTGAATCATCTATATGTTCATACAAGAGTAATTTTTGTTATATATTAATCTTTACTTTTCAAAAACCGTATGGTTTGTATGAGAGACTAAGATCATTAGATTTGTCACAAAACATCCCATGTTATTAGTACGTTTAAAATCCTGCAATTTTTCGTTTACATCACTAAGAAACAAAGGTTTACATAATATATGGTGTGAATAATTTTCATACTGGTTTTAATAAACCGGGTTTAATAAATAATTAATTGGTGTTATGGATCTATAATATTGATTTTATTATATTATTGATCTGTAATATTGATTTTTTATATTATAAATAATTTTATATAGAAACCAAGTAAAACATAATTGAAATAAGTGTAATCTTTTTTATTTAATATCGTTAGTGTTTCTAATTTAATAAATTTAATTTCATTAAATCTCAAATACTTACGTCCGCAGGGCACACATTTTTGCTAGTAAAACAAATGATAAAACGTTCGTTACTTGTAGTCAATATCCAAGTGTTATTTCCCGCGGTGAAGTATTGAGTACCGAGTTAATATTACATAAGGTTGTTGGACTGAATTTTGTAGTCCTTTTGTTTTTGCCGACGGCTAATTTGAGCCGAAGGGACGTTGATGTAAATCAGCTGCACTCCCTTTGATGTTTGCCAATGTCCAGCCATTTGTTCGACATTTGTCTGTACTGCTAAACTGACCGGAAGTGCGTGCAAACCTAACCTCAGGGTGAAAAGTAAGGAAACACTGTGTGAAATTGCGTAGTAATACTGCCGATGTGAAGGAGAGAATTGATCGCAAAAGAATGGTTGGAGAGAGAGAGAGAGAGAGAGAGAGAGAGAGAGAGAGAGAGAGAGAGAAAGAGAGGAGAGAGAGAAGAGAGAGAGAGAGAGGAGAGAGAGAGAGAGAGAGAGAGAGAGAGAGAGAGAGAGAGAGAGAGAGAGAGAGAGAGAGAGAGAGAGAAGGCTATCATGGTCTTCAAGGTCGCTTTCCCCCCTGTGGTATTGGTTGGTTGGTTGATTGATGAGATTTTACGGCATGTCAACCCATTAGGTCATTTTATGCCGAAGACGTTTTATTTTATTTATTCTTGATGTTCTATTTAGCCCATAGATGGGACACTAACAGGTACTACCATTACGAGTCAGATGAGAATTGGGAATAGTGGTGAAGAAGGGGCACTCCACATTCACCGAGCTCCAGAATTGGAACTTCACCATCTGATAGAGGTTAACGTCCTACCCGGACACTAAGATTCTAAGCCACCGCCCTGTAGCACATATATGATAAAGAAGGTTGGGGGCTTGCCATAAGGTTGGGACAATCATATAGGTGATAGGGCTTTATGAGCTGATTAATCGAACGGGTACCCTCCGACCAACCATCTAGCCTAAGTAAGTGTTGCATGTCATGGACTGCTCAGCCACCAGGATTCCGTTCTTAAGCATCACAGGTCGCCACCCACGGTCAACAGGTAGCCCCATTGGAGTGGTCTTAACCCTCTGCAGAAATATAGTTATTGTATTCTAAAGCCCCAACCAGCAGGGCTATGTGGTATTCGTATGAAATCGTTTGTTTCTTAAATTTTACATTCCTAAGCTTTTCAAATTCTACCATTGTCTTCAATCGTGAAATCCTTCTAACACCAACCAGTCTTTTTTCTTCTCACTTTTTCTTTTTCTTTCTTTCTTTCATTTTTATTTTAAAAAAACATGTCTGTGACGTCAGTTGATTCTATTTATTCATTTCGTTTCAACTTCCCCTTGTTTTATTTAAAATTGTTTTTTACTTAAAATGTCTTCTTTGTCTCTTTGATTGTGATAGCTAATCTTATTCCTCGTCTCTTCTTACTTCCACTCATTAGAAATAATCTGTTTATCTATTTGGTCTGTACATATCTATCAACACAGTGAGCTCACATCACTCTTCTCTGGGTTGAGCACCATCTTGGATTTGACTTACCTCTAGGGGTGGCAGAGGTGCACCAGACATACTTTTATGTGATGTCCCCATCTATAATATTAATACTCGTTTTCCTTAAAAGTACGACCCTTATCATCTTGCAATACACTCTTGTTAAGAATGAGACCGTCCCAAACTTCCAAGATTGAATGCAAAAATTTAAACCCTGATTATCTGGTGTTGATTATCCGGCGAATTCTTACTTCTTATATATATTTACCAACCCTCCGCACGAGCAGGATGCGACACAAGGTCAATTTGTTAAGCGGAGTTTAACAGGTTTGAATTCAGAGTTTTCCTTCTCCTAGACCGGTTGCCTAACCAAGGTTAAAGAGCCCAGTCTGCCCTACTATTTGCCTATAGCTGGAGGGAGAGTATGATTCATACCTTTCCCAAGGGTATTAGCGCTAAGTGAAATACAATGGATTTAAACTCGGAGCGACGAGTCCATTTCTCATGACTTTAACCATTACACCACGCGCTTCCTACTTCTTATAAGCGTCGTCACCTCAGCAAAATAATGGACCATTCTGTTTTTATTAGAAATAAATATAGGGAAGAAAAATGACATTGTATGAAGAAAAGTATAAGAAAGAAAGAATGAGCGTAGGGGAAAGATAAAGAGAGGGGTTGAGCGCGCGGAAGCGATAACACTAATCTGTTTCAATTTCAAAATATAAGACTATGCTTATTTTCGGGGGATGTTTTATTCTTCATGTATTAAAAAAACGAAGTAGAAAATTACAAAATTTCTAAATAAACAGAAATTACGAAAAATGATCTACATTTATTTACCATTAAAATGTTCTTTTATTAAAAAAACTCATTAATGACAATTCATTCAAAAATAACTACGGCTTGAAAGAATTGTCGCTTTAAACTATCATTGAGCTCAGATTTCCATATGATTGATAATCTGTCTAAAGGAATCCTTGCCTTTCATATACGCGCATTAATTTCGCTTTCTGTTGATGAGATATTACTACCTATGTACTTGAAAAATTACTTGTAGTTTAGTATTTTGTTGACTTCAAGTTTTTAAATCCGTTCAAATGACTTTTTTCACGAGTTTGAAAAAGAAAATCAGAAGCGTTCCTCGACTAACGAAGTTAATCTTCTATCTCTACACAGGGTACTTGTGTGTATGTATGTATGTATTTATGTATGTGTGCGTGTATGTCCAGAGGAAACTACGACAATATAAATATATATACACATTCACTATCACCAAACTTGTTTTACTGCAAAAATAATGAAGATTTTATTTATGTCTGGAAAGATATTTAAAAATTAGGAATAGTAAGAGAAGGGTAAGTCATTAGTTGTGTTCATGATTAAATTATAAATCAGTTATGTAAGACCAAAACAATCAATGGATCTGCGAGACTAACTTTTTTATTATCCACCCCTCTACCCAGGCAACGCCGGCCAGCCGCTTCTAATAAAATAAATACGAAATAATAAACGAAATATTAGTCAGATTATAATCTATTTTTACAAATTTGATTTGACGAATTCTAAGCCAAGGACATAAATAATACATTAAAAAAAATCTTTTTTTCTTTCTTTTTTTTTTCAAATTCTTTTGTTTATCGGATTAAATTGTTAAGAA
Source organism: Doryteuthis pealeii (assembly GCA_023376005.1). Taxonomy (NCBI): domain Eukaryota; kingdom Metazoa; phylum Mollusca; class Cephalopoda; order Myopsida; family Loliginidae; genus Doryteuthis; species Doryteuthis pealeii. The sequence goes on from CM042139.1 coordinate 46,006,823, forward strand.
GTTCAAAGTTTGACCTCTTCAAGATTATGTGTCCGATTGCGTCTAGGAAAAAAAAACAAAACAAAAAAAAACAAAGCAGCACAACTAAATCGATTATCGTTTGCATTAAGTGGCAATGAATTAATTGAATTAAAAATAAAACAAATCGCTCACCTGTATTAAACAATGTGAAAAACTATTGGATACACTCATAAATGGAGGTACTCTTTATGTAATGGTTATCATCGTAGGAAATATTCAAGGCGACCCGAGTTCAATTCCTGGACGAGGCGGTTGGCATTTCTCAAAGGTATGAATCCATCTATTTTCCCTCCACCTATGGGTAAATAAATCTGTTCAAATCTGTTAAACCCCGCTTAATAATGACCTTGTGTCGCATAAAATAAAGCTGTGGCTAAAATAATTAGTGGAGAGTGAAGAATTCAATTTCAGATGAAAATCATTTTATTATAATGGGTATTCGGTGTCTATTTGTAACCGAAACTACGTCACTGCTTACGCTACAATACTCTAATGAATTGCATTAGTTTATCAACAAGCGTTTAATTTATAATCAAAATCCTTAATACATAAAATAAAGAACAAAACTGCATTATATATACTCAGAAATTAAGTATGTAACATTAAAAGGTCAACATTGTTTATTAAAGCAAATTTTAAATACGTACTCGGTATTATTAATTTATATAAAGTTTGCTTTATTTTTATATAAATGTAACGTTATTTAACGTATAGAGTCTTCCGAGAAAAGTATTTACAAACAAGAAATATTCTTTTTCTATCTTAAACCTGAAAAGATTTGTGTATTTAACTGTATCCGATTTAGGTTTGCGCATGTCCGCTTATCATTATGAGTTTTAATTTAACATTTTTTTCATTTGACGCTCCCCGCCCATTAAAAAAGAAAAACCTTAAATATTTAGATTAATTTGAATTTGACAGTTGAAAACTTGGGTTTATTAGAAAGAAAACATTTATTTGAATTTTGGCAGCAGAACTATATATATATATATATATATATATATATATATAGTGTTTGTGGTGGTCACTGTTTCAGCTTTTGCTGGAACGGTGTACCAAAGGCAGTATTATATGTAGAGTGCTCAATATAAAATAGAGCTGTTGTATAATAAAATAAATATATAAAGACATTTGTAATATCTTCACCTGACGATTGCCTCGCATGAAACCAATATGGTCGTCAATGTTCCTTTGTCACCAAATAAATAGATATGTAAAACATTTATATATTATATTATATTATATTATATATATATATATATATATATATATATATATATATATATATATATATATTAGATTTCAAATATCTGTTTACATTTTTATTACAAAAGAGCGTGGCAAAAATACCTTTTACGTCATTTTGGAATTAATTTTTACACCACCCGGTAGGCGGTTGTTTTTGCTAGTTTCCATAACAGATTAACGTGAATCTTTCTCTCTCTCTCTCTCTCTCTCTCTCTCTCTCTCTCTCTCTCTCTCTCTCTCTCTCTCTCTCTCTCTCTCTCTCTCTCAATGGTTGATTATATATGCCCACCAAATGTAAAAAATGTTTGAAATCTTATACTATATATGTACTGTCTATCTGTCCGGAAATGAAGCTCTGAACGAAGATCAAACATTTTTCTCGGGTAGAGTTCTAAGATGAATCCTTTGTTGGTATTTATATTTACCCCTGAATTCTTTTAGGTATCACTATGGGCAAAATTACTGACTGTGATATGAAAAAATAGCAAAAAAACTTCGATAACTTTGCAAATTTAATGAATTTCTATATCGAGCATTTTCTTCATTAGAATCACTTGCATTACAGATAACTGTTGATATTGCGTTACTTTTCAAAAGACTATTATAATTGTGTAAATGATAATTAACATGCACACATTTATTTTGTAAACATTTTCACATTAAACACATCAAAAGAGAGATACTGCTATCCAATGGTGATCAATATAAGATTTTAAAAAGTGTATGATTAAAATTTGGCCAAATACTATATAACCCGGGTAAGACCGCAATCATACGTCTAGTATTCTGATAAAACTTTCTCGGCGTGAACAAGACACAACTTTTTCCCTTGAATCTATTCGTAACCCATGAATACACTAATACAATTCTTGATGTATTGATTTTAACGGCATCTCGACTCGTCTAGGATTATTTTATGCCTAGAAGCTATTTAACTGCACGTTTACATTTTTGGGTACTCTTTTTCTTTAGGGTTTTTCACCCGGTCATACTTAAATGATTAATTTTTAAATATATGTTTTCAATCCATAGATGAGACTCTAACAAATACTACCACACCGGAACAGAGTGGACCTGGAAGGAATGGCAATGAAGGGGCACTTCACACATCTCAGATTCCCAGAAGTGGATTCTTACCACCAGATACAGTTTAGAGTTACGCCTAGGAATTCCTTCTTATTCCTCTGTAGGGGATAGAGTCAGTGTATTCCCACCGACAGTGTAGTTGCGTCATATTAAACTAAACACACTAACAACTGATGATTTACTGAAACGCAAAGATCTGACCCTTCATGATTAGGGTGTCAAATACATGAAGACAACAGTGCTTGGATCTCATAAGCGGGGAATTGTCATTTACAATGTGCCGTTACCTTTATGTCTTAGCTACCCTAACTTAGAAATATACATGCAATATCAATGATATTAAGCACTCTTTTATTATATATATATATATATATATATATATATATATATATATATAGAGAGAGAGAGAGAGAGAGAGAGAGAGAGAGAGAGAGAGAGAGAGAGAGAGACAAAGAATGAGTTCATATAAACTCAAATAGAGTATGTATTATTTATATTTTTTGGACTGTTATCTTCATCTTTATTGTTATACACATAACGTTTCGGCCAATGTGTACCTGGCCTTCTTCATAATAACCTTCTTGTCGTAATCGGAAACCTTCCTGAGACTTCGAACCAAACCCTTTATTTAATCCATTAGGTTAGATTGTTCTCATTCCGTTATCTCTGACTGGGTACAAGTATTTGGCAATGCTGTGTATTCTATCTTATTTTCTTCTGTAGTCAGGATTGAACCAGAAGGTTCCAGAGTTTTACAAGAAGCACATGAAGAAGACCGGAGGGCATGTCAGCCTAAAGTTGTCTATATAGCAATAAAGTTGAGGACAACAATTCGAAAAATGTAAATAATACAAATTATCAAGCCTCATATGAAAAAAATCAGACTCTTAATAATAACTTTATATTTGACTAATATATCTATTTATTTACCAATCCCCTCCGCACGATCAGGATGTGACACAAGGTCAATTCCTAAAGCAGAGTCTAACAGGTTTGAATTCGGACTTTTCCTTCTTCTAGACCAATTACGAAGCCAATGTTAAAGAGCCCAGTCTGCCTTCCTATTTACCCATAGCTAGAGGGACGATTGGATGCATACCTTTCCCAAGGGTAGTAGCGCTATGTGAAATGCAAATAGCTTCGTCCAGGATTTGAACTCGTCTTGTCGTGTTCATTTCCTACGACGCTAATCATTACACCAGGCGCCTCTATTTGATTCATATAGGTTATCAGACATATTCTAAGCCCCAGAAATATGGCGAAGAAAGTAAATTCATTTCAATTTGAATCTCTGATACGAATCACGATTTTATGAATTAGCTATTCAAGTTGAAACTGAAACAAAAAATAAAAGCGACGAGAAAGTCGGGAAAAATATCGAATATTCTAATTCACTTTCCTTCTTGGAAATAAAGAAAATCAGCTAATAGAATTTCTGTTTAGTTTGTTATTTTACGGCATATCAACCCTTTTCGGATTATTTAATGCCGAAACAATTCATTTTGATATTCGGTCAACTTACAGTACCTGCATGTTGTTTGAATGGTCACTTATCTGAATTTTGAACAGGTTTATCGCTGCTTAACTTTGGTGATCTTGAAGTGTAGGATTTCTGACAATATTTTTTAATCACCAGCTCAGTAAATTGAAACCATCATCCTCAGCAATTCGGATTTCTTTCGAGAGTTTTTGTCAACACTCTGTTTTCTTTAAAGGTACATTTTCTTCTTCATGGTAGATGTTGTTGTTGGATTGACTTTTAGACATAGGGTGTATGAAAAGTCACGACTTGAATTTCACGGCACCGAAATGGTTATATGTAACGTCTCCCTACTGCAGATGCACTGACCACTGCGCTAAGAAGACGTTTGTGACGATGCCGACTCTTTGTACGGGACACGACGGTAGCGTTTCGTTTAGCAGCCCGTCGGGTTCTTCCTTCGGTGTGGGGGCGTTGTTGTCAGTGGGTAGAGAAGAAAAGGCCAGTGTACACGCGTCGTCGTCGTCATGGTCAATTAACTTATGTCAACAGATTATTTTCCTCTGGTTCTCGCTTCCAGGTCAAGCTTACTCGTAAGCTGGATCTTTACGTTTTATTTCATTCACAAATCTTTGCAGACGAAATGTAGTACACATGAATTCATTTTCTTTTTTTATAAATTTTATTGTCTCAGGCAGGGATTCAAGAGAGAGAAAAATATCTAATCGGCGTCTTACGTAGGTTTTCTTTGTATTATTCGTTAATCCCGACTTAAACGATCTGTCTTTGGCTCTCATTAACTTAATTCTTCCCATTCAAGTATCAGCTGCCAAGCCCAAAACTATAACTCTGACCCGAATCGTACAACGCCTGGCTTCCAACTGACTGCGTCTCAGGGTAGATGTTTAAATCCTTTTCCGTTCGGAACATCCTCGAACATTCCCGAAATTTCCACACGTGTTTATCTAGTTTAAATATCTTGGTCATTCCTAAGACATCTGTTTTCTAAGATCAAAAGACATCCAATTCCTCCCAATCGACATCAAGTCTGATATTTTGGCGAAATTGTTTATAAAAGAAAACATAGGTTCTCGTTTTTATTTATTTCTAGCTAGTAATGGGAAATTAATTATATCTCTCAATCAAAATTTTTTCCCTCATTATCATGTTTAAAACTATCCTCAGATATAATTTTTCAGGTTTTGAGACACATGTCTAGCCCATATCCAATTACATTACATATATTCTAACAATAAGTAAGAACTGGATTGACCAATGAAAAAACGCCAAACATGTATTTAAAGTCGCTGATAAATTATTCTAAAAATACTTGCCTAATGGGTTTCCTCCCAGCAGGATCAACAGTCAAGGATTAAACTGATACTGCATCTTTCTACTGCAAGGACCACTTTAAGGAATACTTCAAGGATCAGCAGACAAGGATTAAAACTTATACTATATCTTTCTACTTCAAGGAAGAAATCAAACTTTATGCCACAAGTAATATCATCAGAAACTAAACTACAACAGCGGAACTAAGCGCCTAAAATGGCGACTAGAATTGCAACAGTTGTAAGGGAAGATGTTTTCCCTACAAGATAGTTGGTGTCGTCCAATGGAACACATATAAAGATAACCCGAGGTTATCTGTAGTTGTTACGTAGTAGTATTCATAGTCGAGATAATAATTGTCGAGTAGCAAGTCATACTTTTTGAGAACTGCGCGTTGACTATTATATTCCTCTAAAAAAAAAAGTAATAAACCTTTTCCAGATTTTCAATGTTAATTTATTAATTCGGACACAACAGTAGAGTCCGATATTCTTCATTGTGATTGAACTCATCATTTAATCCCTCGGTTTAGATTATGCTGACTATATCGGTAGAAAAGAAAATTCCACATTTAAAAATGGGTATCCTGGGTATTACACTAAACTGTAACTGATGGGGAGGATTCAGTTATAGAGATCCCAGGATTGTGGAGTACCCTTTCATTATCATTACTCCCAGAACCAGTGGTCCTTCTCAGGGGAGAGACATGGTCACCGGTAAGTGGAAATGGCCAATTTTTATGAAAATGTTAGCCAGGAGAATATTTCTACCACGTGCCACAGTAACGTAGTTCGCATGCCGTGCGTTTGAGGACCTTGCTATATGTATATAGGGCATCTAAATTATTCAATATTCTTGCAGGTGTAATTGATTTTATAATATCTTTCCTTCCATTTTATTCAGTGTGAGTAGATTCCATATATACTAATGATAATATTGGTACTTAGAGAGTAGGGAATTAAGCTATATATATATATATATATATATATATATATATATATATATCCTCAACTAGCAAGCATTCCAATACTTCTACTTTTTCATGCATTTGTACTATTTTTGTTTTGCATCCAGAAATTGAAGGTAATTCTTTCTCCTGTTAATTTTCTGCTTTGAATTGGAGACATCTCTTATGCATAGCCTTGAGCAAACAGCTAGGGGCATTGGCCTCTACGTGAACTCAAATAAAACATAGTTCATGTGATTTTAATCAGGATGGTGCTATCTCCACAGTAAATGGTAATACTCTGAAATTAGTAGACCAGTTCTCATACTTCGGTTTCTATATCTCAACAGAAACGTAAATATACACATAGATAAAGCATTGACTGCTATTGACAGATTATCGACCATATAGACATCTGATTTATCAGATAAAATAGAAAGGGGTATCTTAAAAGATGTAACCGTGTCCGTACTACAGTATGGTTGCACTACTAACAAAGTACTTGGAGAAAAAGCAAGATGGAAACTACGCAAGGATGCTACGTTCTATTTTGGACAAATCACGGAAGCAGCACCCTACAAAACAGTAGCTGAACTACTACCCATCTTCCATCAAACGAACCATCCAAGTAAGGAAAGCTAGACATGCTGGAGTAGTGAAGTTGAAATCATAATCGACTTTCTATAGACTCATACGTATGGACACATGAACGTTGGGCGGCCAGCAAAAACTTACATTCATCAGCTTGGGGCGGACACTGGATGTCGCCTAGTATTTACCAAGAGCGATGGTCGATATTGACGGAGGACCAGAGAGCGGATTCGGATTTATATTGATGACTAAAATTAATCATAATGACCCATCGTTAATATATAAAATTCAAAACATTTGTAATTGACTTAAATCCTCAATGGTACGCTACTATTCGGAACTTGAGGATCTGAAATCTACTACTGGGTTAATTCCATGTCAAATCATCCAGAAAAAAAGTAAAATTCTCACCCACCCCTTTCAATTTTTTGATCTCTCCAAATTTGGTGGGGTTGGCGAAAAATGGCCACTTTTTGTAATCTATATTTGTCTGTAAAATGAGTTCCAGAGCTTCCCTACTAGTAAAAATTGGTTTATAAAAGCATTTTTGCCCACGAAATACAAAATAGCTTCGGTTCTGAGCAAATATCAAACTATCTTTTTGGTACAAATAATGTTCATATATGTGAAATAATAATAGAATAAATTGTCGTCGTAGACGGAGTGCCACATCGGGATATGGATCGTGCTATAAAAAAAAAACAGAAATCATCAATAACTTAAAATTGGTTGACTTTCCTGATAGTATGTTTGGTATGTTTGACTTTCCTGATAGTATGTTTGGATTCCTTAGACAAAAATGATTTTATAAACCAATTTTTAGGAGTAAGGAATCTCTAGAACTCATTTTGCAGACAAAAAGAGGTTACAAAATGTCGCCATTTTTCTCGATCCCCTCAAATTTGGAGAGCTAAAAATCGACATAACTCCGCCAATTTTGGAAATTGGAAGCTCAAATTTTGGGGATTGACTAATGTTATCATCATCTACACCTGGTGACATGGACAGGATGATTTTTCATGGAATTACCCACTGGTAACCCAATGAACCTTCCTTTGAGATAATGGTCTATATGAGAATTTTTTCATACACATTTTATGACAATTCTATTTTACACACAAAAATACACTCACACAGCACACATACACACACACACACACACACACACACACACATATATATATATATATATATATATATATATATATATATATATACATAGATAGATAGATAGAGAGAGAGATAGATAGATAGATAGATAGATATTCGTTATAAACCTATGGAGGGACAAACATTAAAGGAGTGTATGCTGTCGGCACGCCTTGATGATGACCTCAAAATCATCGGACTTAAAAGAAATATTTTTAATCAATCCTTGTGTACCTACATAGCAACATATCCACACTTGTACTTTAGTCTCATTTGAGGTATTCACACAACTTGGATGTATTTTACAGCAGTTCTGTTGCAGAAAAGAATGTCAGAATCAAAGACAATTTTAGCTAAAGTGTTTACTATGAAAGAAACAAAAACAATAAATCAAAAAGATAAAAGGAAAGCAAATGTTTCCGAGTTCTCTGATAGATATGCGAATTAACATACCACAGCAAAGAAATAAATGGTCGCCAGCAGATAGATAAATAGATAATGTTGCCAGTGTTGTGTCTATTAAATTTATTTCCGTATGTGTAGACAGAAGCATGTAGATTATTAACCCGAACCCGAATAACATCTATACGACGTAAAATGCAAATTCGAACGAATACGTGGGGACTAGTAAAATGGCTTTAAGATGTCATGGTAAACATTCAAAATAAAGCTTCTTATTCGCCTCAATTCTGTGACTAATATAAAATTCATAGGTTTGGCAATCCCTACGGAATTAAATTATTTTCTTATTCAAATTCTCTTTTATCTATCATTCATGATTCGCTGTGAAGATTTATCTGTAAGAAACATGGCATTAAAACCAAAGCCAAATACTCTTTGCATTTTCTTTAGTTTTTTTTTCTTTCTTCGTTTCGTTTATTTCATGTGGCAGGTTTCCTGCATAGCTTTTCGAGAGTCGGTCACGTTGTTATGTGTTTCTACATAAAATAACTGCAAGCAGCAAAAGCAAGCAAAAGTTTATGGCTCGGGCAGTGGGAGGGGCCGTCTTATTTACGGAGCTCCAAGATTCTACTTCAGTTTTATGGGCCAGTAGGTTTACTTATTGTGAATGTGCAATGCAAATGTGTACTACATGTGCATCTCGGGGCATTGCACATAAAAGTGAACAGAGAAAAAAAAAAGAGATGGGCGATCTCAAGTTTCAGCTGAGTTTAGAAGTTGATGATGATTTGCGGATGCTAGGAATTAAGACAGAACACTTGTTTTTCTAAGATTAAGTATTTTTCTAGCGGGATCTGTGGATATATCACAGGATAGTCATTTAATCTTTACAAAAATTTATATTTTAAGAGCTATTGCTAAATAATTCAATATGTAAAAAGTATAATAATCTTCATTTAACTCTCACTCACTTTTTCCTTTTTTTTCAGACATTAATCCTTGTCTCCACACTAAAAAAAAAATTCAAAAATAGTAGTATTTGTATTATTCGGACTAGGCTATGTGTCCACTTAACCTGACTCCTTTATCCAGTAGGCTAAGACAGTTCTAAGTGACAGTTATCTCTAAACTGCAGGTTCAATCCTGGTTAGGGGCAGCAGTAACATAGAATAATAATTAACACAGCTTAACGCCTCTACCCCAGATATGGTTAGTGGAATGAGAACAGGATACCTCCGTGGACTGAATAAAGGGTTAAGTTCAAAGTTTCGTGATGGCTCCCGATTACGACAAGAAGGTTCCCGAGTCCGAGAAGAAATACCTGAAGAAGGCCGGAGGGCACATCAGCCGAAACGCTGTATAGATAACAATGAAGATGAAAACAATAGTCGGAATAATACAAATAATACAAAAAAAACATACTAATTTTTTGTTGCGTTTTTTAAATAAGAAAAATATCATTGTATAGTATAATAACATTCCAAATTTTCTTACGCCAAAGAAAAATATTATCTATCAAAAAAATTAGAATATTTAACACACACATAATTCATTTCATTTTAATTGTTTTTATAAATAATAATTTTCTTTGGCGTAAGAAAATTTGGAATGTTTCTAGTAAACTTATTAATATAATCGTATCTGAAGCGCGTACCTTAAATTTTAGTTCTCAACACAAAGAAAAATATGGACCGAGGTCCAGCTTGTAAGTCAGAGAACTCGTAAGTTGCTGCACTCGTGAGTTTGTATACATTATTGAAAGTTAATTTCAAAATCTTTGTTTACTTATGTATTGTATATATTTACCCAACCCAGTCACTAATAGCAGAATGTACCACACAAAGTATTTTTTAAATAGAGTTAAGCTGGTTCTAATTCAGATTTTTCCTTATCTTAAGATGGTTACTTTATCGAAGGTAAAGAACCCGGTCTGCCCTACTATTATAATAGCTGAGAGGAGGAACAAATGGATACATGCCTTTCCCAGGGGCATTAGTGCGAAGTAAGACGCGAACTCGGGTCGCCCATTTCATTTTTACGACGATAAACTTTATACCAGGCACACTTTATTGTTTGGCAGAGAATTTGAGTTTCTTGACTATGAAATATAAACTACCAAGACTTCACAGAGAGCTTGCGGAACTACTTATATATATATATATATATATATATATATATATATATATATATTCGGTTATCGAGCACTTTTTACTTATTAGATTTCTCCTAGCGGTTATATGAATATATATATCGTATATACATATATATACATATAAATTGTTTTTTCTTTTGGCCAAATACTGTACCAATAGATTATTTTTTGTTGGTACGACTATCTTGGTCTTTTCTTCTTTTCAAAAAAAATTTTTCTCCCTGGTTGATGTTTGGTAGTATATTTTTACAATCAAACTATTTGCTGGGTTTTTTCTCACTGCATGGATTTACCAACACGCCTGGTATATTAAATGATATATATATATATATATATATATATATATATATATATATATATATATAGAGAGAGAGAGAGAGAGAGAGAGAGAGAAAATAGAGAAACAAAGCTGTCCAAAGGTGAATATATTCTTGATGGTAAGGTCGATGTTAAAACGTTTCCTTTTTTTAATAAACTTTCTTCAGGACATTCAGATGGAAAAGTTGTCTGAACAGTGATGGGTGTTTTTGTTTTTAGATAACGAGAGTTGGGATATTATATACGTAGAATGGCTCATAACCTAATTTTGAACAGCGTTCATTCTTGAGAATTAAGAATATGATATATATATATATATATATATATATATATATATATATATATATATATATATTATATATAGAGAGTTTTATAATTTGCTTGAAGCATTGTGTATATATTTGTTTGGAGGTTGATTTTGAAGGCTATCACAATGCAGATGTAAAGAAAAATAACACATAATAACATAATAAGTCGTCTTTATTGGCATTTGCCATAACAAGACGACGTCAGTTCCAGTGATCTTCTGAAAAAGAGATTTTATCTCGAAAATTCAAGAATAAAGTACAGGTTAACACACAACACCATTGTTACCTTGTTATTTTTCTTTACACCTACATTGTGATAGCCTTCAAAATCAACCTCCAAACCAATATATATATATATATATATATATAATAAACAATCTACCTCAATCACTTGGCTTTGATGTTTAAAAACAGTAGCATTACCCCAAAAACAAGGCGTAAAGGTTAACGTGCTCTTGTGCGGCATGGTAGTAAGCGAGTTCGAACTCCAGTCACGCTATTACGTTCATTTTTGGACTAATACGCTGTGAAAAGGTAGGAGCCCTATCATTCCCACAGCAATCGGTTAAATTGTACCAATATTGTTATTCTGTAAGGATGGCTTTGACATTAAGTAACCCACGAAGGTTGATATGCCATTGAACCAAGAAACCAACTTTTATATGAATTTACACGGATCAACCTTCTACAAATTTTAGACAATAACAACCACGTACTTATAAAGGGGACGGTTTAGCTCAGTCGGTAGAGCATTGGCCGGAATCGCAAGGGTCATGTTTCGATACCGTTTCCCGCTAACTAAATGCATGAGTAGCACAAATTGGGCAATCTGGTTTGTGCGGTAAAATAAGGAGCAGACGGCAGGTGTGGCGCCCACCTCAGCAAGCTAGCGAAAAGGAGATAGACAACCTCGCTCTCCGGCTTATATCTACGATAGGCCACTCCGCGCCAACTTATGATCAGTATTGTCTTTAACTGTTCTAAGCTCATAAGTATTTGAACAATGTCAAGATCATTGAACATTTCAGTGGGCAATTACTTTTTTTTTAAATAGCAAAGTGAATTAAAACATTACTTAAAAGATATGACGCCTGAAATATTAAGCTGTCGATTCTGGCGTCTCAAGTGTTAAATGTTACAAGAATTCAAATATAAAAGATGTAAACATGGATGACGGTTTTTATTGTCAAGTATATTAATACTCGGACGATAAGATAGTCACTCATTTTTCAAAAGGTGTTAAAGGATATTTAATGGTAAGCAGCACGAATCATCTATTCTTTTTATTTTCTTGAAAACATTAATTCTACAAGCAAAAGTATGCACCTTCTGCGTGCAAATATTTAAATATTAATGTAATAAAATATTACTAGCAGGACCTGTGAATATAGTTATTTACTAAGCTTAGCTTAGATGTGGCTCACGGTCAGAAGTTTGGGGCGCCTAATGAGAATCGAACTCATTAACAATGCTCTGCGAATCAAGCTTGCTAACCATTACAGCACGTAAGGTGCCAGGACATGTTGATATACAACACTATGATCATTTAATTATTACAAAATGAGATAGGGTTACTCAAGAGCTATTGCGTAATAGTTCAATATGTAAAAAGTATAATAATCTTGATTTAATTCTCTCTCACACTTGTTTCTTTCTTTCCTTCTTTTCATTATGTTCGATTGAGCCGATTAGCGTTATTGCCCGCCCCCTTTCTATGTTTTTGCCTACTCTCTTTTTTTCTTTCTTCTTATATTTTTTTCTGTGCAGTATATCCTTTTTCTTCGCTTTCTTTCTTTATAATACAAAACGGAATGGTACACTATTTAGCTGAGGTGATGATACTCATAAGAAATTAGAATCAGGAATTACATTTTTGCACTTTATCTTGGATGGTTTGGCCAGTCTGATTTTTAAACAGAGTATGTTGCAAGATGATAACGGTCGGAAGATTAAGGAACAAGAATATTGATATATAGATATTAAATTAGAAAGACCAACGAAACTAAATAAAATCGAATATGAAATATTATCATAGTATTAGAAATCAGTAACAGCAAATAATTATTTGTTAAATCTATTAAATCAGTTTTGTTTAAATTATTATGCAAATTATCCCCTCCATATACTATGTAAAACTTTTAGGATTTTAAATTAATAATATGGGAAATGTTTCGGTAAATCTAAGTCAGCTATACTTTAATAGAGACATCGTTAATAAATAAGATTCTAATTAAGTTTAAATAATGAGTAATTCATAATCGTTGAGGATATAACTTAAATAACAGAGGAAATCATGACGTCAGTGGTGACGTAGTTTCTGTTACAGGCAGACAGTTACATATGAAATAAGAAAAAAAAGTTTCCTTTATGCAAGACGAAATACACATTAAAAATTGTACTTAGTCTGGGCTCTATCCCCCTCCCCAAATGAGGATTATATAATTATTTACTGTATTCTTACAACAGGTTATCAAAGAAGTATCTCAAAAAGTAACACTTACACATATGATTACAGTATCTTTCCTTAGTGATCTAGTTTCAAAGACTAAGGAAGTGGGTTCCATCCTCATTGAATTCTCTATTTTTGTGGCTTTGTGCTATATTTAGAGAAATATTATGATTGCTGAGCCAAACCTTGATTTTCAAATGTGGTTAATTTGTATGTATTTATCATTATCATCATTTTGGACTGACATCACGGACTTCCATGGCTATCTGATCTCTTGTTCTATCGGTCATCGATTTTGGCAGGCCCACTTCCCGACAAGCTGTATCCATACAGAGCTGATCAATATAAATAGTTGGTAGTCGGTCTACTCTGGTGTGTCTATGTGTAGATTTCTAGTGGATAACGTCACTTTTGACTTCGTCCTTACTTCTCCAGCCGTATCCAGTGTGTTTTGTTCGTCTTATTTGGATAGTTTGCGTGATAGGAGGTAAGTGGTCGTACAGCTTCTTTGTGTAGATTGCTGCTTTCAGGATTTTGTTGTGCGGCATCCTGGTGTAGTTCCGTCCTAGTTTTTTTTTTCGAATCCCTTCATCAAAGTCTAAGTGGGGAAACAAAACAAACATAAATATTTGGTTTCGTTTGATGGATTTTACGGTATTTCAATCCTTGTTGGGTTATTTAAAGCCAAAGACGTTTTGTATTATTTATGCTTGATGAGTATTCAAAATTTTCTTTACAAACTCAGTTTTTTTTAAACATTTTCTCAAAATTCATTTTTTCTATTTAACCCATAGATGGGAGCATAACAGGTACTCCCACTCCGTATCAGAGTTGACTTGGGAGTAATACTGAGGAAGGGATTTTTCACACTCCCCAGATCCCCAGAATTTAAACTTTAGCATAAAGATTTGAATATTAAGATTGGTTGATTGAGAGATATTCAGGACCCCCTTTTAGAGTGGATGTTTTTTTAACATTCTGCATGGGATACAGTCAGCGTATTCTATGCCACATCAACAAGGTATTGACATTTGTTATGACAAAATCAACGAAACTACGTCATTGAATAATCTTCAGTTTGAATTCAGCTTTCAATGGGCATATTTTTCAGAACCATATAATTTTGTGTGCGCAAATTTTTAAACAATTTATTTTGGCATTTGTCTGTGTCTCTGAATGAATGTCTTAAATCTACTTCCCATCAAACTATTCTTGTTTTACGTATAAGAATAATCTATTTGCACGACTCACTTTGCCACCTTAGTCGGTCAGTTGTAAAATGAGAGTGACGTGCGTTCGCCACCCTTCAACTGGTTGGGGTGTCAGTTGACTATTCGCAGTGGAACGCAAGATCTGATGAAACAACTTTACCATCAATTAGGGCCGCGAAACCCTTCAGAGTTTGAAAACGTGTCAGTCTCACCTGCTAATACTTATATAGTGAAAGGCGGTGAGACATCAATTTAACAGTCAGGATTTATTCATTTTTCTGCGACTTTGTTCATATTTGTATCGATCTATATCTGAGCTACCTCTCGACGGTAGCCCTGTCGGCTAGGGCTTTAGAATACACAGACTGCACCTCTGCAGAGAGATGACCCTTCCTCAATGGGGCCACACACACACACACACACAGACACACACACACATATATATTATATATATATATATATATATATATATATATATATATACCAAGCCCTATGCATGAGCAGGATGTGACACATGTTCAATTTCTTAAGCGGAATTTAACAGGTTTAAACTCAGTTTTCCTTCTCCCAGATTAGTTACCTAACCAAAGCTTAAGAGCCCATAGCTGGAAGGAGAGTAGTTAAACGTATACCTTTTCCAAGGGTATTAGTGCTATGTGAAATGCAAACAACCTCGTCCAGCTTTTGAACTCGGATCAACGAGTCCATCTCCTACGACTCTAACAATTATGCCACGCGCCTCCATTGTATGTTAATAGACGCATAGGGAAGGCATGGTCTGCCATAGATAGATTAACAGTCATATGGAAGTTCGATCTTACTGACGAGTTAAAACGACAATTCTTCCAAGCCGTAGTTGTGTCAGTGCTACTGTATGGCTGCACCACTTGGATCCTAACGAAACACCAAGAGAATAAGCTTGATGGGATTTGGACATGAATGCTGCACGGGATATTAAACAAATCGTGGATACAACAACCTACAAGAAAGTAGTTGTACGGACAATTGTCACCTATCACACAGAACATCCAAGTGAGACGAACATAACATGCAGGGCACTACTCGAGAAGCAAGGATGAACTCATGTGACGTATTCCTATGGAAACCAGCACATGGACCTGCTATAGACGGATGTCACTTATGAGTTTTTGCATTGCTTCTACAGCAGTGTGCTGCATGTCTTCTTCGTCTCACTCGGATGGTTTGTGTGATAGGGAGCAAGTGGACGTACAGCTGCTTTCTGATGGGGTATTGTTTTCACGATTTATTTAATATGGCACCGAGCATTCTTCCATTTAGCTAATGCTCTAGGCCCTTTTTTAAGGGCCAAGTGGTGCAGCCATACAATAGCACTAGCATGGTGGCGTGTGGTGTAATGGCTAGGGTCGTAGGAAATGGAGTTCAAATTTTAGTCGAGGCTGCCTACATTTACCACAGGTCTAATACCCTTGGGAAAGGCATGCATCCACTTTTTCTCTCTCCAGCTATAGGTAAATAGCAGGACAGACTGTGCGCTTTAACCTTGGTTAGGCAACCAGGTTCGGAGGAGGAAAAATCTGAATTGTGCGGAGGGGTTGATAAATATGTACAGTGGCACTAGTATTTAATATCTGAAGGTAACAAAAATATTCAAATTTGAAATAAATTGTTACAAAGATAAATGTTACAAAACATAAATCCATTCCTTTTCGTCTCGGCTATGGTTAAATATTAGAGAAAGTTAGTCTCTTTAGTTTTGTTAAAGCAACTGGTCAAGGAGAAGTTGGACATCACCTCACCTACTGCCGTATGAAACATCCTCCTATCCACAATTCAAGTCAGGACACACATATACGTATTTAGCCAATATTTTCGTAAGAACAAGATAAGACACATGGACAATTCTTAAGACAAGTTGTCATACCAAGGTTAAATATACCATGGCTAAAGAGAGGATAATTGTATTCATATATTTCCGAAGTATAGAAACACTATGTGAAATATAAACACCTTCGTCCATGATTTGAACTCGGGTCCCCATGTACATTTGCAACGAGGATTACCAGTACATCACAAGCCTCTGGTCTCTCTCTCTCTCTCTCTCTCTCTCTCTCTCTATATATATATATATATATATATATATATATATATATATATATATATAGAGAGAGAGAGAGAGAGAGAGAGAGAGACAGAGACAGAGACAGAGACAGACAGACAGACAGACAGATACAGAGAGAGTGAGAGACTAACTCATCTCGATTTTATTAAATAAGGCTGCAATCTCGAACTATTTCAAACAAACATATTATGTATACATTTTCAAATTAATATGTCCGATATTTAAACATTTTCTTATCAATCATATATATATATATATATATATATATATATATATATATATATATATATATATATGTGTGTGTGTGTGTGTGTGTGTGTGTGTCTGTGTGTGTGTGTGTGTGTGTTTATAATGCTCGAAGCAAAAGCATCTGGAAATGCCGAATTGTAACCAGAATATAGTAAAACTTTCTACTCACCCTAGCATGCATTCAGTTCGTGGAAAATGTCAAACGTAAAATAACAACTTTCTTTCACTTTCTCCTTTAGAAAGATTAGTTAAAGTCACAATAATTGATTAGATTTGATTAATCAGGAAAATATCGAAAATTTACTTGAAATGGTCCTTCCCATGATTTTTTTGAAAGAATCAATAACTTTAGAGAAAAAGTGTAATAAAAGCAACAGATAAAAAATCTTTGTAACAACACTAAATACATCTGACTTCAAAGTAAAATTAATTTATAAGAGAATTGGTAACTAATATTTTTTTCCTTTTGGTTTTCACTCTTTTCTAATTCTTTTAATTTTTGTTGTTGATGAGACCCAAATGAAAATAATGCATACAAGTAGCGTGTTAATTTAAAAAATGTAAATTAGAATTTTAAGAGATTTTCTTCTTATCACGTCGTTTTGCATTCTTTCACTCAAGCGAACAATTCAAATCGAGAATCTGTTGCTATGATTCATTTTATTTTTCTTCGTTGAAATCAAATGAAAAAACAATAATTGTGAACGAATGAGAATTTAAAAGACTTTCGTTAAAAGAGCAATAACGAAATACACTGATATTGAAATTTATTCTTTAAGCCAAAAGCGAATTTTGTTTTAAGACGGTCATTACGTTCAAAATATAATGGCCTTTACATTTTCACGCAGTTTTATTTCAAGAACGGCTTTATGTCAATTCTCATATCCCCATTCCTGATTTAATGTGTATTTCCATTGGTTTTCTCTATCAAAGACAAACAAGAACTGTTCTAGGAGCATGACATGGCAAATGTAATCGTTAATAAACATCATTTTTGAAAAGTGTTGAAAACATAAACTTTCTTTTACTTGTTAAAACATGAACTTCAAAGAAAACATTAAAGGTCATGGAATTGCATAAATTGTACGTTTATATTTACATTTTTGTAATATATTTATTGAGTGAATTTTAAGGGCATGTCAAATCGTCTATGGTTATTGTATGCTTAAATATTAGTGAATGGCATTCATCGTATGCTCAATATTTACAATTGTTATGTAAATACTTAAAAGATTTTTTTGCATATCGATGTCGACGAAATTGTAAACAGATTTATTTGACCCATGGGCAGAACCATAATAGATACTACTACACCAGGTCAGAGTGGACCTAAGAGTAATGGCATTGAAGGAGTGCTCAACTCTCCCCAGATTTTCAGAGCTCATGGATCAGATTCACCCCTTTTTGAGTTGCTTTTACCCTTCTGAAGGGGATACAGACAGCCTATTCTGAACTCTGCTGATGGTTGTGTTTCAGAAAATATCAAAATGATACAGCCGTGCTGCCTTGAAAATAACTATTTCAAATTCAACCTTCAGATTTATCTTCAATACTGACTATAAACGTTGGCTAGAAATAGTCAACTATTTTGTAATAGGTCGTTGATATATAATGACCTTGTTTTAATTTAGCAAAGGATCAGGGAATTTATGGGCATCGAACTTACGAGCGTAGAGTCAAGGGAGACGAGTTTGTTAACCATCGTTCTTCAAAAGATGGCCTCTTAGCATAACATTTTGGAAGAGTGTGTTTAGAATAATAACTTATTAAAAGCAGCTATTCACAATGAAAATGTAAATTGTGCATGTACCAACATGTTGTTGATGAATATTGACAATATGTTTGGAATTGATTTCATGAACTTTTATTGATCCGTTTATCGCAATCAGACAGACTAAATCAAGATTATAAATCTAAATCTAATGGTTATAAAAGCATAGTGCCCGTAAAATATGGTGTAGTTATTTACGCATGAATGTGCGTGTTCTGAGTATGACAGGAAAAAGGGATCCATGGAGTGTGAAGTATACCTAAATTATCATTACTCCCAGGTCCACCCTCACCCAGACTTATAGTACCTGTTCACGACTCATTTATCGGTCAAATAGATATGTTTAAAAATTATTTGATACGAATATTTGAAACTATAACTGTGTTCAAATTCTTCATTTAAGATAGAAATACTATATAACTGTAAATTATTTGGAGTTAATGGTCACATACATGTTTTTATATTTAAAGAAAAAAAAGATTTCCAATACTGACTTCGTTGGAAACGAAAAGATACTGAAAAAGTGGCGAAATAACACATTTGGAAAAGAAGTGCTCAATACGTACTTAGAGCCAGTTTAGAGAAATGAATCAGGAACAGATGTTTACTCTCCAGGGTTTACCAACAAAAACATAATCTTCTGACAGAGTTTTTATGAAGATCATTTTTCCGTCCGTCTGTCTCCACCCCCCTCTCTTTCTCTCTCTCTTATTTTGTGTCACCAGCACTCAAACCCTAACAGAACATTTTATAATATATATATATATTATAATATATTTCTATTTTTGGGCAGGGTTTCCTATAACCAAACCAATCCAATCATCATCATCACCATGGGCTAAGAAAACACGGATATAATGCCAATATTTCGCCAACCGTCCCTAGCATTCGTTGCCCCCGGCTGGTCCTCTGCAACATCCAATATCCGCACAGAGCTGGTTAATTTAAGTCTTTGCTGGACGGCCCGCACTGGCGTTCCCATGTGTTGGCTTCCACATGAGAATGTCGCTTATAAGTTCGTTCATGCTTTTCCACCAGTGTCCAACATGTGTTCTCACTCGGATGGTTTGTGTGATAGGGGACGAGTGACCGTACAATTACCTTCTACGATTTGTTCAAGATCACACGCAGCATTCTTTATATATATATATATATATATATAGTGTATATCGATACTCATAGCGTTTGATATATACGTAAAACAGAGAAAAGATGACGCCTGCTATTTCATATGTTTAGGTATGTCTATGTGTCTAGACTTATTTATGTCTTTGATGTTCAAATATCGATTCTTATGTGACCATCAAAGTTAAAAGACATTCAATCAGATGATTATTGCACATAAATCCCGTCATAGTCTATGTATTGTGAGCCAAAAAAGAAATAAAACTTACTTTATTCTGTGATGATTCTAATTTCATTATTCCACGGATCATTTTGAGGAATATTCTTCTCTTTGGTGTCCATTGGTATTATTTTTTTTATCTTGGCCTTTGCATCTTTCAGCTTTCCAAATGTTGTCTTAAATTCATTACCATCATTTTACGAGCCGATTAGATTCTTATTCTAACCTTTGTTGCTTTTATCACTTCGTATTTGCTGATCTAAGCTAGATGGGAGCTGGACAAGAATGTTGCGTATGATCTTGAACAAATCGTAGAAACAACACACCACAAGGAAGCAGATGATACATCCGAATGGGATGAACAAGACACTACTGGAGAAGCAAGCACGAACCTATAAACGACGTTCTCATGCGGAAGCCAGGACATAGGCACGTCAGTGCAGGCCGTCCAGCAAATACCTACATTGACCAGCTCTGCGCGGATACAGGATACTGCGTAGAGGACCCCCGGAAGGCAATGAATGATAAGATCAGTTGGAAAGATAAATTTTAATGGATATCCATTCTACTAGCGCGACATGATGATGATGATGATGATGATGATGATGATTTGCTGATACTTACTTCGGGAGGTTAAACAGTGAATCAGTATATACGATTAAAAAAAGAGAATAATCTTAAACAAATTAGCAATATCGCTTCTCACGCTCAACCTCTCTCTCTATCCTTCTCCTACTCTTTCTTTCTTTCTTATTATATTTTTCTGAGTAGCACATCCTTTTTTCTTCATTTTCTTTCTTTATGATAAAAACAAAATGGTTCATTATGTAGCTGAGGAGACGACACTCATAAAAAAAAGAATTCAGCGGATAAGCAACACCAGAAAATCAGGTTTTACATTTTGAATGTTATCTTGGACGATTTGGACGTTTTCATTTTTAGCCAGAGGGTGTTGCAGGATTATAAAGGTTGTACTTTTAAGGAACATGTGTATTTATATATCGATATAATCTTTATTGCTTTCTAGAGGTTCATTCCATTTGTCAACGAGCTTATAGATCCCACGCTTATAAGCTTCTTGAGGTTTGCATGCAAAATAGGAGACCAAGTCTTGTTCAACATCTTCCCTTAATGTCAGTCTAAACAAGTAATAATCAGAGGGAGTAAAGTAAGGAAAATATGAAGAATGAAGCAATCTTTCCGAACCAAACCCCTCTAAGGGGTCTTTAGTCTATTGAGCTGTGTCAATTGCACAAATCTTTTAACTAATAACTCAACCCATTTTTGGTATTTGCTAATTACGCCGCTTAATTTTATCAAACTTATTTACCAATTGCACATCATCTTTGAGCCTATCTGAT
>CM042139.1:46033342-46035842 GCA_023376005.1 Doryteuthis pealeii
AATTTTAAGTTTCAAATTTTATATTCTTGGATTCTAAAAAAAATATTTATTTAATAACTACTTTAGTTTATTACTGTTATCTAATAATGTTTGTAAAACACTATTGAAAATTTAGCCTCCCCCCTCCTTTAAACAGAAAAAATATGCATTTCTGTTGTTTTTCTTTTACAAGATAATTGCAAATTAAATAATTATCGAAATGAGTGAAAAAAAAATTATCCTTTTAGTTTTTATTTTACATTTATTTTACCGATTTTTGGTACTTATTTTTTTGTCTATTCACACATTCGATCTTTTGTTTTTTTTAATTTATACTGTATTTAGTTTCGAAAGTATATAACACCACCTATATTTTACCCCCCCCCCACACACACACACACTCACACACCTCAAAATATAAGGGAGAGGGTAACGTTGAGGGTCCTGAAAAAATGATAGAGTTTTGAAAAAATAACTGATGCATTATACAATTCATTCATTGCTAAATAAACATTTAACATTTCATTAAAATCAGATAATTTCTTAAATTTTGGTAAAAATTTTTCAATCGGGAGGTATTAAATTTATTTTGTAAAATACGGATTTTACGCAATCTTTGGAATTGCCTAGTATAAAATGTATTAAAAATAAATTACATGTGTAGTATTATTTTGCTTGTTTTTTTGTTTCTTTTTTTACTGATGCTCATTATGTTACTACTTTTTGACTCAGACAAAATGGTGCATATCGCATAATTGCGTCCTGACCTCCTGCCCTAAAAACAAGCGGTGCCTGCTAAAAATCAGATCCATGCTACTTATGATCTCCCTAGCTGGTTGAAGGCATTTTTCCGAAAAGTTAATGCGATATGAAAGCGATATTTTACCCCCTCCCACCAAATCTTTTCTCTATTATGTTATATTTTTCCGTGTATATTTAATTTATTAATGATCTTACATTCAGCTCTCTTAGAGATTTGAAATAATCCTTGTATAAATCTATAGGTGCGCAACTGCATCGGCATGCACTGTAGATATACGGAGGATATAGATGATCAAAAATAGAATCTTCCTCAACATACCGGTTGATTTGAATATATATATATATATATATATATATATATATATATATATATATACAAATTTATGGTACTACTGATACAACATTGGAATTCGAGTATAGGAATCATACTTTATTTAATAAAAAATGATCGACTACCATGGAAAGAGAAAAATAATTAGGATTAGACTTACGAGTGCTTTCAACCGGTGCTTTTACAAAAGGGAACAACCTGTAAATCATTTTAAAGTCAACAAGTATATAATTCAACTAAAAAGGAGTAACAAAAGGTGATGATTGGAGCATCGAGAAGAAGGGAATAAAAATAAAATATAATGAATCCATTCCCTCTTAAGTGACTCTCGGTTGGATGAGTGCATATATAAAGGTATACAGGAGTAGATCTAGCATAAATATGTTTGATAGATCTTATATATATATATGAGAGAGAGAGAGAGAGAGAGAGAGAGAGAGAGAGAGAGAGAGAGAGAGAGAGAGAGAGAGAGAGAGAGATGAACCGATTTATATTGAAAGATGAATATGAACAGATTGATAGATTATCAGATATGAATAGACTGTTATATCTATCTCAATCAGTTCATATCGATTTATTTATTCATCTATCTTTATCTTGGTCTGTATGTATGTTTGTCTGTCTGTCTCTTTATCTATATTTCTCTTGGTCTGTCTGCATGTGTCTGTCTCTTTCTCTTCCAATCTCTATCGATCTATTTTTCTCTTGCTCTGTCTGTGACTCTCTCTCTCTCTGTCTCTCTTCACACACACACACACACACACACACACACACACACACACACACACATATATATATATATATATATATATATATATATATATATATATATCAGTCTCTAATCAACATATCGATCTTTGAAATACAAAAGTACCTCGAGAGAGAAAGAAAAAAATCAAGCATATTATATTTGTTTAAAATGACTTCTAAACTTTAGAAAACAATTTAAGTATAAAATCATTGGCTGGAATTTCACTGTTATCTTTTTTCTATTTGTTTATACTCTGTGTGTACGTGTTTATAGATTCAAATGAGTCCACCTGCTTTTAATATGATTATATGTAGGCACATGGTATAATAGTTAGAAAATCGTAAGAAATGAACACGTCGTCCAGAGTTCAAATCATGGACGAGCCTGTTTGCATTTCACAATGCACTAATATCCTTGGGAAAGGTATGCATCAAACTACTCTCCCTCCAGCTATGAGTAAAATAGTAGGACAGACTGGGCTCTTTGATATTGGCTATATAAATAGTTTAGAAGAATGAAAACTCTGAATTCAAACCTATTAAACTTCGCTTAAGAAATTGACCTTGTATCACACCCTGCTCATGTAGAAGTGTTGGTACATCTAATAATAATGGATATTGAGTATTGGTCTGTAACCGAAACCATATCAGTACCCAAGTCACAATTCCCTAAGTTAT
>CM042139.1:46040842-46083342 GCA_023376005.1 Doryteuthis pealeii
TGCCTCTCAAACCCTCTTTTATGGGACCGAAGAGATTATATTCTGAAGGTAAACATTATTCTCGTGACAAGGAAGTGAAATCTGTAGTGATGCAGTGGCTCAAAGAACAGTCACCAGAATTTTAAGAGACATGCTACATGCTCTCATTCGAAGGTGAAACATTGCTATTGAGAGAAACGGTGATTATGTGGAGAAGTTGTGATGTGATACACAGAGGACCAGCTTCATTTTGATGTATGATACATGTTCCTGTGTTAGTAATTATTCCTGTCCTAAACAAAATGTAAATATATATATTATTATGATGGTATACACAGGAATAACCTACTCGAGTTTCACCATAAGGATATATGGTGAAAATCGAGTAGGTTCTTCCTGTGTATACCATAATAATAATAATAATAATACCATTAATATACCATTATAATAATAAATTTGCTTTACTTACGTATTGAGCACTTTATATTTGTTATATCGCTGTCTTATCATTGTGGAACTTGCATCTCCTAACCATTTTGACCAATTTCACCGGTAAGTCACCATTTTCATATAAAATCACACACACACACACACACACACACACACACACACACACATATATATATATATATATATATATATATATATATATATGTGTGTTATGACCTGTTTAGGGGGCAATAAATAAATACTCAACACGGAGATAGAAGTAAAGAACAGATGTATTCAACACATATCAAGTACAAAATGAGGAGGGTTTCATTAGTACAAACTACACGAAGACATGCACTTGCTACTTCCCACTTGAGCAGCTTTGCTCTGCTAAATATACTCTTTGGCTAAGTCCATCGTTCTGGTCATAGGTGAGTCACCAATAACACCCCTCCCCCAAACCTAAACTCCGAAGGAGTCTCAATATTTTTTCTTTTTTGGGTTAATATTGATTAATTCAGTCCTTTTCCTTTTTCTATGAGACTGACGTTTTGGGGGGCTGGTTGCGGAGATGGTAAATCAAAAGTATCAAAGATTACGTCCATGATCTCCTTCCGTTCTTGTGGACCACTATTAATGTCGTCTGACGATCGCTTCCTCAGCTGGTTCAGATGTCTCTTGTGCGAGAATTTTGGTCCGTCGATGATATACACCATATTTCCAATTGTTTTTTTAATGGTGCCTAATTCCCAGAACGTTTTATTTGCTTTAAATATTTTAAAATACATTTTTTCTCCTGGAACGTAGCGTTTTGACGCTGTTTGATTTCTACTGGGTTTGATTTGTCTGGGAAGTAGTTTTTCAAATACGGATCTTATTTTGCGTGCGAACATTATTTGTGCGGGAGGTAATTCTGCTGGTGTATTTGCGTTATGTGTAATCCTATACACTTGTAAAAACTGTTGAAGAGTTTTGTCTGTTGGTGTGCCCTTGGCTTTTTTAGGGCGCGCTTTAATGTGTCAACGAATTCATGGCCGAGTTTTTGTGATGGTAGGAACTCCATTTTAAAATCGTAGTTAAGTAGGATCGCTCCCCATCTTTGCAACCTGTTGGCTGTGTGAGTCGGCAGACCGTTCTTCGAGCCGAAAATGTTCAGTAACGGCATGTGGTCCGTTAGGAGTAAAAGTTGTCGACCATGTAGATAGCGGTGGAATTTGGTAACGGCAAACATGATTCCTAAGGCTTCTTTTCCTATCTGCGAATAGTTCCTCTCAGCGGGGAGGACGGTCCCTGACGCGTACGCTATAGGTTTGTTTGTTCCATCCGGCATATTGTGTAAGATGCACGCTCATATGCCGTATGAACTAGCGTCACAGGCAACGATTAATTCCAGGTTAGAATCAAAATCAGTAAGGAACAAATCCGAAGTTAGAGCTTCTTTAATTTTATTAAACGCCTCTTGACATTCGGTAGACCAATCCCATGTCTTGTCTTTTTTCAAGAGTTCGTTTAATGGTGCTCGTAAGTCGTGCATTTTGGGTATGAAAGATTCATAATAATTCGCGAGTCCCAAGAAACTTTGTGGTGAGGCGACATTATTTGGTGCCGGCATCTCTTTTATTGCTGTAGATCTTTCAGGGTCTGGTTTCCTTCCGTTCTCGTCTATTATGTGTCCTAGGTATTTAATTAAAAAAAAACTCGCACTTTGATTCCTTGATCTTGAAATCAGTATATCGTCAAGGTAGGCAATTGTGAAATCAAGATCGCCTAACATGGTATCCATTATCTGTTGAAATATCGCCGGGGCGGCCTTGACTCCAAACGCTAGTCTTTCGAACTTATAGAGTCCCCGGTGTGTGTTTATACACAGAAGTCTGGAACTATTTTCTTCCATGGGAACCTGCAAATACGCATCGCTAAGGTCTACTTTTGAAAAGAATTTACCTCCGTTTAGCTTGGAGAATACCTCATCAGAACTGGGAAGTGGGTTATGGTACTCTTTCAGTGCCGCATTTAGGCCCGTGGAGAAGTCTGCGCAGACTCGGACTTCGTTTGATTTTTTCTTTATATATCCTCGTAACGCCTAAAATAGGCTTCTAAGCTTATATCCTCATTTGGTCGGTATTTAAATGTTTCTACAGCCGACCAGACTGCGCCTTGGATAAATGTATCGTCGTCGTCATGACTTTGCAGATTTTTATTTATGACTTGGGCGAATAAATCCATTTTCAGACTGAATTTGCATTTCAGCCAATTTTTGTTGAAGTTCTAATTGTTGCTGTTGAAATTGTTGTTGTTGTAATTGTTGCTGTTGTTATATCAACATCTCCAAAACTTGAGCCTGGATATCCATGTCTGTAACCGAAAAAATATTCAACCGAATCGGAAGCTTTTCCTCTTTTCGCAATAAAAAAGAAACTCAGGAATTATGAGTTCTAACCGAATAAATAAAGTTTTTCCTCTTTTACAATAAGGGAAAATCAAAAATTAAGATTTCACTTACTTGCAAAAAAAAAAAACAGGCGTGTCGAACAAAAGAGTTTGTCTTTCTGACGAAAAGAAAAAATGTTTTTTTCTTTTAAAATTAATACGAACTTCGTAATACTAACGTGGTTGTTTCAAATCGTAGTGTCTCTTTGTACACTTTTTTTTTTCGGTTCTGGATCAAATCCCAAAGTCAGATAAGGTATTTTTGAGACTCTGTATCGTTTTTGCTAGAGTTTTTTCAGTTTTGTACCGTTACTGTAGTATTGTGTAGGTCCTTATAAATCCTTAGACGCTTCTACTTAGAGTCCCATGAAAAATTCATTTTCCGCGTCGCCATTTGTTATGACCTGTTTAGAGGGGCAATAAATAAATACTCAACACGGAGATAGAAGTAAAGAAGCACTTGAGCAGCTTTGTTCTGCTAAATATACCCTTTGGGTAAGTCCATTGTTCTGGTCATAAGTGAGTCACCTACAACAATATATATATATATATATATATATATATATATATATATATATATATATATATACCCCATCACCGACCAATTTTTTGTGTCTTCATTTCACTCTTTGCATCTTCTTCCACATCCTCTTCGTGTTTTATTTGTATTTACACGATTTCATTATCCGACCCACACCGTAATAGTTTCGCTTCCTTTCATGATGGTTTTATTACTGTCAGATAGACATTATCACCCTATCCAAACACTACTTATACAACAGATTTTTATAGAGGTATTTATATTCGATTTTCGTTATCTAACACAGAGGCAAATAGGAAAAAGAGTGTGATTTCAACAACTTTCCAGAATTGGTTTCAATGGGAACTTTGCAACAATCTTAATAAGTAAACGCACACACACACACACACACACACACACACACACACACACATATATATATATATATATATATATATAAAGAGAGAGAGATTACTAAAACAAAAATAAGGGCATAATATATATACATATATAAATTTGTTAATCCCAACTCGTTTCGGCCTTCGGTGATTAATAGGCGTTTAAAGACTGAACAGCATATGAACGCCACAGGATTGGTAGGTTGGTCTGATGGATTTTACAGCATGTCAACCCTTGTTGGGTTATTTTATATTCAAGACGTTTTGTTTTATTCATTCTTGATGAATACTAAATATTGGCTTCACTTGTGAAATTAAACATTCTTCGCACTTATTTCTAAATAGTGTTTCGTTTTGTATTTCTCGTTGGTGTGAAGAAGGAAGATCAGTTTAAAAGGAATAAATAATGAGATCTCTCGGGATTTGTTACTTACACCTAGCAATTACTAATTACTCTGATCACCTTGAATATTTACTTAGTAAACCTTTTCCCCTATCCTTAATACTCGTGTTTTGGTAAATGCAATTTTGGAAAAACTACAAAGTTTACTGACCTTTTGAATTCCATTTACCTTTATTTCTGGTTTGTTCTACAAACAATATATATATATATATATATATATATATATATATATATATATATATATATATATGGGAGTAAATATGGAAATAAATCCGACAATATTAAGAAATTTGAAAAAACAAGTGTTCCAAAATAAGATTAATTTCTTCGTAACTCGAAGAAATGCATTCAACAAAAGTCAAGAAAAAGTTTCCAGCTAAAATAGTTTTAAATAACTACAAAATATCAGGCTTTATTTAATTATTTAGTTATCATTCCCACTTTGTTCACTTTGTTCTCATAAAATCAGTCCATTAATACTTTTTCTTGTCTTTTGTTGAATGCATTTCTTCGAGTTTCGTCACGCATCATGACATCTTCGCGTGTGCGGATCGCGACTCGTCTTTCAAAAAATATAACGCTGAACAAATACAATTACACAATAACAACAAAATTTTATAAAGATTTTTTTTATCTCCTGTCATCTATAAAACATCCATCAATTTCTTCACCCCATAATACATCCTGATGCAGGTTTAAAGAAGCCGAAACGTTTAAGCGTCGATAAATAAATTCATCTTATTTTTGGAACACTTTTTTTCAAATTTCATCATCATATATATATATATATATATATATATATATATATATAATGGACTCTCCCGTCGATTATCGACGTATGAGGGTTCATACACACAATGAACTCCCAGACAGGGATTTGTTTATAGTGGTGAAGGCTTGTGTTGGACCATCCACACTTTTTGACACAGTTGATAGGATTGGTGCATCAAAGGTTGCCACAAACCCAATCAACGACCGACCTCAGCAATTTTGAATTCAGTTATCCCTCTCCTAGACTGGTCATCTACCCACGGCTGAAGAGCCCAGTCTGCCCTACTATTTAACCCATAGCTGGAGGGAGAATATATGGATTCATACCTTTTCCAAGGGTATTGGTGCTATGTGAAATGCTAACAGCTTCGTCTAGGAATTGAACCCGAATCGACGAGTCCATTTTCCACGACTCTAACCACTAGCCCATATATATATATATGAACTCATTAATTCTTAAACTATTGAATTAATATTTGAAGGTCAGTAAATATTTTTCGGATTGTTTATTTGGTTGTTGAGTGATTTTTGGGTAATGGTCTCAAAATAAAATATCCATCTATTTTCATGGCTTTCTAGAACTGGTGTCGTTTTCGGTACAAATTTTTTGCACTTCTCTATTATAGCAAATCTTGCATCTTTGTTAAAGTTATTGTTTGCGAAGCAAGATATTGTTCTACAGAGAGAGGTTTATTATAATTCAGATATTTAATTCTGCATTTATATTTATTTATTCTAAAATTGAAAGCCTATTTTGATTTCCCTATATATCGCCTGGAGTAACGTGGGCATTGTATATATATATATATATATATATATATATATATATATATATATATATATATATATAGAGAGAGAGAGAGAGAGAGAGATAGAGAGAGAGAGAGAGAGAGAGAGAGAGAGAGAGATAGAGAGAGAGAGAGAGAGAGAGAGAGAGAGAGGGAGAGAGAGAGAGAGAGAGAGAGTGGGGATACAAAATTACACTAAGGTCAGTTTACTTAGCAAAAAGGAAAATGAAATAGGTAAATAATGCCCAGACAGTCTAGTAAGTGAGAATATTCTTTCAGTTTAAAACCCATTATTTGTAATCCTAGCTTTTCGTGACATCGCCTACAAAAGATTACTGGGTGACTGTCCCGGAGTCGCTACAATGAAATCAATAATAACAACCTGTTATTAAGCAGGACCCTCATACTTTAAAAAAACAAACATCGCTAGATATGTAGAATCCAAAAGTTTTAAGACACTGCATATCAGCATATACTTTTTTCACGTTAGGAAGACGTGGTATTTTTAAGTCTTTTTAATAGTAATTTGAATGTTTATTTTTTTTAAAGTTTAAACATTTTATTCTTTCTCAAAACACCCGTTATCTTTTGTTTTGTCCGGTGGCTAAGGGTCTTATTGAACTGGGTATGATGTTCTGTATCTGATGACGAAGTTCCAGATCTGCATCTCTGGGAATGTTAAGTACCCCTTCATTGCTATTACTTCCAGGTAAACTGACCTGGAGTGGTAGTAATTATTAGTGTCCCATTTATGGATTAAATGGAACAAAATGAGTTTTACAAATGTGTTTAAAAATCTTGAGTACCCATCAAGAATGAATAAAACAAAATATCTTCGGCGTAAAATAACTCAATGGATTGACATACCATAAAATCCAACCAACCAACCAACGATTTTCTTAGTGTTATTCGTCAAGCATCCATTGTTCATTGAAATAGTAGATAAGATTACGTAAACAACAACGTTGATGTACAAAGGTAATTCTAAGCGTCAAAATAGACACTTTGATCTGAACATCGACCCGGTAATGAGAGAGAGAGAGAGAGAGAGAGAGAGAGAGAGAGAGAGAGAGAGAGAGAGAGAGAGAGAGAGATGATGTGAATATATACATTTGGAGGAAAAAAAAGAGTCGGGGGCCGAGGTTCAGTGGGTCGGTCAGTCAAGAAGAGAAAAGTGTCGTAATCGATGATGAAAAAAAAACTGGATCAAGTTCAGTCATCAAAAGTAACAGTTGATTCTGTTTATAAGGCATTAGCATGATATAATCACAAAGGTCTTTTGATACTCAATAGATGGTTGACATAAAAATCCCCTGAAATTTCCTGGATTTATTTCAATAGATTTTACACACACACACACACACACACACACACACACACACACAAACAAAGCGCGCACGAATGTTTTTGAAAAATAACAAAACATTTTTTTTCAGAATCCTTTTCCATAAATGTTAACTCTGTATATTGGATAATTGATTTATAGCAACAATTATTTAATCCCTCAATATAGCTCAGTCGGTAGAGCGTTCGGCTAGAAACCACAAGGTCCCTGTTCGATACCGGCCCTGGCCAACTCAGTGTATGAGTAGCACTGGGATCTGTGCGGTTAAGTAAGGAGCTGATGGTAGGTGTGGCTCAGACGCAAAAAACAATCCCCTTGGTCAAGCGATATTGAAAAGGGGATAGACTCCCTCGCTGATTGGCTGATACCAACTTTAGGCCACCCCGACGACTTTTACTTTTTACATATATATATATATATATATATATAAAAGTAATTGGTAATTTGCTTGAAGCATTGTTAAGTATGTTATAAAATAATAAAATTCGAAGGCAATACAATGCGTAAAAAAATAAAGACAAAAAGATGTTTATATGTCTAATCGATTTCAAAGCTAAGCTTTATCGTCAGAGACTGATTTCAGAAACTGATTTCTGATTTCAGAGACTGATTTCTGAAATAAGTCTCTGACGATAAAGCTTCGCTTTGAAATCGATTAGACATATAAACATCTTTTTGTCTTTATTTTTTACGCATTGTATTGCTTTAGAATTTTATTATATATATATATATATATATATATATATATATATATAAGCTGCAAATCAGTCTTTGATAGAGATCCGTCATGCAACTTTTGAAATTGTTTGATTTATGGCATATCAAACGTGTCAGTTAATGCGGAACCAATTCATTTTGATTTTGATATCGGGTTGCTTACAGTGCCTGCTGATATCGGTTGCTTACAGTGCCTGCTGGTCACCCATTTAAGTATTGAACAAGCTCATCGCGGTTTAACTTCGGTGATCTAGCGGAAACTGGTCCTTTCAAAGTGACTTGATCGTAACCCTAATTTTTTGAGGTTGTTAAATGTAAACCATATGAAATTTAAAGAAACATGTGTGATGTAAACGGAAGAGCAGCTTTTAGTAAAAGAATGTTTAGAAATGGGTAAAATATTGGTTTGCCATCACGATCCTGAGTTGAATGTGCATTCCATAGAGAACTCACTGGTTAAATTATTGGTACATCAGTTGATGAGACATTGCTACCAAGGTATATGAACTGATCTACTAATTCAGATGATTGCCATTTAATGGGATATATGATCCTCTTGATTAAAATACATGAACTTAAATTTATCAAAGTTTATGGAGATACAAGTGATTCTTGCTAAGAATTACTGCATATAAGTACACTTGACATTTTAAACTTTCAAATAATATTTTTCAACACAAACGTTCATGCGCAGTGATGGATAAAAAATAATACTTTTTCCTAATTATTCATGCTGTCCAGAAGTACTGATCACGTTTAAATCAAAGGTAGCCAAAATCAATTCCATCAGCGACTCAATCGAATAAAAAAAAGTTAACTTAATGACTCTTAACAAGATAACTTAACCGCAGGTGCAAAATCGTTTCGCCAGTCACGAATATAATTTGACTTGCGTGAACTCAGAGAAAAAAATGTAATATTGGGTCATGTTATAAATCAAAGTTTTTAAAAAATGTGTTACATTAAAATGTTAGCAAAGAAATAGCTAATTATTTCAGGTAGATTACAGAAACATAAAAGAAAAAATAAGTAGTGATCTGAGAAAGAAACGTGTTTATCTTATTTACTAATAGATTAATCTGATACAGTATTATGATATTAGAAGCCATTACTATTTTTGTAATTAATCTACAAGACTAGTTTGTTAAACTTAGTTCGATTGTAACTCTTATGAAGTTGGCATGTAATACAATACACCTGCAAAGTTTATATACATGTTTGTATATATATAGTGATAAACATCAACTGTCTGAATAGTAATACTTTATTACAGACATCTGATTTCTTTAGGCATCCGGGAGTGTGAGGACCCCATTGTCTCCATTAATCTGACCCAGAATAGTAGTAGCTGTTAGGAACCTATGTACGGATAACATAGATTTATTTGTAAATTATTTATATTAGTTAGAAATGATTGAAACCTTTAACTTTGTCCAAATTATACAAATCCATCTAGGGGAACTGGAATTCAGAGGAAAAATTGTGACCATCCTGACAGCAGCATTGTGAAGATTAGCTAGAATACCCAGAAGAGTCCCGGAGACCTATGAAGACTTGTTGTCACTTAGAATCCATTGAAAGACCATCTGCTTACGCTGGTGTGAAAAACTCACAAGGAGTGAAATAATAATAATCATAATAATAATAATAGTTTATATAGTTTGAAACCATATAATTGTTTGTAAAAAACATGATTGATTTCGGCTTTAAATACTGATAATTTGACCGACATAAACCCAACCAACTAACAGTTATTTTTATTAGAATGTATGTAAGTTTTTACATATTTCTATAATCCCCTTGATATCACAAGCTACATGATCATAGACTACAGATAAAATTATTTACTCAACCCATTTACCACGGGTAGGATTTGACATAAGCTCACATTTATGGGTCATTCAGCGTGGATCGAACTCGCTTTTCAGTAGTAATGGATCTGCAAGACTAACTTACTAATCATTACCTCGACGGAACGTCTCAAATAAATATTACACTTTTCGGCTATCAAAACAAAGACACAGAAAATTGAATGAGACCTTCAACAGAAGAAAATTATGAAAACAACAATTTACGACAAATAAAAATATCAGTGAAATAAGAAAATACCTTTGTAGTATAAATAGTTGTAAGATCAACTACAATGATCAGCAATTTTCCGTTCTACACAGGGCTAGGACAAGCCACCACCTCAATGTCCTTGAGGCAGTCTCCATTTTTTTTTACTGCCCGTCCCTGTGTAGACAAAGACACATGTAAACACTCCCTGGCAATTTTTGCTGAGGACGTGACTGCTGAAGTGGGGATTACATGAAGGTATATACACATTTTTTTCTCCCCGTTTGCCTTCACATTGCCCCACCATTTTGTATGGTTTAATCTCCCTCTTTTACCCATTCCATATACATTGTGACTTTTTAACGATCTACCGGTCGTTACTTTTGAAAAAGCACCGGTTGAAAGGGCCCTTAAGTTTCTCATTTTTTTTCTTTTCTCTTTCGCTCTGTTAAATTGCTGATCAATAAAAGTATGTTATTTTTAAGAATTCTATATGAATTTAGCTGTACCAAAAATTTGTGTAAAATAAGAAAACCGGGTTAGCTCAGTCGGGAGAGCGTTCGGCTAGAAACCACAATGTTCCTAGATACCGGCCCTCGCCAACTCAGCGTATGAGTAGCACAGGGATCTGTGCGGTAAAGTAAGGAGCTGATGGTAGGTGTGGCGCTCCACCTCAGATGCTAAAATAATCTCCTTGGTCTAGCGCTAGTGAAAAGGGGGATAGACTCCCTCGCTGTCTGGCTGATACCGACATTAGGCCGCCCCGACGACTTTACTTATTACTTACTTACCATATTCTCTGATACTGACGTTTATCCTCAAATATAAGCTTTGCCATGTGCTTCTTAATACATATTCATAAAAAAATTGCCATATGTTTAATATTAGAATTTCCTTAAAAAACATTTGAATACTCTCCCGACATCACACTTCAAAAGAAAGGAAAACTGATAATGATAAAAAAATACTATTATCACTTTTCCGTCTGATCTCATTTGAAAACAACATTTCTGAAGGAGCTTCATGACATCGCTGTTTAATATATCTATTATACATAATGAGCGATACGTTCTAAAGGATGCAGAACTATTTATTTATTCATAAATACACCCGCTAAATATCTCGTTTTTCATATTTACCATCCGGTTTAGCTCAGTCGGTAGAACACTGGACCAGGAATCGCAATATTCTTAGTTCGATACCGGCCCTGACCAACAGCTTATGAGTAGCACAGGGATCTGTGCGGTAAAGTGAGGAGCTGATGGTCGGTGTGGCGCACTACCTCAAATGCAAAACAAACTGCTTGGTCTAGCGCTAGTGGAAAGGGGATATACTCCCTCACTGTTTGGCTGATACCGACTTTAGGCCACCCCGACGACTTTAGTTATATATATGTACATACGCAAACAGACACACACACATATATATATATATATATATATATATATATATATATATATATACACATGCATATATACACTTATACAAACACACACACATACATACAACTAGAAACACACACACACACACACAAATATAAACACACAAATACATACAAACAAATATAAACACACACACATACATACGAATATAAACACACACACACACATACAAATATAAACACACACACATACAGACAAATATAAACACACATACACACAATATAAACACACACACATACATACATACAAATATAAACACACACACATACATACACACACACACATACATACACACAAATATAACACACACACACACATACACACAAATATAAACACACACACATAAATACACACAAATATAAACACACACACATACATACATACACGCAAATATAACAACACACACACACACACACATACATACATACAAATATAAACACACACACACATACACACAAATATAAACACACACACATACATACATACACACAATATAAACACACACACAAATATAACACACACAAAAATATAAACACACACACATACATACATACACACAAATATAAACACACACACATACATACAAACAAACAAATATAAACACACACATATACACACATACATACACACAAATATAAACACACACACATACATACACACAAATATAAACACACACACACATATACAAACAAATATAAACACACACACACATACAAACAAATATAAACACACACACACACATATAGATATAAACACACACACATACATATATTTAGATATATATGTCAAAACACTCATTATATTTGCATTAAAAATCCTGAGCGGCATCTTATTTTCCTACAACAAATTCCTGCCTTGTATTTATCATTCTAGAACTTAAGAATTTATAATCATCTACTTATATTTCTAATTTGGTAAACAAACACAAATCTTTCTTTTTTTCTTCGACAAATTCAAATTACCCTATCTCTGTCTGCCTCGAGTAGTATTTTCTATCTTCAGACAGCGCATATTTAATATATTTGAATGATGCGGGAGTTATTCAATAAATGAGTTGGCAAAAGTAATCACGGTTTATAGTTGCGTCCTTTTCAAGGAAATCAATAGGGACACGTTATTTCATATCGCGGAAGTCTCTCAGCATCATCCTCATCACAGTCCAATGTGCCCGGAATTTTTCTTTACAGGAGAATCAATGTTTTTTCCCATCCATAAACTCTCTCTTCGATTCTATTTCGTAGTGACTATCACAAGGTAAAGACATTTTTAAACATTTTTCTTACAAAAACCTGGTTGTCCGTAAACATCACACATTTTCTGTAATTTTCCCATGATTTGCACTTCTCAGCCACCAACATTTTTAAGACAGACCTCTGTTTAAACCTAAAGAGCTCTGTTTGGTTTGTCTGCCGTAATTTTGAATATTCTCAAAATTTTTACGATATTGAAATAATTTTTGAAACAAACCAATTCCAAACAAATCATCATTTACATTCATGGAAAAAAATCATGAACAAATTCAATTTGCTTTAAAGGAAAAAGAATCCCCTTATTT
The DNA here is from genome assembly GCA_023376005.1 of Doryteuthis pealeii. Classification (NCBI taxonomy): domain Eukaryota; kingdom Metazoa; phylum Mollusca; class Cephalopoda; order Myopsida; family Loliginidae; genus Doryteuthis; species Doryteuthis pealeii. The sequence goes on from CM042139.1 coordinate 46,053,681, forward strand.
ATTGTATGACGCTTGTAGTTTAGTTTATTTAATGCTTTACTGTATTTATATTTAACTAGCAGAACCTGTGGATATACCACAGTATGATAATTTAATAATCTCAACTTTTGATACGTTTACTTAAGAGCTATTGAAAAAAATTGATCAATATGTAAAAAGTATAATAGTCTCGATTTAACTCTTTCTATCTCTCACTGTTTTTCTTTCTTGCCTTTTCATCTTTTAATTTAGTTCGATTGGAAAAGATTAACCTCATCGCTTCCGCGAGCTCACCTACTCTATCTTTCTCATACTTTTCTTTTTTATTATATTTTTCTGTGTAGCATGTCATTTTCTTACCTTTCTTTCTTTGTAATAAAAACAGAATGGTCTATTATTTAGCTGGGGTGAGAAATAAAAATTCATGGATAAGCAACACCAGATAATCAGAATTTACATTTTTTCATTTCATCTTGAACGATTTGGACGGTCACATTTTTAACCAAAGGGTTTTTCAGGATGATAACGGAATTAAGGAACACGAGTATTAATATATAGATAATTCTGAAATATCCTACGGCAGCGTTCAATTCTTCCTTATTTGAAGTTACTCTCTTCTTTTATTTGCAAATTGCCAGATCGTAGGGCATCTGCACTTTCAAGGTCAGGCCACAACTTACCAAGCAAATTTGCGTAGTGGCAGCCCCTTCCTTCCATGGTAATTGCGTGATCCTATTACGAAAAATTCCATGGATGTGCGTGCAAGTGTTTCTTCGGACATATACACCATACAACCAAACATGGACTATTGTAGTTGCACCACCCTTGTTCATAGTTTATCGTGAACAGTTTATCTTGTTGAATATTAAGCTATTTGGCAATCGATGTCCGGGGATAGTCTGCAGATGTAGCAGGCATCAAGCTTATTCATAGATACCTTTAGTTGGTTGGTTGGATTTTACGGCATTGTTGGAACATTTTATGCCGGACACGTCTTATCCTATTCCTCGATGGATACCCAATTTAAAAAAAAATTTCATACATTGAAATATCATTACATAACTTAGGTGATAACTTAGGATAGTTTCAAAACATTTTCAAAACATGCTTTGAATGAGAGGATTAAAATTAAACAAAAATCTGAAGGAATGGAACAAAACCCTTCAACAAAATTTGTGGACTATTTCTTTGCCATGTTTCCCTCAGCTAATATCTTGGACCGCCGACGCTTCCAGTTTTTTTTGGATGATAGCAAACTGATCAGTTTCTATAAGGTGGGAGTGGGTGTCCTTAGTGTGGAATCTGGTGAAAAATAATAGGTCTTGAAAAATATACTGCTGACTTTCCAGGAACGAAAAACTAGGGTGGGAGGGTAGAGGAAGTAAATGTAGGGTTTAAGGTCCTGGATAAGTCCAGGGTGAAAAAAAAAAAAAAAAAAAAACTGGAGAATAAAAAGCATTCAGCCACATAACCTACAGATAAGAACAAGTCGTCATCTTACACAATTTCTACAGTTAAAGCACATGACCCTGGTATTTTTAGCTTTTTATATGTCATTAGTATATGAATTTTCAGAAAACTAAGCTTCGCCCTATATAAGGTAAAATGAGACGAGAAAATGCAAACAAAGAAACAGATCGTTTTACGGAAATTTTTGTAAGTGTTCAGGGATTGTCCACGTTGAACATTTGAAAATAAGACCTGACTATTGAGTCCGATGGAAGATACATTTCCTTAAGCTACACCATGATTGATATGAAAATTGGAAATAACCAATCTTCACTTATATATCGATGTCTTCAATTATTCGGTTACGACTGTAGATATCTATGTCATATGAGTATTGCAATTTTTTGACATTATAGAAGGAAGACGTACCTGCTCAGACAATAACTTTTGGAAGTATTTCATTTACATGGAATCATATATCAACGGAAGGGAGAGTTTCTTATTTCACTCACAATTCATTTGTACTGTTTCGTGTCAATGTATCGATGAGAAGCACAAAAGCAAAATTCAGAGTACTTTGTACAAGAGCAAGGATGTTTCATATAGGACATAATGTATGGTTTCATTAGGTTTCTTTGTTTGTAAACTATCGTGTTTTTTATGCCGATGTCTTCCTTGTATAAAAACAGTAATTGTACTATTTAACGCATGCATGGTATATGAAGAGGTTCTTACCTTTCTCAAAGGTAATCGTCCGAAAGTGAACGTATTAGCGCGACTGGAGTTCGAACTAATTTACTACGATGTATTAGTTTATACATCACGGATTGCGATCGAAAACTGAATATCTAATTTTTCAATTTTATTCTAAAATTAGAAAATACGTGTACACAGCGAGACAACTCATGAAAAGAGCATTTTCTTTTGTTTTTATGGCATTTTTACAACAGGCTGCTGATTTATTTATACCGTACGATCATCAAACTAAACTGATTATCCTTTTCATATCACGATTCATACTAATGGTGCTTCATCTAAGTAGAAGATAAATTCTGACTAACAAGAAGGAAGCCTCATTGGTTTGAATTCAGAGTTTTTCATTCATTAGCTGGAGGCAAAATATATTGATTATTACGATTTCCAAAGGCATTAGCACAATGCGAAATGCTAACAGCTTTGTCCAGGATTTGAACTCGAGTTGTTATGTCCATTTCCTACGACGATAACCACTACAAAACGAATGCCTGCTTATTGTGGAAATTATATAATTTAAAATAATATCTAAATTATTTTAGTGATTAATCTTTTCATTTTTTAAAAATTGAGCATTGAACTTGAAAGCAAGTAAAATCAAACCAACCAACCAACAAAAACATATTATAAGCTGGTTGTTCAAGCGGATTTAATGAAAATTCCATGCGGGATTCTAATAATATGAGAAACTTTGGTTACAATCAAGCAGAAAATAACGAACAGACGGATATTCAGTGAATTACAATAATACTAATGCTACCGGGCATCTAAAAAGAAAAATTAGTGTCTCCTATTTAAAATATTAATGGTAAAAAAAATCCATACTGTTACTATACAAATTTTATTTTTTTAACTATCTTCAGGAATATGATTAAAATCGTTATTTTTCCTCAATAGGCAAGATCTGATGATAGTGAACGTGTATATATGTAGTTACTTTGTCGTTGTTTTATTTTCATAGTTTCCTCCCGACATACATACATACACACCAACTCTCCTTTATATATGTACTAGAAGAGGCTACCCGGCTTTGCCTGGGTAGTGAGGAGAATAATAAAGTTAGTCTCGCAGATCCATTGATTGTTTTTTTTCGTACATAATTTATGTTTTTATCACAAACACCACAAATGACTTTCTCTTCTCTTACTATTCAAATCCTAATTTTTAAATATCTTCATGAATATAAATACAATCTGGTGATAGTGAATGTGTATATATTTATTTACTTTGTCATTAATTGTTTTATTTGCGTAATTTATTCCGGGCATACACACAAACACTCACACACACACACACACACACATATATATATATTATATATATATATATATATATATTATATACATATATATATATACATGTATATATGTATATATGTATATACATATATATATATATATATAAGATTATATTAACCCACACAAAACTAAAACAAATTAAGAGAAATATTAGAATAGTGAAGTTGAAAACTCGTCTGTTCAGTGAGTAGAATCAATATATTAGAACAATATAATTAGCATTATTTAGGAAATTACAGACAAGTCATTAAAGCTACAAAGAATTACAATTTCACCTCGAAATGGGAGACTCGAAGATGCACATTATAAAAAAGGACTAACGTTATGCATTATTGATAACCAACCGCAGACTTGTATTGAATCTAATTTGGTTTAAATAGGTCAGTTGCGATGAAAATGTATGTTTGCATCAGCACTGGTTCGAAAAAAAAATATTATCGAAGACAGTGAATAAAACGAAAATACACAAAGCTTACTATTTATTCGAGAATTCAAATTAGATACGCGCTTATATATATATATATATATATATATATATATATATATATATATATATATATATATATATATATATATATATATCTTGTCACAGATATAAATTTATTTCGTCATTTCGTTGTCTCCTCAGTCTGATTTTTACTAATTCAAAGACCTAACACCCGCTCTTATTGGTATGACCTTCCCGTTTCACTGATATTTTTGTTTTTCTAATAACTCTTATCTCATTTCGCGCAAGCTCACGGGCTCGCGTACACTCGCGATTTTAAGAAATTTTATAGTTTGCGCGGATTGGTCTTCTTTGTTACGTTGCCGTTTTAAAACTTGTTTTCTTTACATGGAAATATACATGTTCTAACAGCCAATAAATCGGAGGGTTTTTGTTTGGTTTGTTTTGTTTTACGGCATATCAACCTCAGTGGGTCATTTAATGCCGATAAAGTTTTGAAATAAATCAATTCTTAATGGATAATACAATTTTTTTAATAAATACATTTTTCTATTTAACCCATAGATGGGACCCTAACAGGTACTACCACTCCGGGTCAGAGTGGACCAGGGAGCAATGGCGATGAAGGGGTGCTCCACATTCCCCAAACCTCCAAAACTGGAACCTCACCATCAGATAGAGTTTAACGTCATTCCCAGGACATGTAGACCCGCAGCCACCGCCTTCTAGTACCCATATGATGAAAAGGGGTTGGGGTTTGCCATAAGGGCAATAGGGTTGGGAAAATCATATAGGTGCTAGGGCTTGACGTGACCAGCCGATTGATCGGAGGGGGTCTCTCCGACCACCCGTCTAGCCTAATAAGGGCCAAAGTAAAGTCATGTATGTTATGGACTGCTCATATACCAGTGTTCCATCCTGAAGCATAACGGGTCGCCACCCACGTACTACAGGGGGGGGTTACTCCTCTGCAGAGGTGCAGTTGGTGTATTCTAAGATCCAGCTGATGGACCTATTAGAAAATGGTGATAAGAAAAATGTCATAGTGAAAATGTTAGAATCAACTGTGCAGAATATCCAGAGTTACTCCCCATGGACAGTAAGGGGATGATGCATTGTGGGCAGAGGAAAGCTTGGAAAAGAAAGGCTACCATGACTCATGGTTAGATATACAGTTCATCTGGTCCCACATAAGTTTGAAGTTTAAATGTCAGTTTTGGTAGAAGCCATCAGCTTTGCCTGTTTTAAATAGAATCATATTTTGTTTTACATACAAGTGCTTCTTTTCATTCACCATCATCATCACTATCGCCTACAAGAAAATTCACCCTCCGGGCATAAGGGCTTAAGTCTTAATGTAATAAAATATATCAAATTAGAAAGACTAACGAAACTAAATAAGAACGCATATAAAAAGTTAATATTTATTTTACTTATATTTCAATTGGTTTCTATATAAAACTACACATAGGATTGATAATATTAAAATCAATCGTATATGTAATTGAGAATTTAGAGAATAAAGCTATAATATTAGAGATCAATAAAACCAAGAAATAATTTATTAAACCCTGTTTTACTAAAACCAGTATGCAAATTAACCATACCATTTATCATGAAAACCTTTATTTTATAGTGATATATAACACACATTACAGGATTTTAAGCACACTAATAACAAAGACTGTTTTGAGGCAAATCTAACTAAGATTTTCATTGAGATCTTGATAATAAATATGATTTATTCAATGTGTTAATGATTTTGGCTACAGATTATATACTCTTTGTTGAATTAATGCAATATCTGAGGGTATGGAGACATAAGTAGTGACGTAGTTTCGGTTACAGGCAGACACCGAAAATCCATTATAATAAGATTTCACGTACGTTAAAAAACGTAACAGAATCAAACATGTTTTTAATTTTAAAGATGCTAAAATGTTAGTTAATACACTGTTAATATCGAAGGGGCTAATGGACTCATAGTGTTAGTAAAAATGAGAACACACGACTTAATTTTCGGAGATGATATATACACAGGTATGCATACGACTCTTTACTACCCGGAACTGGATATACAAAGAAAGAAGAAAGTCAAAGAGAAATACGAATTGCGCGATAAAATCTAATGGCCCCTACAAACAGGTCACGTAGTAACTACAATGTAGTCCCAGAGAAGCGGCTTACAAGCAGCGCCCCCATATGGCAAAGGGACTATTTTCAGTTGATAGAATTAACATACCCATAATAAAAGCAGAAAGATTGTTAAATCCCTCATTATTTTCAACTATAACACTATCGAATAAAGGCCTGTGTTTCCACCTGAATCTTTATTGAGTTAAATTAGTTTGAATTGCGATTAAGAAGGAGGGTATTATATATCTTAGCAGCGATAGCGGTAAGAGGTATGCCTCTATAGTTCTTAGCTATTCCTAGGTCGCCTCTTTTGGGGAATGTGATGATGCAGCCTTTCATCCATTTATCTATTCTATTTTGCTTATATACGGTATTGCATAGCCTAAGTAGAATGTCATCGAATTTCTTTATCTTTCTAATTATGTCTATTGGGCTTCTGGTTTATATGTGATTTAGGTTATATCTAAATTAGAGATCTTAAAAATCAAGAACATATAAATTGTTGCTATATTTTATTGAAAATATCTAAAAAGGATTTAGTTTTTAGCTTTTTATTGTATTTTTCTGTTAGCGAAAGAGGTGTCGCAGTAGATTTTGCGGTCAGTTTTAATACAGTCCCTTTTAGTTAAAAAAGGATCTGTTAGTGTAGTCAGAGTACTAGTATTTTCGACCCTCTTTGATCATAAAGACCTACTGTATGGTGAGTTAGTAAAGGGCACACGGCCGGTAGGGAGACCACGCTTGCGCTTTAAAGATGTCTGCAAGAGGGACATAAAGACATACCACATCGACACTAACACATGGGAGACTTGTGCAAAAGACCGTGCGATCTGACGCTTCCCCGTCAAACAAGGAACGAGATGGAGTGAAAAGAGAGGAAAGTATCCACCGCAGAAAAGAGAGCCAAAAAGAAGGAGATACAACAACTCTAGCAAGCACTACTGTTTGTTTACAGTCACAGTACCAGAGATTGCCATTCAAAAATTGGTCTGTTCTGCCACATACGCAGTTGCAGATAAAAAGTGGACACGACGCCATCGTCTTTAGTAGATAACGTGTATGTGTATGCAAAACCTATTTTTAAATCTTAAGCGAACGTTTTTTGAAAAAATGAATCTTAAGAAAGGAAAACATTGAGCCAAGTATGTAGTATAAGACGTACATTTCATGGCTATTGATCATTATTTACTTTGTTGGGTTGCGAACTTTCAGCAATCTCTCATATATTGAAAAAAGAACATAGACTTAAGGCTAGTAAAAACACTAAATAAATAAAGAAATAAATTAAAAAAATGAAAATTTTAAAAAATAACAGGAAAATAAAGACAGAATCCGAATATGTCGTGCACACTGGACGTAGTTGCACATTAGGCCGCTAGGTGTCACGAATTAAGACTATTCTGAGCCAGTCTGTCACGTGACGTTGTTCTGAATTGACAGTTTTGTCTCCTGTGTCTTTTCTATTCGGCGGTCTGCATGCTGGTTTGGCGATTTTCGTGATGGCTGATAAAAAGAATAGTAGTGGAAGTGTGCTGCAGGCTAATGAGTTTTCTTTTAAGGGGAAAACGGTTTCTGGCACTGTTGTAATGTTTCGAGATTTTCAGGAGAAAGCTTGAAGGTACAAAAGAAAGTGTATGAGTGGTATTCGTGTCTTCGTCGTTGTAAAGTGTCACTTAAATACAAAACACGATGTGGCCAACAATTAAGAGAAATACCGAACATCTCTGAAAGGAAAAGTTTGCCACTTAATGAATGGAGATTGCTGTGTAATCAATGAGGAAATATCTTTGTTGTGACTTTATTGGGGAAATATCTCTTCTGAGAGGCTTGTTGTAGTGGAGTTCAAGAGACTGTTTTGTTAACAAACAAATTGAAAATGAAATGTATTTCCGTAACACGTCTGCCCCATTTTCTAACAAAGGATAAACATACAATATAGATTTATCATGATTTGCTGAAGAAAAGTAATAACGGGACAATTTCTCTCCAGTTGTAACTGTGGCTATAGATATTTACGATTATTTTTGTGGTAAAATTCGTCATTCTGTCTCTCCCAATCTCTGTTCGTTTGTCTATGTATGCCCCCTTTCTCTCTATATAATAAAGTATACCAAAACAGTGGATTCACACAAGAATTAACATATCAAGAACCCCTAAATATCAAATTAACAAATCTAGAAACAGAAAACGGAAAATAATATGGTTAAACGCTCCTTACTGCAAAGTAGCTAATGCCACAATAGGTAAAATATTCCTCATTAATTGATCAACAATTTAACTTCAATAACCCATTAAATAAACTATTTAACAAGTAAATACTTAAAATTAGTTACTCATGTGTTGCATAATTGAAGGTTATCCTACCAATCATGCACGTTTAGTGTAAATCATTTGAATTCAAACCTAACGGTTAACAATACATGATATTTTGGCTGATGTCTCTTAACCTTATATTAACCCCTTTTCATGTTTGCCTGGCAAGCCTGGGAGATAGTTTAGTTTTAGATTATCAGTTTCTAGTTAGCCATCGAAGAATTAAGTGGCAATAGCCAGCGGTTACCTAGATTCTCATAAGCGCTCCTGAGTGATCCTAATCCAAGACTCAAATAAAATAAATGTGAATTCACCCAAGAAATGTCTTGGATTGTTAATCAAAATCAACGATAACACGGACGTCTCAGCTAGCCCAGAGTCTTACGCAGTCCAGAAAAAGAGCTACTCCGATCCATAAAAGTAAGTAAAGTCGTCTGGGTGGCCTAAAGTTGGAATCAGCCACACAGCGAAGGAGTCTATCACATTTTCACTAGCGCTAGACCAAGGATATTGTTTTTACCTCTCAGGTGGAGCGCCACACCTTCCATCAGTCCCTTACTTTAGCGCACAGATCCCTGTGCTACTCATACTCATGAGTTGGCGAGGGCCGGTATTGAATGAATTGTGGTTCCTAGTCGGACACTCTACCGACTGAAGAAGCTACAGAAAAGATAAGTACCTCACAAGATTAAGAATGGTATACAACAACGGGTATACGTATCTTAAGATGAGTGTACAACACATGGAACAATAACGTTAGCAATATAATTAATATTTTTCCCTTCTCATGTGAATGTGTATTTTAATTTGTAAATTGAATCCCTTTTATTCGGTCATGCTAATTTGAATTTGTAAATCCAGTCATTTTTCCGTCTGTAATCCTGTATATATATATATATATATATATATATATATATATATATATATATATATATATACCAAACCTGTTGGTAAACCCTTTTGGTAAGAAAAAAACCGGCAAATAGTTTGATTGTAAAAATATACTACCAAACATTACCTGGGGAGAAAAAAAAATTAAAAAAAGAAAAGACCAAGGTTGTCGTACTAACCGAAAATAATCGGTTGATATTATAATACTTGGCCAAAAGAAAAAAATCAATGTATATATATATATATATATATATATGAAAAATATGTATTCATACAAAAACTGCTAGGATATACTAAAGCTAATAAGTAAAGAGTGCTCAATACCTAAGTAGAGCAAATGATAAAGATAAACCTAATGATTCAGATATACCTACTAAAAGTTTCGCTTAGTGCTCTTCAGGGCTAAGATCTGACTAAAGAGACTTGGAGCAAATGCATTATTATACAATACCTTCCACCGTGATGGGTTTCGGGATGTCGAGGTTCGCTAAACAAACCCCGTTTTTCTAGTTTAAGTCGCAACGATAAACCGTATAACTACAGGGAGAGATGTAGACTGCCATCGGTGTGCTGGGTTTCTATTTGTTGGGGGGGGGGATAACGATAGCGGCGGGGTACTTATTTGTAATATGGGATACTGGTGTAATTTGGTGTATACATTAGAACTAAAGGAATAAGATTCAAATTTACTTTTACAATTGGTGTCCTGTCTTTGTTTTTTTTTTATTGGTTGGTTTAGTTTATGTTAATTTATTTGAATCACGGTGGAAGGTATTGTATAATAATGCGTTTGCTCCAAGTCTCTTTAGTCAGATCTTTGCCATGAAGAACACTAAGCGAAACATTTAGTAGGTATATCTGACTCATTAGGTTTATCTTATATATATATATATATATATATGAATGATAAAAATATATATTGATATATAATACAACCTATAGATTTCTAATAAATATTGTTTCCTCATGCCGTCAGATTAAATTCTAAAAGATAGCCATATATATATATGTTTTAGAATTTAATCCGACGGCATGAGGAAACAATATTTATTAGAAATCTATATTTTGGATTGTATATCAATATATATATATATATAATATATATATATATATATATATATATATATATATTATACATGCAATACTATATAACTAGAGTACACACATATACAGTAAATATATAAAATGACTCCATGCATATGGTATATATATAAAAAAAGAAAAATATATACTCATATAATAATTTTGAATATTTACTATACGTACGCGCGCCCATACACCCTCCACGCGACACACACACACACACACACACACACACAGAGACACACACACACACACATATATATATATATATATATATATATATATATATATATATATATATATAGCATCCAGTTACCGTTTTATCTTTTCCGTTACAGGGGCATTAGTAAATTATCCAAAAGTGCTCAATGTATCATAAACAAATAGCAATGATAATAGTAATAGCATTAACTTAGTCAAGTATAATGTAGGGCCCTGGTGAGATTATTTACATCGAAACTATGGTAGAACCATAACTCTTTCCAACTATTACTATTACGCAGCATTTTTGAGCAGCTCCCATCTAGCTTATTCTCTAGGCGTTTTGTTTGGGTCCAGTTGGTGCAGCCACACAGTAGCAATGATGAAACTACGGACTCAACGAATTCCTAAGAAAACTAAAAAGTAGAAAAGCAGTAGACTTCGGTGAAATACCTCCTGAAATATAAAAAATTCGATGACATACTGCTTAGGCTATGCAACGAAGTATATAGGCAAATTACGATAGAAAACTGGAAAAAAGGCTGCATCCTTCCGTTTCCCCAAAATGTGTCACCTCGGTATCGCTAAAAACTACAGAGGCATAACTCTTACTGGGATTATCAATCACATCCGACCCGAAATAGAGAAAACCATTAGGAAAAAAAAACAAAATGAATTCCGCAGAAATCGATCCACAACTTCTCAGATCCTGACTATCCGTCGAATTATAGAAGCGATTCTAGAATCTTGAAGCAACGCTGCTTTTTGTAGATTTCTCCAACGCATTTGACTCCATACAGAGGGGAAATGGAGCAAATACTACTAGCATACTGCTTCCTCAAAGAAACGGTTACATCATCTAATGATGCCCTACCAAGACACTAATGCAATGGTACGCTCACCTGAGGGCGACACAGATTTATTTGCCATAGTCGCTGGCGTCCTACAAAGAGATACACTAGCATTGTATATATCTATGATATGCCTAGACTATGTACTGTGAACATCATTAGATTCCAAAAAAGAAAAAGGTCTCACACTATAAAGGACATGAAGCAGGCGATACCACGCAGAGACTATTACAGACTACGCAGAGGATCTAGCACTTCTTGCAAATACGCCTGCAGAGACCAAATACCTGCTACATATCCTAGAGAAGGCAGCACGGAACATCAGCCTCATTTGAACTCCGATAAAACCAAGTTCATGTATTTAAAAAAAAGAAGGGAGGCATCTCTTCACTTGGCGGTAAGCCTCTAAAACCGGTAGAACAATTCAGGTACCTAGGTAGTAATATCTCAGCCACAGAAAGTGATGTTAATGCACGCATATGAAATTTATGGTCTGCTCTAAACAGATTATTAGTCATATGGAAATCTGATGTTACTGAAAATCTAAAGCGAAATTTCTTCCAGTCCCTATTTTTATCAGTGCTACTGTATGGCTGCACCACCTGGACCCGAACGAAATGCCTAAATATAAGCTAGAGGGGAGCTGCTTAAAGATTCTGCGTGCGATCTTAAACAAATCATAGAAGCAATATCCCACAAGAAAGCAGCTGTACGGCCACTTGCTCCCTTTCACACAAACCATCCGAGTGAGACGAACAAGACATGCTGGACACTGCTGGAGAAGCAGGAACGAACTCATAAGCGACGATCTCTGTGGAAGCAAGTATATGAAAACGCCAGTGCGGGCCGCCCAGCAAATACTTATATTAATCAACTCTGTGCGGATACTGGATGCTGCGCGGAGGACCTGCCATGTGCAATGAATGATAGAGACGGTTGGCAAGAGATTGTCATGGATATTCGTGCTGCTAGCACGATATGATGATGATGAATGCAACACATATATGCACACAAAACATATGGTAGTGTCAACTAGTGCATTCAGAAAACCACTTTGCTGTGCAACACATAAAAATAAAATATTAGTTTAGCCTATCATTAATACTGTATTACATACAATGTACTATTTTAACAGACTAGATAAATAAGTACATTCAAACAATATTTGCCCCAAAATTAAATGCTAATACTTATTCATTTACTTGAATGTACTTGTCCCGCATACAGACGCTCCCACACTACAACACAAACCTATATATATATATATATATATATATATATATATATATATAATATATATATATATATATATATATATATATATATATATAATGAAGTACATCGGTTTCTAAACACTAATTCTGGCTGCTCTTAGCACAGGCTTGATGTCTAAGTGATAAGTTTGTTTACAGCAATAAAATGATTTTTTTCATTTTGGTCGGACATTTTCTATATTTGAGACGATCATTGGTTTGATAAGTATAAAGTATCGAGCAAATATAATCTAGTAATGAAAGAAAGGCAGACACGACGATGATGTCAGATTGAAGAAAGAGAATACCCAACATACGAGGTAGTTTTCAAGAGTTTCACTGCAAATGAATTTCAACGAACCCGTCTCCAAACATTCAAAATTATTTGTCCCTTTAATTATTGTCGATAATATTATCCTTTACGGAATGAAAAACAAATTAGAAAGAAAATGGTTTAATGATGGGTCATAATGAGAGATGGTGAAAGACAAATTTCCTTTTGAGAATTTTTTCCATTGATATTATTAAAGAAAATGAGACTTCCCGACAACCCGCTGGGGTTCATTGCTAAAACCAGTCCCTGGTGATATTGATACTAATAGTTAACAAAGAAAGATATATTTTAATTAGAATTTCATAGTTATCATCGTTGTATCTTTGAATTAGATGACGAAAAATGGCGCATAGATCGAACGAAAACTCCTCAAAATGATCGTTCATGTGCTAAATGAAGTAGAATTGTTTTTAGCCCAGTCGTTAGAGCGTCTGCCTAGGAATCACAAGGTGATACCGACCCTCGCCAAATCAGCGTATGTGTATCACAGGGGTCTGTGCCGGTAAGTGAGGAGCTGATAGTAGGTGTGGTGCTCCACCTCAGACGCTAAAATAATCTTTGTCTAGCGCTAGTGAAAAGGGGATAGACTCCCTGACTATTTGGCGGATACCGACATTTGGCCGCCCCGCGGACTTTGCTTACTATTTTTATCTCATATATAAGATATACACCAAATTCTCACTCATATTTATGAACATTCCCAATATCAGCAGCATGCATTTCCGGTAGGAATTAGCCAATCAGAAACGATATAGAACGCATTTAACGTCGTTGGTATTTGTTTTCAAATTGAACTCTCTGAGATCAAGACTAACAGAGCAGAATTACAAGGAATACAACAGCCTTTTTACGACAAAGAGTCTCTAATGAGTCTACACTTTTTTTCCTACCTAGAATTTCAAGGAATACAATAGACTTTCTACTACAAGGAGTATCTACTGAGACTACACTCTTTTCTACCTAGAATTTCAAGGAATACAATAGACTTTCTACTACAAGGAGTATCTACTGAGACTACTCTCTTTTCTACCTAGAATTTCAAGGAAAACAATAGACTTTCTACTACAAGGAGTATCTACTGAGACTACACTCTTTTCTACCTAGGATTTCAAGGAATACAATAGACTTTCTGTTACAAAAAGTATCCAATGAAACTACACTCTTTTCTACCTAGGATTTCAAGGATTACTACAATTTTTCTCCCACAAGGAACTAAAAAAAGGATCGCCGACTTGGATTTACCAATAAAAGAACTAAACACCTAAAACGGGGTTATTTCCTATAACCATAAACAAAGGGAACCACTCTTGACTGATACATTATTTATTTATTGATCTACACTAGAAAAAGAAGATGGTTTAGGGTTAGAGTTTAGGGTTAGAGTTAGGGTTTAGGATTAGTTTAATGGGAGAATAAATAAATAATTTATCAGTCAAGTGTGGTTCCCCTTTGTTTATGTTGGAGTTATAGGAAATAACCTAAAAATGGCGACGAGGATTCTTTATTCTTGAAATTTAACCGTGTTTATAATTCCCCGGAAATCAGAGCAAGAATTGAGACGATTCATTGATTTCAACAACAACATTGTTGAAATAAGCTGTAATACTCAGAAGAATCCTGGAGACCCGAGGAGACTTGTTGTCACTCAAACTCCAGTAAAATAACATCAGCTAATGTTGGTGTGAAAAACTAATAATAATAAAAATGTTGCTACGATTCAATTTATCTGTTGATTAATTGTGTTCCATTCATATTCACCTGTACACGAATATAGCAAGCAAATTCGGAAAACGCCAACCATCCCTATACTTCATTGCCCTCAAGGTCCTCTGCGAAGCATCTAGTATCAGTGCAGAGCTGGTTAATGTAGATCTTTGCTGGGCGGCCCAGACTGGTGTGCCCATGTGCTGGTTTCCACAAGAGAACGTCGCTTATGAGCTCATCCTTGCTTTTTCCAGCAGTGCCCATCATGTCTCGTTCGTCTCAATCGGATCGTCTATGTGATAAGTGTCCGTACAATTGCTTCGTTCTAGGCGTTTCGTAAGGATTCAAGTGGTGCAGCCATACAGTAGTATTGATACAACTACGGCTTGGAAGAATTGTCGCTTTATCTTGTCATTGAGATCGAAGTTCCATATGACTGATTATCTGCCTATGGCGGACCATGGCTTCCTTATCTCAAAATGTAATGCCGGTGCCAACCCTAAAACCAGGATTCTGTCCACAGAAGTTGTTTCTCTGTGTCTAGTGGAATATGAAAGGCATCGTCCATTCCGAGCTGCTAGAAAGTGGAAGAAACATTACTGCAGACTTTTATTACCAGCAACGAACCATTATGTCGAAATTGGCCTGCTTTGGTAAACAGAAAAGGCGTTATTGTCCAGCATGAAAATACAAGGGCATACACTACAAACAAACCCAACAAAATATAGGATCGTTAAGATGGAACGTTCTTCCTTATCCTCCATACCCACCAGATTTAACATGTATAGATTTTTATTAGTTTCCATTACGATAACATTTCATAAGTAGCAGAACATTCAGAAACAAAGAAGTTTAACACGATCTTTCAAATGTTTTTAGGAACAAAACTCACAAACATACCCCGCCATATATATATATATATATATATATATATATATATATATATATATATATATATGTGTGTGTGTGTGTGTGTGTGTGTTGTGTATATATATATATATACATATATATATATGTATATATACGGGCATATATGTTCAAAATGTAAGGCTAAACATTTTCTCGATTTATATATTAATAATTAATGAATTTAGGCGGGCATATAAATTTAAATGTAAGGCTAAACAAATCGAGAAAATATCAAATTTTTAGCCTTACATTTGAACATATATGCCCGCCTAAATTCATTAATTATTAACTAATTAATTTTCAAAATTAGGTATGACTTCAATTAAGCACATGTCCTCCAAGAATAGTCGACTAAAAGCCATATCAAATAAACACATTGTTTGTTTACTTACTCTCATATATATATATATATATATATATATATATATATATATATATATATATAGAGAGAGAGAGAGAGAGAGAGAGAGTTAATTATTTATTAGTATTGGAAAAATGATAATAAAGTGCTCAATTACTTCTGTAAGAGTTGTATTCATTTATTTATAGTTTACAATACATTTAAAAATCCGTTTTACCAATGGTTTCGGAACATCACTTTTAGGTGATTATTCGTCATCAGAAACGTTCACGTTCAAGTGAACGTTTCTGATGATGAATAATCACCTAAAAGTGATGTTCCGAGACCATTGGTAAAACGGACTTTTAAATGTATTGTAAACTATAAATAAATAAATAAATAAATATATATATATATATATATATATATATATATATATATATATATATATATATATATATATTAGTTTTATATTTACAAATAGACTGTAGTAAATAGAACATATGTAGATCTATGTTTGGATAGTATAGAAACTTTTAAATGTATTGTAAACTATAAAATAAATAAATAAATAAATAAATATATATATATATATATATATATATATATATATATATATAGTTTTTTTATATTTACAAATAGACTGTAGTAATAGAACATATGTAGATCTATGTTTGGATAGTATAGAAACATTATTAACTAACCCTACCAATGTAATCAATTGATATTGAATGACTATGTGTCTACGCTATCTTTGGATCTCCCAAAACCTCTCCGCTCTCTATCTCTCTTCCTCTCTCTCTATATATAAATATGTGTTCGTGGATGTCTGTGTGTGTACATACATATGTGTGCGCGTGCGTAACTGTGTACGATATGTAAACTTAAGATGAATCAATATATTTATAACATATTAATGAGCAATTCTCGACAGATATATTAGATAATATATCTTAAATTATTATTGATCTTAGTATATATATATATATATATATATATATATATATATATATATATATATATATATATATATATATGATTAAACTAAATCATAGGTGATAAATTAACTACTTATCGAATAAATACAAACATCAAACGTTATTTCTAATAATTTTCGTCATGTTTACAATTTTAAAACCATTACATGCATTGTGCTATTGATATCCCGTGTGGCGTATTTTGAATGGAATATATACTTGCATCGACAAGAATGACAGAAATAAAACATCAAATCATGAACTACCTTTCGCCAGCAGCCTCCTCTGCTTATCAAGTGGTTCCCTTCGTTTTATACTAAGACACATCAATATATTTCGTAGTTATCTGTTTAATATTTATCTAAATCTTACAATCTATTGTTGCAAAGCCCCTTTTGGTAAGGACCGATCTTATATACATAGCTTCCGTTTATTCTTTTTCGCTGATTCTTATATTCGGTATCTTCTATCTTGGTCGGTAGCAGGCTTCTTAGCTGCTTCTAACTATGGGTGGCTGTTATATTTAATTTTGGATATGGGCTGGATTTCTGTTTCTTTATAAAGTCTTCTGTGTCTTTGTCCGTATGTTTTTAATCAACGAAAACAAGACTTTGTTTTTTTTTTTTTTCATTGTGCTCATATTTTATTCTATTAGAACCAGATCAGCACAAACGCGCGGAGATTTTGGTTTCCTAAACTAATTTTCTCACGTTTGCTCTGCGGAATCGGAGAAGGAGGTCAAATACAGGTTTAAAAGTGTTAATTGTAATTCCCAGTATTTTTCCACAAAACCGTTGAGTTAATATCGTACATGATTGATTGTACCTATTTATGCAACACAATAATATTCGATCTAGGAAATGAATTAACAGTATTGAAAAGTGGGGGGATTGAGATAAGAATGATTTTTCCTCACTACTTGATGTAGCAGCGTATTTTAATTTTATATATATATATATATATATATATATATATATATATATATAGAGAGAGAGAGAGAGAGAGAGAGAGAGAGAGAGAGAGAGAGAGAGAGAGAGAGAGAGAGAGAGATTACTTAATGTTTTTAACGGAGGATATATATATATATATATACATATATATTTATACACATTATGTGGTATGAATTTTCCTATCTTCTCCATCACGTGCAGGATATGACACCAGGTTAATTTTTAAACGGAGTACAGCTACAGTTGGAGGGAGAAGAGATGGATTAATGCATTTTCCAAGTGTATTAGTGTGAAGTAAGACGGAAACAGCCTTGTCCAGGATTTGATCTCTGGTTGCCAATTCCATTTCCTACGGTAATAATCGCTACTCTCAGTGCACTGCTCAATCTTAATGTAGTGCTCTTGGCTGGGTTTTTAGAATGTACCTCTGCAGAAGGGTAAAACCCCCATCTAGCCACTTTTTGGTCGTGATACTTAAGGATGGAAACCTGATGGCTTGGAGTCCCAGACATGCAAAACTCAATTCTGGCCATTGCTTCGGCAATATGGACGGCCAGAGAGACCACCTTCAATCAATTGGATGGTCACGTCAATCCCTAGCACCTATATGATTGTCCCAACCCCATTTTCCTTATGGAAAAACCTCAATCCTTTTATCATATATGTGCTAGAAGGTGGTGGCTGAGTATGTTAATCTCTATCTGATAGTGAAGTTCCAATTCTTGAGCTTGGAGAATGTAGAGTACCACTGTGACCTGATTTAGGTTTTGAAATTAGAAGAAAGAAAGAAAGAAAGAAAAAAAAACGGAAATATAATTCGCCGGCTGACAAACAGATGGGCGATCCGGCAATGACCCCGACTGGGCAGACGAGGCGATAGCGGCCGGTAGTAAAATCTCAAGTAGGTCGGAACTCCCAGAAGTGAGAGAAGCCGTTCCTAGACGAGTCTTTGATGTAATCAGACTTGAGTCTCATGGAAAAAGATAAATCTTGTTTTATAGATTACCGAAAAATGAAGACACCGGAATTAAAGAGAATCTATTGTTTTTATGTTTCCTTACTACTTGAGAATTGAGATAACTTGTTGAAAATCGAAATTAAAGAAAGTTGAATGTATTTAAAAAAACATTCAAGTGGCCGGAAGAGATGGCACCCAGATTGGTGAGCGGAAGTAAATTTGATTGGCTGGTTGGAAACAAGAGGGGGGCGGTTACCCTGCTTGAGTGGGTGGAGCAGAAAAAAATTCCCGATATCTTCGTGCCGGCCGGAAATAAAATTGTTCCGATCGGAATATTATTTAACTCAGACGTTTTTGGCTTGAGGAGCAGAAGAGGCCGAATGGGCAGATGAGGCCAAACGGGCAGATGAAGTTGTGATCGCTTGAGAATCGGGCTAGCTGACAAGATTAACGCAATACTGAGAGCCGAGAGTAACTGACTTCAGCTAAGACCATTTTGAAAACGTAGTCGACTTACGAACTGTTTTGCACAATACTTTGCAGAAGACCAGAAGTATTTAATTACGGGCACATCACTCCCACAAACCTTGAGAAGTAATTATTTGTATTCCTGTATTTTTGAATATAAATGTTGTTGATTTTTTAAGAAGAAAAAGAGTCGTTATTCTTTTTTGTATGTGACCAATCGGCCGCTATTAAACCTCGGAGATCAGTTCTAAAGCAGATTTCTAGTCGTTTGAGATCTTAGCACAACGTGGGGCATTCGGCTAGACTTCCCGCAAATATAGAGACCCTGCAATCCTTGGTTGATGCAGAAAATCCGATCTTGACGGCCAATTTCGGAGATTCTGTGAGCCCTTTAGCTCGGGAGCGACCGACGGGTTATACCACTTCATCAAAATTGCTCCCATGTTCACTCTGATTCGGAGTGGTAGTACCTGTTAGTGTCCTACCAATGGGTTAAATAGAAAAAAATGAGTTTAAAACATGTGTTTACAAAAATTGGGTTTAAAAAATGAGCTTTAAAAAAACTTGAATCCACATCAATAATGAATAAAACAAAATCTTCGGCACAAAAAATCCAACCTACCAAAGCAATTTGGATAATGCTAATATATATATATATTAGCATTATTAAAATTGCTTTGGTTTTATATATATATATATATATATATTATATATATATATATATATATATATATATTAGCATTATCAAAATTGCTTTGGTTTGCATATATATATATATATATATATATATATATATATATATATATATATATATATATTAGCATTATCAAAATTTCTTTGGTTTATATATATATAATATATATATATATATATATATATATATATATATATATAAGTGAAAGTATGGACTGTTATATCATTTTGCACCAATCGTCCATGTAAATAAAGCCTAGAGTATCGTTTCTTTGATGCATATATCTAAGAAATCAGCTGTACTTGTCTGCAATGAAAATGCCACTAAATTATTCATTATTTAAATTATGCATATCTTTCTATTGTTCTAGTATGCAAATGGATGTAGAGTATGGTTTTCAACCTGCACGCCTGGCTGTCGGGATATATTTGACACCGGTGCATTTGCGAGGTAAGTGGTTAAAAGTCAGAATTGGAAATCATTAATTGGTTTGGACGTCGACCATTCGCGCAGCTGGATAATATGCTATCAGCCATCCAGCAATACGTATTAGCACTGTATAAACACTCCCTGAATGTCTTTCATTGTATTTACTTACTCATATGATTTAATTATATATGTATATCATTATATGTATATATATGATTTATATATTAGTTATATATCTATCAATATAATCGGTGTATTCATTTATATTATTCATACTAGCAATAATATGCACCCTCAAGACGTAAGTATATATGTGTTAATGTAATGAAATATTGCAAATTAGAAAGACTAAGGAAATTAAATAAGAACGCATCTAAAATGATTACACTTATCTTAATTATATTTTAATTAGTTTCTTTATAAAATCATTCATTTTAATACATTTGAGAATAAAACAATGTTAGAGATCAATAACACCAATAAATTATTTATTAAACCCGATTTTATTAAAACCAGTATGTAAATTAACCTCACCATATATTAAATACTCGTTGACAAACTTACGCAATTCCTGAGAAGATTGGGACGTAAGCAGTAATGTGTTTTTTGGATATAGACAGACAGTCACCGAATCTCCCTTATAATAAGATAGAGTGTTAAGTATAAATTGGTGTTTACCAAGCTAAATTGAAAAGCTAAAATTAGTGGATTCGATCCCCGCTGTGTAATCAAGGATTGAGGATTGCATAGCAGGTCATTTTTAATAAATATCGAAGATGGTTATGTAGCAACGACTAGAGTCATCTAATTTAAGCTTGAAAAATCCAAGATTTGTTAACATGTATTCATACAACTTTTTGCAGCGAACTATGCGAAAAAGACTTGTTACTTTGTAGCGGAAAATGCCGCGAGGTTTGTTTCTCGTATCTTCTAACCTACAAAGGCAGACGAAACTCTTTTTTCCTCATTTACGACGAAGTCTGGTTCCTTCAAAGACAATTTACTTTTTATCACCCCCTTTCTCTCACCAAGTTTCGTGTTTTTTGCACTGAAAAAATGCCACTGTCACTCTGGAAGAATTTTAATGGTCCTAGTTTCAATACTGCTTGTTTGTCGCTTTTGTACACCAGGTATGTCAAACATGCTTGCCGCATGCGGTCCACAGCAAGCACAGGTACGACCCACACACAGACTGCACTCTCATACGGTGTTTTTACAGTTCTTCAGTTTAGTAAAAAAAATTTTTTTCTAATATCTTTGGTGGAAAATAGGCGTTTATTTCCATTAGGGCAAAATGTTGTTAAGAAATAGAGTCTGTTATCAATGCATTGTCTTTCATCCCCGCCTTTGAGTTGTTTAAGGGGGGAGGATAACTAAGTCAATGAAAAGGAATGAATATTTTCTTTTGCATTTTCTTGCTTTTAACTTGTACATGTTATTATTTGAACTTGGTCAGTAATAGTCTTTTTTCCTTTCTTTTGAACGGAAATGTTTTTTTAGATATGTGTTCATTGGCCTTGATAATTAATGACAGCAATTATCACTTTGTTGAAGAGGGATTTACACACTTAGTTTTCATATGTGACGCTCATAATGGACATATGTAATACATGTGGCCCTCATGACATACATATGTAATCCATGCAACCCTAGACGCCTACCCAGTTTGACAAGCCTGATGAGCACAATAGCTTATGCATATTCCGAAGCGCGCACATCATATTGCCAATGGCTGCTTACACTCACAAAACAACAAATAAAACACGCCAAGTAGCGCGAAGATTTTGCTTCAGGTAAATGAAAATAACACTTGATTATAAAATTACTTTAAAAAATAATCATTGCTGTATATTGCGAGCTGATGTCATATGAAAAAAAAAGTGAAAATCCTTCTAGTAAATTGGAACGTCCATTGGCAATATCGTATTACACTAATACGAAGAGGAAATTGATTCAAAATCAATTTCATATACGTTAGCAAGACACTCGTAATATGAGATATATCTGCGTTGGATAAATTATAATTTATTTCAGCAGTATTCATAGATATAGATGTATCGATAAGATTAATAAAATATGGCGCTGGATTTAAATATTAATGACTAAAGGTATACAGACGATAGAACTATTTATTAGAGGGTACCAATTGTATTTTATAGACCTTTGCTCAAAGTTTTATTTCATGAACACATTGTAAGACTATAATTCCATTATTATTATTATCATGTGAAATTTTCATATCAGTTATAAATGGGATTTTACTAAAACAATACTACAATTACTAATACTACTACTAATTATAATACTAATACAACAATAATGATAATAACAATAATAACTATGCACAAGGCTTTACACTCTAGATATGATAGATACATATTATCGGTATCTGGAATAGAAAGTGGAAGAGGTCATGCTAACTTAGAGGATTGCGTAGATGTCTCAATTCAAGTACTCGAATAATACAAAGAAGAGCAAGAAATGATTAATTACGGTAGTTAATAACAGCAGGTGTAACATATGGGCAAGCAGAAAAAACAACAACAAGAAAACAGAAATGGGAATAAAAACAAGTATATGGATACACGAAACGACAAACTTGAGAGATCGCATAATAAAAGACCTGGACATGGTTGAGAAGAGTAAGCCTCAAGAGAGCAACCGAGTCACTAATAATTGCTGCACAAATTTGGTGAACAATTTATATCAAAGAAGAATTGATAAGCCACAACGTAACAACAAATCTAGGGTGTGTGAAAACAGAGACAATAGACCATTAGTTCTTTTGATTGAGTATAAACAAGTGTATAAGACTTGTGGTATGGATGCACAATATGGATATAGTAACTTGTTGCTTTCTCGACTTTCTGAAAACTGGTTTTCATTAGGTTAAATTGACAAACGAGTCTAATTAGTGTAAAATCATAGGAAAATTATATAGATAATATAAGAATATTACCCTTGTATAAATAAGGTGACCATTACCAATTAAATTTCAACTTGGTAAGAATTAATTTTAATTTAAATTCAAAATTAACATTTACAAAAAGAATATCAGAAAGCAATGAAACAGTTCAGTATTTTTCATCAGAAGTATGAGATAGGGGCCCGTTTAGCTCAGTCGGTAGAGCATCCGCCTAGGAATCGCAAGGTTCCGGGTTTGATACCGGTCCCACCAACTCAGCGCATGAGTAGCACAGATTGGGTAATCTGATCAGTGTGGTAAAGTACGGAGTTGACGGTAGATGTGGCGCTTCACCTCAGAAAAAGCTCACCCTGGTCTAGCACTGACAGGTTGGTACCGACTATAGGCCTCTCCGACTTTTATGAGATATCAGATTAAACTAAACTTCCGAATATTAATTTGTCGAACTTTGGAAACATAATTTTAAAAAAATACTCGCTAAACAAATTTAATATTCCTATATCGCCAGATTCGTATTAAAAGCGCATTTGGTAGCAATACTTAAAATGCTTAAACCCAATTTAAAATGAACGAACATACAATTGGTCACTGCTGTTGGTTGATGGAATTTTTCACGAGAATTATAGATTTGTTAATCTATTTCATACATAAGAAAATCTTCAAAATATGCAGCATCGTATTAAAGAGATTTCAAAACATCAGGAATTAAATTAAAAGTTACTAATTGCTCAACATTGCGTAAAGAACATCAATTTACTTTTGGTGGTCGGCTGTAATGGGATTACATAAAATTACTTTCCCAATTATTTATGTTGTAATCAACCTTAGCGTAAAATAAACTTGATTCGGTTAAGAGTGAGTAAATTGCTTGGATACGGCCAGTGTCTAAAAGATAGTTTTGCTGTTTTTTTGTAGACACTGACAAAATGATCTGATGATACAATTAACGAGCATGCCATTTTTGTTTTTCAGCGCGTGGCGTAATCATCATCATCATCGTTGCAAAGGATCTCGACGAGCCAATTTAATCATTTATTTATAGTGTAATTCTTTCTTATACATAATACAAATAATTAAATACGGTTTCAAGTAATTATTTATACTAGCAGCACCTGTGGTTATACCTCAGTATGATAATTTAATTATCACAACGTTTGATATGTTTACTTAAAAGCTATTGAAAAAATACTTCAATATGTAAAAAGTATAATAATTTGATTTAAATCTCTCTCGCATACTTTTTTCTTTCTTTTCAGAATGTTCGTTTGAAACAGATTAACGCACTCACCTTATCTCTCGATCGTTCCCCTACTCTCTTTCTTTCTATCTTATTTTTCTGTATAGCATGTCCTTTTTCTACCCTTTCTTTATAATATAAACAGAATTGTCCATTAAATTAGACAACACAATTTTAGTTGAATTCTTTTAACACTGATCGACTATTTCATTTCCCTACGACTCTAACCATTACACCAGTCACCTCCAACCAATTTATTGTTAATCACATAAATGAATGCAGAAAACTAGCATAAAGGAAGTACACGACTAGGCACGACTTGGTGGAAAGGTGACCACTGGGAATTGTGCAAAAAATTAAATTTTGACCTTACTACTAAATGGAAAATGCACAACCCAGAATCCGTCCTAGAGAATGATAAGCAAAACGAGTATACCTGTTTTTTTTAGTGCGTGGCGTAATCATCGTCATCGCAGTAAAGGATCCCGACGAGCCAATTTAATCAACTCTCCGCGATATCGGAATGTGCCACAAAGTCTGATTAAAGTAGGTGTCTGAAGGAGGAGGGAAATACTCAGGTCCAGGTGGCATTCCAATTTTGGGGCACCTCAATTGCCGGGCAATAAAATAAACGTTTACGCAATCATGCTGCCTGTGAAAGATTATCCCCTGGGACAGAGCTGGATAATCTACGAATCACACTGTGTAAATGCCAAGTTGACATACGCCTTTCTATTGCAGGTGTAAAATAATGTGGAAAACCCAATATTTTAGTAATACGTTATGTAACAATGGAAATTAACTAGAATTTGGGAGGACGTGTGAAAGGCTGGTCTGTTGGCTTCCGATTCGTAGAAGAGTATCATTAGTGAAAAGAATGAAAGAGAGAGTAAAAAGTTGAGGAGTTTGGCCCAAGTTTTTGGAGGAGGCAGACGTCAGAATCTGGTCTGAGTGTTTGAAAAAGACGCACACAAGATGAGTGTCTGTCATCCAAGGTATTTTTACTTGGGTTTAAAATAAACTATATGAGCTCAGAGGAAAACAATGTATTGTGTTGGTTATTAAGAGCTGCAAACGGATGCAAGTACCTCCCAAGAAGATCCTAAGTAATTTCCAGACTCAAAGTACAGAGAAAATGCCTGCCCAACAACAGATCTATAATTCCAGCAACTCCATTCCAGAATAGCAGAGAACCAAACAGATCCATGTCACATATCGAAAAGTAAGGAGCGTCAATTCACACACTCCAAATACATTTCACCATATCACATAGAGAGATTTACCAACAACTTCATTTCTTTGTATTATTTGAAATATTCTGACTATTGTCCTCATCTTTATTGTTATATACATACCGTTTCGGTCGATGTGTCCTCTGTCCTCCTTTCAGTTTGACCTATGACGCAACGGGTATAAGGGTTGGGTTAATACAGTTCTAAGTGACAATCATCTCGAGATTGCAGGTTCAAATCTGGCCAAGGGCGATAAAAACATACAATACTTAACACAGCTTAACACTTCAACCCAGTAATGATTAACTGTATGAGAATAGTCTACCCCGGTCGATTGAATAAAAGGGTTTGATTCAAAGTTCCGTGAAGGGTCCCATGTTCAACAAGAAAGTTTCCAAGTTCAAAGAGAAGTTTCTCGAATTCGATAAGGTTCTGGAGTTCGACAAGAAACATCTGAAGAGGTTCGGAGGGCACATCGACAGAAATGTGTATATAACTATAAAGATGTGGACAGTAGTCGGAATTATCAAAATAATACATCTCAAAAGATTAGAGAAATAACTTCATTTCTTTTATTCGAGCCTGCTATGTTACATAGAGTGGACAGATGAGACACTTTTGTTTCCCTAACCCTTGGGAAAGGAATGGGACCATATGACCTTTAGGCACCCCTTTTGATTTGCTGATTTATAAGTACTTTTTTTCATTTACACCGTCAACATCCGTTTGTTTGTTAGGGGTTAGGGATTAGGGTTAGGGGTTAGTTTTATCATTAAAAAAATCTAAAAATCGTCCGTTAACAAACAAGCGGATGTTGACGGTGTAAATAAAAAAATGTACTTATGAATCAGCAAAGCAAAAGGGGTGCCTAAGGGTCATATAGTCCAAGGAATGAATCAATGTCTTCTTATTCGCGTTTGGGTAAATAGTAAAATCTCCTTTTTAAAGGCACATTGTCTAGGATAACTAATTCTGCATTCAACTCAATACTGGCGTGGCAGGGTAAGTATATACCCAACCCGATTGCCACGGGTAGGATTTGACACATGGCCGCAAGTTTGGGGCATCCATCGAGGATCGAACACACTATTCAGTAGTAATGGATCTTCGAGATTAACTTGTCACGCTTTGTCACCGACGTTGGTTTTAACCTCGTATTGTCATTTCCTTGGACAACATCGGTGTCATGATGATTGAAGACCTACAGCATAAGCAAGTGTTGGCTGTCCTTACAATCATGCCCAGTCCTGTGCCGAGATCCACATACAACTTCTCAATCTCTCTAGACCAAGGGATGCCAATAGCAGTTTTTTTTTATTCTTGCACGTGCTTTAGAGATGCTTAGAGCATTTGACGCTTCTAAGTATTCAACCATCTAATTACAAATCAGTTTTCCCAAAACTCAGGTTCCTTGATGTTTGCATAGCAAATCGCTGGAACATTGTTTGTTTTTATAAGACTCAGGTTGCTCAAAATACCTGCTGTTCGTAAAAGTATATATATATATATATATATATATATATACATGTGTGCGTATATATATATATATATATATGTGTGTGTGTGTGTGTGTGTGTACAAGTATAGGAATATATATATATATATATATGTGTGTGTGTGTGTACAAGTATATAATATATATATATATGTGTGTGTGTGTGTACAAGTATATAATATATATATATATATATATATATATATATAATATATATATATATATATATATATAATATATATATGTGTACAAGTATATAATATATATATATATATATATGTGTACAAGTATATAATATATATATATATATATATATATATATATATAATATATATATATATATATGTGTGTACAAGTATATAATATATATATATATATATATATATATATATATATATATATATATATATATATATATATATATATATATATATATAAGGCAGCATTTCTTCTTTAAGGCAAATTCTGTTGAACTGCGCAGCCATTTTAGAAAAAAACCTACATATTAGATATAAAAAATCCTAAACTAAATAAAATAAACTTCGAAAATAGTACTAATTTTCTGCCTGTAACTACATTAGTAATTTATACAATAATAATAATATTATCAATAATAATAATAGGGGAAACAATGATAATAATAACAATGATAATAACACTAATAATAACAACTACAATAATTAGAATAGAATAAAATAAACATTACCAATATATTTGTTAAGTACTACGAAAAGTTTGTTTTGTCAGCTTTCTTATGGTGATGTTAGTGTGATTGCGGTGAATGCCTTATATATATATATATATATATATATATATATATATATATATATATGTATGTGTGTGTGTGTGTGTGTGTATGGCGTGTGTATGTGTGTAATTTCCATATAAGTAACTGACATATTAGTAAACATCAAAGCTGTGATAACTCGTCTGAAAACATTTTTCTCTCTTATCGTTCTCTCTCTCTCTCTCTCTCTCTCTCTCTCTCTCTCTCTCTCTCTCCGCTTTCTCTCCCTCACTCTGCATCTACCCCCTCTCTCTCTCTCACACACACACACACATACACACAAACACAAATACACGTGGCGATGTTACATCACCGTATAATTATGGTGAGTTATCACATTAATAATGCCTGTGGTTTGATTTCATACACTAGTGGTTGACCTTGTGCCAGATTAAAACACTATCAAAATTATTCCATGTGGAGAAATGAATGTCAAACTCATCTAACAATCTATTAACGCAAGAGTGAGTGGGTTAACCTGTAACTTACCAAGACCTGTGATCTAACGTTAAGCAACCTGAATAGCTGAATCTTCTTATAATGGAGATTGTGATTTTCTGTCTGTAACCGAAACTATATTACTACTGAAGTCACAATTCCCTTAGTTATTATCGTCACATTCTCCATGATTTTATTCTTATTTAAACCTCAATTAATAATTATAAAAATTTACATTATTGATACTGCTGACAATATCTACATTCGAATGACATGAAATTGTATCCATATATCCACGAAAAGAGCGGTTTACAGTGTTTTGGGGAAGGCTAATTTGCATATTGATATTAACAATTTTATTTTAATTAATATGTGCTTAGTATTATTGATTTATAATTGTTTGGTTTAATCTAAATGAATATGAAAAAAAATCTCGGTGATAAATCTTAAAAGAAATCAATTAACAAAACGAACAAACTGTAATTCTATTCTTTACTTCCTATTTTAACTAAATTGATATATTAGGAAAATTTATCAATGAAACGAGATTGAAAAAAGTTTCAGTTCTATTTTTACATTATACCCACCTCTGTTTCAAATCTTTTCATCTGCATTCTAATATAGTTTCATTAGTGTTTCTAATTTAATATAATATTTTATGACATTAAAACCTAAATACTTGCACCTAGAGATTGCATATATTTGTTAGTCTATATAAAGAGAGTAGCATTTAATAGACATCATATAGATTTATGTTGCTAAATTTGTTATTCAGATGCAGAGAAATGTACACATTGTAAGAATTCTATTTTGGATACGCTTCACTTTATAGATACATATTTCCATTTCATATAGCCCTAATACTCTTGAGAAAGCATGAATCCAACTCCGTCGAGCTTTGGATAAATAGTAGGGCAGACTAGGCTCTTTAATCTTTGTTAAGTAACTAATCTAGGAGAAGGAAAACTGAATTGAAACCTGTTAAACTTCGCTTGAGTAACTGACCTTGTGGAGAGGCTGGTAATTTTTTTTTCTCAAAATAACGAGGGTGGGTGTGTCTGACAACTTAAAAAACAAAATCAAACGTACACGGTAATTCTAAAAAAAGGAATCGTTACAAAGGAAAATA
>CM042139.1:46088342-46108342 GCA_023376005.1 Doryteuthis pealeii
TTTACCAATAGTCGATTCGTCACCCTCCTCCAACTAGCCGGTAGAAAAAAAAAACGAATTCTACAAATATTAAATTCTGTAAGCAAGAATACTACGCCAATCAAAAATTATGAAATTAGAACACCTGAACGATGTTTACCATGATGAAGTCATTCTTTTGTACGATAATACATCTTGTCAGAAATAAAAAATAAATAAAAAAAGAATGAAAGCTTTTCTTTAGGAAAGACATATAAAATCAATAATTGTATTAATATTTACGTTAAAGATCATCAGGATTCAGTAAATTGCATTGATCGGACTTTGTATGAGAACAATGCAAAAGCAAAATGTTCGTTTCGTTCCAGAAATCCGAAGTTAAATATCAGGAAACATTAATCGCTAGGTATAAAACACTCAAAATGTATATTGTCAGATAAATAAACGATAAATATTAATTTAATTAATAAAGAAAAAATCATTCGATTTGTTTACTCAAGTATTTTTGTAGGACAAATGTTTTGTTTAATAAATATGTTTACTTTCGTAAAAAAGATCTAGCGTTCCATTTCATCGTCTAATTTAAACTGATTTATGCGTAAGCATAATTTTTATATTTTTAAAAGTAATTCACTTATAAAATAATCTAACCATTAATATATTCAAACTGATTTTTAGATATAAGAATATTATTTAGGGAATAGCGTATATCTTTTTATAACTTATCAATTAAACTGATTAGGCGAAAACATGGTTCTTTTCATTAAGTGAAATATTAAGACTAGCTGGACCTTTGGATATACCACAATATGATAATTTAATTATTTCAATGTTTGATAGGATTTATTTAATAATCTTGATTTAACTCTCTCTCTCTCTCTCTCTCTCTCTCTCTCTCTCTCTCTTCTCTCTTCTCTCTCGTTTTTTCTTTCCTTCTATTCATATTTTCATTATGTTCGATTGAAACAGATTAGCGTTATCGCTTCCACGCGCTCACCCACTATCTTTCCACTACTTTCTTATTATATTTTTCTGTGTAGCATGCCCTTTTTCTTTCTTTTCTTTCTTTATAATAAAAACGGAATGGTCCATTATTCAGCTGAGGCAACGACACTTATAAGATATAAGAAATCGACGGATAAGCAACACCAGATAATCAGGATTTAATTTTTTTGTGTTTCATCTTGGATGGTTTTAAATGGTCTCATTTTTAACCAGAGGAAATAGCAAGATGATTACGGTCGTACAAATTAGGAACACGAGTATTATTGTTAAAATATTTTTAAAGCAAATTGACAGACACCAGTGCCCGAAAGTTCTATCGTAAAAAAAATAAATCAATCGACATTATTTGGTTGCATTTATTTTATTACTAACTAAACAACGGAAATTCTTAATCCGGATAATCATTTTGCCGGACACGGCATAACACGTGATATCACAAATAAGATATATTAAAGAGCTATATTGAAATTTTGGAGAAGCAAGTTGTGTAATGCGCATCATCGTAGAAAAAAGACACGACATCCCGAGTTCAAATCTGGGACAAGGATGTTTGCTTTTCACATGGCACTAATACTCTTGGGAAAACGTATAAATCCAATATTCCCTCCAGCTACGGATAAATTACTGGGACAGATATTTAACATTGGTATGGCAACTGGTCTAGGGCAATGAAAAATTTGATGTCAGACCAGTTAAATTCCGCTTGAAAATTGATGTTGAGTTGCATCCTGCTTGTGTTGAGGGGTTGGGTAAATACATATATTAAAATTTCCTTCGGTGTAATGATTTTATATAGAGTAAGACTGTAAATCTTTAATATATATATATATATATATATACACACACACATATATATATATATATATATATATATATATATATATATATATATGGGAGTAAATATGGAAATTAAATCCGACAATATAAAGAAAATTTGAAAAAACAAGTGTTTCGAAAATGGGATGAATTTAATTATCGATGTTTAAACATTTCGGTTTCATTGAACCTCCATCAGGATGTAACTTGGGGTGAAGAAAATGATGGATGTTTTTATATCCTGTCACATATAAAAACATCTATCATTTTCTTCACCCCAAGATACATCCTGATGAAAGTTCAATGAAACCGAAATGTTTAAACATCGATAATTAAATTCATCCCATTTTCGGAACACTTGTTTTTTTCAAATTTTCTTTATATATATATATATATATATATATATATATATATATATATATATATATCATAAAGGTACACTGTAATGACCTACTCGAGTTTCACCATATGGATCTTCAGGGTTAAATCCACTGGATTAATCAAGATATTGATTAATTGCAGTCGATTTCACGTGTGTATTTTTTTCGCGATAAACGGTTGATTATAGGTCTGCGGTCGAAGAACGCTGGTTTAAAATTCAAAAATTCAAAAAGAGCGGTAGTTGCATTTTTTTCAAAGGATCAAAATATAAACATTGTTAGGAATCCGCTTTGTGCTATTGTTTTAATGGTTTACGACAATGATGAGGATTGCCTATATTATTATAGAGTCCGTAGTGATTAAACGTTGTTTTATTAATGTATGTCTAAAGTTATTTATTTTGATTAAAGCCAATAAAATGTGTATATATGTATACATACATAGAGGTGTATTTTTACCATTTCAATTGTCTTATTATATATATATATATATATATATATATATATATATTGATAGTTGTTGCACATGTTCTAAAAAAACAAAGTCTTTTTTTCTTTTTATTATTCAAATAAAAACAAAATCGAATTCTGATTTTGTTCACCATTTCTTCCAACGATTATTGATCCACCGATCAGTTTCGCCCATTGATTTTCGATGACCTCTGCAAAAGTCAGTCTATGAGTTGCAGGAAGTGAGCATATTGGCCAGTCCACTAAACACTACTTAAATCAACCCCCCAAAGCCTATTGTTACTGGCCGTAATGAGTCACATATCTAATGAAAACACTTCCGGTTTGAGTTGGATGGGAGATTGGGAAGAATGAAGGTGCAACAACTCCAACAACAGATATGGTCACTGCAAACTTTATTGGCAGGACAAAGAGAGAGTCCAGTGCGCTTTCATTGACGCCTACGCAACGAAGCTGCTAGATAATGGAATTAGAACTGGCCGCAAGCCAGATAAATTAGTCAGATGATAAACTGGGGGATATTCAGGAAACGGATCACTGAATGCATATTCTGTTTTCCACACAGTACACGAATTATATCGATTCATCTATTAGTCTCACCTCTATAGGCAAATGCACATAGATACTTGATTACCTATGTAGATTTGCATGTAAGAAGGAATGCAATCATAAAGAAATATGAAAGGCAAAAATTTTCGTTTCTTTGGCAAAAATTATTGTTGTCAAATATTTTCCGGAAATCACTAACTTCTGGGTCTATTAGATGCGAGTTCGAATCCTGTTCAGTCTTTTTCTTCAAATTATTACATTTTAATTCTTCTCCTCTATCTATGTCAATACACACCCCATATATATATATATATATATATATATATATATAATGTTTTTTTTTTAAGTTGACCGTTATTACGAAGCATGTAAAAATAAATGAATGAACTCGATGTTATGGAGTATTGGATTCACTTATTTTTATTATATATATATATATATATATATATATATATATATATATATATATATATATATATACATACATTGTTTTGATATAAAATTATTTCGACATATTGTCACGTCAGTCCGGTCTTTGATGTTTTTTGTTTTTTTTGTATTTTTTTGTTTTGATGATTTCACAACCAATCTCACTGAAAAAAGAAAACGGGAAAACCACACCATTGAGACGGGGTGTGAGTTCTTCAAAACAAAAACAAAAATAAAACCACAAAAACCGAACTGACGAGACAATATGTCAAAATACAATGACATTCAATACAATGTATATATCCATTTAATTATAATACTCCGCAGATGTAAAAATATGTACGCAAATCTTTATACGTACGTTTGTTTTCTCAATTTTCGTTGAATCCTACAGAGGAAACACTTGATATCATCCACACACACACACACACACAAACAAACACACACAAACAAACACACACACACACACACACACACACACACACACACACATACACACACAAACACCCCCCATATATATATATATATATATATATATATATATATATATATATAACAAAAGAGAGAAATGTCCACATTCGATGGTAAGCCTCTAAAATTAGTAAACCAGTTCAAGTGCCTAGTTAGTAATATCTCATCCACAGAAAGCGATATTAATGCACGTATAGGGAGGGCATGGGCTGCTTTAGACAGATTATCAATCATATGGAGATCTGATCTCAGTGATAGATTGAAGCAACAATTCTTCTAAGCCGGAGTTGTATCAGCGCTACTAAACGGCTGCAACACTTGGACCAAATAAACTGCCTAGAAAATAAGCTAGATGGGAGTTGCGCAAGAATGCTTCATGTGGTCTTAAACAAATCGTGGAAACAACATCCTACAAGAAAGCAGCTATCACACAAACTATTCAAGTAAGGAAAACAGGGCACAGTGGACACTGCTGTAGCGGGTCGTTTTTCTCCCCTTTCTTTTTTATAATGAAAACGAAATAGTCAATTATTTAGTTGAGCGTCGACATTCATATGAAATGAGAATTCGGTGGATATGAAACACTAGATAATCAGGGTTTACATTTTTGCATTTCATCTTAGACGATTTGGACGGTTTCCAATTAAGGATCACGAGTATTAATATATATATATATATATATATATATATATATATATAAAATTTGTCTGGATATACTTACTTATGTGCGATAGTTACTTACTGAGATTTAATGCAGTAGTGTTTTGTTTTAGATAATACCTAATAATGTATTTTCTGATTGTATAATGTTCCACTATAAATAATGAAATCCAGGTTACTTTGATTTATAAGAAAATTATACTTATATTTAAACAATTGGGATATATTTACTTATGGGTGTTTGTATACTGATATTTAATGCTTTTTTGTTATAGACGATACCTAAAGATATCTGTATTGATTGTATAATGTTTCTCTATAAATAATAAAACCCAGGATTCTTTGGTTTTGCAGAAAAAAAAACTAACTTAATATAAAAAGATAGACAAACTGGGAAGTGTATACTCATCGGTGATAGTGTACTTATACGTATATGTTTATACATATGTAAATTGTTTTTCAGTATAAGCTAAGCTTAGCAAATATTTACAAATATGATTGTATTCCCGTAAGTCAGTTGAGATACAATTACTAAATTAATGCACTGGAAGACCGCATTTTCTTTAATCACCTGGAAGTGTCTGAAAAGTTATCTCTTGGGAAATTTTTTTTTCATGATATCTGTCCTACGCTTGAAACTACCGAATTGAAAATAGTACAATTTAATTTTATCGGCTTCCTAACAAAGTCGATTTCCACACACTTTCGCAAGGTGACGATATTTATACTTATCGTTTATAAATATAATTTAGAAAACAACTGCTAAAGATTTAGGCATTTTTGGTATGGCTTCGTCTATCAACACAATATCCTGTATAGACGTGGGAAGTTCACAATATTCAAACTAATTCTAGATTTTTATTCCCAGATAGCGGATCGGGTGCTAATTCCACACAATTTGAGAAGTTAATAAAGGCGGTAAAATGATTGCCCTTTGGCGGTTAACTACTGTTTCGTCTATACTGATAGAGGAACAAGCATATTACAAACATATCTATATATTACGAAATGACTATCTATATATCACTAGCAGGGGCCGGTTTGGTTCAGACGGTAGAACACCCGCATTGGAATCGCAAGATTCTAAGTTCGATACCAGTCATCGCCAACTCACCTAATGAGTAGCACAGATTGATTAATCGGATCTGTGTGGTAAAGTGAAAAGCTTATGGTATGGTGCTCCACCTCAGCAAAACAATCTCCTTGGTCTAACTCTAGCGAAAAGGGGATAGACTCTCGCTGTCTGGCTGATACCCACAATAGGTTACTACACCAACTTTACATCTTGTTATATCACTAAGATGATACTTATTCATGAAATGATACTTATATATCTAAATAATATCGATATGTTAATAATTGATATATATATATATATATATATATATATATATATATATATATATATATATATATTACTTCAAGCATATCTATATATTACTAAAAGAATATCTACCTATTACTTCAAGCAAATATTTATATTAATAAATTATATCTCTATATATTTACAAGCATATATATATATATATATATATATATATATATATATATATATATTTGTGTGTGTGTATGTGTGTGTGTGTGTGTGTGTGTGTGATTCTAAAATATATACCGATAGAGGAACGAGCATATTGATATATTATTAAAATAGTATCTACATAATAAAAGCATATCTATATATTAGTAAACAACTATCTATATATTACTAAGATGATACTTATATATTACTAAATAATATGCATATGCTAATAAGTGATATATATATATATATATATATGTGTGTGTGTGCGCACACAAAAACGAAATGTTCCAAAGGATTAGTATTTTTAATGTTTAAACCGAAATGTTATAGCGTCGACATTAGCATCAAGAATTATATATTCCATATTCCTCTTTTGAAACATTACATGTTTACCTCTTTATTATTTCACATACTATCGAATTGATTTCCTCATTTTACTATATATATATATATATATATATATATATATATATATATATATGTGTGTGTGTGTGTGTGTGTGTATTGTAAAGAGGATAATAATAATAATAATAATAATAATAATAATAATATAAAATAATAATAATAATAATAATAACTTGTCAACTGGTGGATTTTGCAGTGCCAGCGGATCACAGGGTGAAGTTAAAGGAAAATGAAAAAATTGACAAATATCTGGACCTTGCCAGAGAACTGAAAAAGCTATGGAATATGAAAGTGAAAGTTATACCAATTGTAGTTGGTGCACTTGGAACAGTCCCAAAAGGATTAGAAAAGGGTTTGGAAAGTTTGGATATCAGAGGAAGGATTGAAACCATTCAGAACACTGCAATTCTGCAATCTGCCAGAATACTCAGAAGAGTCCTGGAGACCTGAGGAGACTTGCTGTCACTCAGACTCCAGTGAAAGACCATCAGCTAACACTGATGTGAAAACTCAAAAGGAGCAAAATAATAAAATAATATATATATATATATATATATATATATATATATATATATATATATATATATATATATACCTCTTTACAATGCATTGTTGATAAAATCACGTCTATTTATTACTTGTACATATTTTTCAACCTGAATTATTCCTATTCAGTAATCACGCCTGGCTACAAAATTGTTAATCAGTCTTCGTATGTCCTTTTTTCAGACAGTTAAATAATAGATAATAGTATCAGGACCTGTGAATATATCACAGTATGATAATTTAATTATTACAACGTTTCATATGTTTAATTAAGAAAATAGTTCATTTGATTCTCTCTCACTCATTTTTTCGTTCTTTCCTTATTTTCATCATCGATTGAAACAGATTAGCGTTATTGTTTTCGGGTTCTAACCCCATCTCTATGTATTTCTGCTTTCCTATTTGAGGGTATTGCAAGATGATAATGGACGGAAGATTTAGGAACAAGTGTATTAATATACAATAATAATAATAATAATAATAATAATAATAATAATAATAATAATAATAATTATATGGACACTTTAAACGAAAAATCGGAGAAGTTGCACATAAAAAGACCTGGACATGGTTAAGAAGAGGAAACCTGAAGAGAGAAACTGAATCACTAATAACTGCTGCACAAAATAATGTCTTAAGAAAAACTATATCAAAGCAAAAATTGATAAGACGCAACAATAGTAAATGTAGATTGTGCGGTGACAGAGATGAGACTGTAAACCATGTATTAAGTGAATGTAGCAAACCAGCACAACGTGAATACAAAGCAAGACACGACTGGGTTGGGAAGGTGATCCACTGGGAATTATGCAAAAAGTTAAACTTTGACCATACAACAAAATGTTATATGCATAAACCAGAATCTGTCCTTGACAATGAAATGCATAAAACTCTCTGGGATTTCGAGATAAAGACGGATCACCCTATTCCAGCCAGGAGACCAGACCTAGTGTTAATTAATAAAAAAAAAGAAAAGAGAACGTGTCAACTGGTGGACTTTGCGGTCTCAACAGATTACAGGGTAAAGCTGAAGTAAAATGAAAAAAAAAATGGATAAATACCTGGACCTTGACAGAGAATTGAAAAAGCTGTAGAACATGAGAATGAAAGTGATACCAATTGTAGTTGGTGCACTTGGAACGGTCCCAATAAACTTGGAAAAATACTGGAGGATCTAGAAATGAGAGGAAGAATTGAGACCATCCTGATTACTGTACTGTACTGCTGCAATCGGCTAGAATACTCAAAAGAGTCCTGAAGACCTGAGGAGACTTGTTGTCACTCAGACTCCAGTGAAATACCATCAGCTGACGCTGAAGTGAAAAACTCAAAAGAAGTGAAAATAATAATAATAAGTATCGAAACTCCAATCGACAAATTGAGGAGATTGTATTAAAAAAAACCTGCTTATGGTTAAGAAAAGGATACTTCAACAGAGAAACAGAGTCGCTCATATTTGCAGCACAAAATAATGCCATATTCCTGGTTATATTGGAGTTTGGATTAATACTAAGAAGTATGTGGGGGGGGGTCTTTACACTCCGAAGACTTCCAGAACCAGAGCCTTACTAATGGATAGTGAATTTTTATTTAATACTGACTAGAAACCAAATGAAAGGAATTTTAAAAGTCTCGTATAAACTGAAAACAACGATGCTGGTTTAGGGCATAGGTTAGAAGACAAATATCTTTTTTTTAAAAATGTCTTTGATACCTCGGTGGGCGAAATGAAGGCATCCCTCACTTTAGTCTGGAGTTGGAAATCGATACATTTAACAGTGTGATAGAACTTAGTCAGTTTCAGTCAGGAGTTTGAGGCATTTAGACATTCAGTGTGCGTGTTTGTTTTAGAGAGAGAGAGAGAGAGAGAGAGAGAGAGAGAGAGAGAGAGAGAGAGAAAGAGAAAGAGAGAGAGAGAGGGAGGGAGAGAGAGGGAGGGAGGGAGGGGAAAGGTCAGTTGGGGTCCCCGCCCCGTCCATAGGATCTGCTTGACTTGATTGAGAGCTAGGTGTGTCACACACACCGCCCGAATATTGGTCCGAGAGAACTTTGACAAGTCATCAATATAAGACGGCCGTACAACCTTATTATCGATTTCGTTTGTTTCTTTTACTTTGGGGATATGACCCTTGGATTTGGCAGTTTCGAACAAAACCGACAGCCATCCTTAACAAACAAAAAACGGCAAATACAACTTCAAGGGAGTCGGTTAGCCGAATCACGAAAAGGTTGTCAGCCCCGTCGACATTCTCGTGTTCCTTATTTGAGTCGACCGTTATCATCTTGCAACACCCTCTGGTTAAAAATGAGACCGTCCGAATTGTACAAGATGAAATGCAAAAAAATTAATCATGATTATCTGATGTTGCTTATCCACCGAATTTTTATTTCTGATAGGTGTCGTCACCTCAGCTAACTAAGGGAACATTCTGTTCTTATTATAAAGAAAGAAAGGGAAGAAAAATGGCATGCTACACAGAAAAAGATAATAAGAAACAAAGAAACAAAGAAAGACAGAGAGAAGGGATGAGCACGCGGAAGCGATAATGCAAATATATTTCAATGGAACATAATGAAAAGATGAAAAGAAGGAAATACATTTTTTAAATGAGATAGAGTTAAATCAAGATTATTATACTTTTTACAAATTAAACTATTTAGCAATAGCTCTTAAGTAAACTGTGACGGAGAACGAGAAAGGAAAAAGAGCAAGACATTGTCTTGCTTGCCGGGATCGAACTCACGTCCTCCCGCATGCAAAAACAAATGCGTTTTGGGCACTGGACGAACGCGAGGTTTGACTGATGTGCCCGGATGTTTGGCTAATATGCCCATAAAATAACAAGTGAGTCGAGCGCTGGGGAGTTCAGCAGCAGCAGAAGCAGTCGACGACGAAGCGTTTTTCAGTAAAGAAATGGATTTTAGTCGAACAGAAACAAAACTAAATAGGAAATGTGATTTTGAACTGTTAAAGATTATTTCGACTACGACGACGGATTTTCCAGCTGCTAGACGAAGAATGTGTTGACCAACAGAGGGTCTGGCTTGTGAGAAGACGGAGAACTCGCTTGTTTTTGGTTCCCCCTCGGCAGGAGCTTGTTGATTCGAAGGTCTATTTCGCCCCATATATTTCCCGCCCTTTTATATAAACATATCAATCGTTGTAATAATTACATAATCATAAGGTGGTATACACACAGGTCCTGCTAGTATGTGTATATTTCTAGCTGTTTTGTGGTTGCTTGGTCAGGCCGATCGTGAGAAAAACAGGAAATAGAATTTGTGATCTCAGTTTTAGCTGGGTGACTGAACGGAACAGACACAAGTATAGCATTTGTCTTCCGTTTCTCCAGCACGCGTGTTAGTTAACTTAGGAACTTGAATAAAAATGTCCAAAATATCCCAAGTCTTGTGTTCGTTATTAAAAATCAAAACCGGACATAATTACGAAGAAACATCCAATACAAACACCGAAATAAATTCAAAGGACATATAAATCAGCCCAGATACCAGCAGAGAAGAGGTAGATAGAAAACTTATGACTTTAACACACTTAAAGGATGTCTAACTTGTAGAAGTCATTTTTTTTAGTACGATAATGCATTTGGTTCCAATTCGGAAAAGGCAAGTTACTTTTACAAAAAATGGTTTATAGCTGAGTTTTAAATGAGTAAAATATACTCATCGTAATTCTAACTTCAGTGATTTGACTGGTGTAACATAATAGGGTAGAAAAGGCCAGGAATCCAAGAGATTACGTGTAGTTAACATGGAAAGATTTTGATAACAATGCACTAGACCACTTGTCGAATTATGATTGGTTAGGACAATGCAGTGAAGAGGGTGAAAGAAAGAGAGAGGTATAATGCAAACAACGTGTATATTCACGAGATCAGAGTCCCAGAGATCAGTAGAAAATCAAGTGAGTATATTATATTGCATGACCGACATATATATTCACAAAGGCAAAATCACAAATTGAAATTTAAATATGGCAAAACAGTAGCTAGACAAAGGCCAAACTACAAAATATATGCATGTAAGTTGAAAAGTCCGGGGCAAAGTGTAACATAATTGAGTGGAAAAAGAATCCCAGAGATTACGTGCAGTTAACTTGGAAAGATTTTGAAGACGAAGCAATGGGCCAATTGTCGAATTCTGGTTAGAACAAGACAGTGAAGAGAGTGCACTCCTTTCAAATAAAAGCTGCAACGCTACACTGGAATCGGTGCTTTCTTCGTGACTGAGCTGTAATTCTTGTTTTATACTATGTAAACTCATAGAACGTCAAACTTTTAAAAAAAGAACCTTCGCTCACTTAATCTAACACATTTTGCTCGAACGACTAGGCTACACATGCTAGTGTTGTTTTCTATGGTTTATGTTCTTTGCTTTTTGCAAAGCGAGATAGAAGAAAAAGAAGAAAAAAAAGCACAGAAACCGCGAATGCCAAGCTAAAGTGGTTGGCAGTGTCGATACTATAGTTAGAGGTGAAGTCAAGCTAATGGTCGTGTCTGCCTTGTCGAGTATTAAGTGGAGAAGCAAGAGTGTCCAAGTTGCCATCGTAATTTGATTGAGTTGAGTGCCGCGCCTAAGAAATTGACCAGCTGCAGACATATGGTCATCCTAAGGATGCATAGAGAAAGATTAAATGTAACTCGAGATGGGAGGGTGGTGGAGTCAGGTAAGAAATTGGAGAGTCGGTTAGAAGGCTGGCAAGAAAATAAAAAGAAGACAACAAAAAAGGTGTGGACGGTAAGAAGAGTAAAGAGTAAAAAAGAATATGAAGGTGAAAGATATAGAAAAGAATGAGTTAAATGAAGGGAGTATGGAGAGAGATGAAATGAAGAAGTAAAATGTCTTATGTGGTGTAATGGTTAGTAAGCTAGATTAGCAGATAATTGAGAGCGAGTTTGAGTCTCACTGATTGCTCCATGACTCTGTCCTTGGACCACAATAAAAATAACCTTAGTAAATAATCTGGCAAGAAAATAGAACGAAGACAAAAGAAAGAGTGTGGATGGTATGTAAAATTCCTGGTTAAAGTGAATTTGGCAGTAAGGAGTAAAAACATTTGAAGGTGAAGGATGAAAAAAAAGAAAGAATTAAATGAAGAAAGCATGGAGAATGATGAAATGAAGAAGTCTTCGAAGGTTGTTGGTTGGATAGATTTTACGACAAGTCAACCCTTGTTGGGTTATTTTACACCGAAGACATTTTGTTTTATTCTAAATATTCCCATCTATTTTAAGTGTTTAAAGACCGATCAAAGAACTCTAATAAACCCGATTACATCTATTTCCATATAATTTTTACTTTCCGGACAAAATCCAGATATCTATCCTGTACATTTAGAAGTCTGCTGCTATCAAATTGATCATTATTTCGTTCACTTTCGGGTATCTTGTCCTGAATAGAATGACCAATTACTAGGTGGTTGGGTGGTCGGTTGGTTTGATTTTACGGGATGTAAACTCTTATTGGGTTAATTTACACCCAAGACGTTTTGGTTTATTCCTTCTTGATGGGTATTCCTTCTTGATTTTAACTCAGTTTTTTAAAAACATTTTAAACTCATTTCTTGTATATAACCCATTGATGGGACCCTTCAGGTACTACAATTCCTGGTTAGAGTGGGCCTGGGAGTAATGGTGATGAATGGGTACTCCACATTCCTCAGAATTGGAACTTCACCATAAGATCGTTTAACGACATACCCATACTAAGACCATACCATCGTTTAACGTCATACCCATACTAAGACCATACTAAGACCATCAGCTACCCCCTTCAAGCAAATAAATGATGGTACTACGAAAGAAAACGCCTTATATGGTATAATTGTGGACAAGCGTAATTAACAGACAATTGAGAGTGAGTTCGAATCTCACTGGTTGC
This sequence comes from Doryteuthis pealeii, assembly GCA_023376005.1. Taxonomy (NCBI): domain Eukaryota; kingdom Metazoa; phylum Mollusca; class Cephalopoda; order Myopsida; family Loliginidae; genus Doryteuthis; species Doryteuthis pealeii. The sequence continues at coordinate 46,101,474 of CM042139.1, forward strand.
TTCCTTGGCACACAACAAAAATAACCTTAGTAAATAATTACGATTGAAAAGAGGATTGATTGATTTTAACGGCTGATCTGGGACTATTTCATGCACAAAGGTTATGGAATCGCGTACCAAGTACATTTCTATTTAGATATTTGTATATTTATTTCGTAATACTATATTAACTATATTAACTAGTATCATGACCGATGAATATACCATAGTATAATAATCTAGTTATTACAACGTTTGATACGTTTACTTAAGATCTATTGCGAAATAGTTCGGTAAGTAAAAAATATGATAATCTCGATTTAACTATCTCTCACTCTTTTTTTTCTTTCCTTCATTTGAACTTTTCATTGTGTTCCAGTGTTTAAATCGAACATAGATTAGCATTATCGCTTCCACGTGCTCAACCGATCTTTCTATCTTTCCCCTACTCTCTTTCTTTCTTTCTTATTATATTTTTCTGTGTAGCATTTCCTTTTTCTTTCTATTATTTATTTATAACAAAAACGGAATGGTCCATTATTTAGCTGAGGTGACGACACTCATAAAAAATAAGAATTCTGTGGATAAGAAATACCAGATAATCAGAATTTTTGCATTTCATTTTGGACGATTTGAACGGTCTCATTTTTAACCAGAGGGTGTAGTAAGACGATAACAATCGTTTTAAGGAACACGAGTATTGATAAATAGATATTTTCAATGATTCATTGAATTTTTTTTATTTGTCTATAATCTTTTTTTGTTGCACACACTTATAGGATATCAAGTATCTAATAAGAATAATTTGCACACAGCTGTATGTTTTTCACATTTCTGTATATATTTTCTTATAATACCTTATAAACAATTTACGTGATTTAATGGTGAGAACATTTTCAGTAAGTTTTATTCTCACTGGGTGCTCAATACGTTCGGCCTTGTGCTACATTATGCTAAATTATATATATATATATATATATATATATATGTGTGTGTGGTGTGTGTGTGCGTGTAGCGATTTATATTATGCATATAATCCGTATACATATATACACATATATGTATTTATATATATATATATATATATATATATATATATATATATATATATATATATATTATATATGTATGTATTTACATATATAATATATACATATATAAGATGTATATATATATGTCTAATATGTACGTGTATGCATAAGATATATACATATATATATCCTATGTATGCACGTACATATTATACATATGTATATATATACATCTTATATATGCATATATTATATATGTATATACATACATATGATTTGTATATATATATATATATATATATATATATACAAATGATAAATATATATACATATGATTTGTATATATATATATATATATATATATATATATATATATATACAAATCATATATATATATATATACAATATGATTTTATATATATATATATATATATATATATACAAATCATATGTATACAAATCATATATATATGCATTTATATATATATGTATATTTTATATGTATTATTATGCATGGTATATATATTTTATATGTATGAATGTATATATGTAAACACACGTATATATATGTGTGTGAGTGTGTGTGTGTGTGTGAGAGAGAGAGGGTGAGAGAGAGAGAGAGAGAGAGAGAGTCTGCATATACGCGCGTGTGCGTGTGTGTGTGTGTGTGTGTGTGTGTGTGTGTGTGTGTGTGTGTGTGTGTGTGCAATTCATGAGATAGATTAAAGGAGAAAAACAGCGAAATAGACAGTGACAGTGAAATGTCTTGTTTTCGCTGAATGGTAAATATTTTTTTCTATTTTCGATGAGTGTCCGAAAAGTGTCAGGAAAAAAAAAAAAAAAAAAAAAAAAAAGAGTCTTGAAAAGTCGGTTGAGTAAAATCTCACCTCCTGATACAAATGACGATAATAATTAGATGAAATAAAACTAAAAGTAGAGACACAAAGGTAAAGAAGAAAAGATAGGAAAATAACAAACAGACATCAATAAAAAAATAAAAAAATAAACAAACGAAACAAACAAAAAACAAACTTGCTTTGCATTTCTCAAAACAAGGTTACAAACATTTCTCCCCTTCGAAGTTTGTTCGGAGATTTATGACTTGTGCATTGTCTGTTTTGTTTGAGTACATAAATCAACAATGTTATGGACTGCAAATCTGTCGCTCAGGCAAGTCTTATCATCTGCTCCCTTATATATATATATATATATATATATATATATATATATATATATATATATTAAAGACGTATATATAAATATATTTGTTACTTAATTAGAACACCAGAATAGCTGATAAAGGTCTCAAGCACTAAGGCTAGAAAGACTTCTTTATTACAATCCTGAGTGCTTCACACCTGGATCCAATATATATATATATATATATATATATATATATATATATATATATATATGAATCCCAGTGCTATTCTTCTCTAAGATTCTTTTTCCATTTTCTGTTTATTGTCAGTTTTTATTTTTCTGCTCTATCTTGGTAATTATATTTGCAGACTGGGACTATCTAGTTCCGTTGGGTCTGGTCATAAAGCAACATAATTTCTGCAAACGGTCACAGAACAATGTGCAGATTCCAGTAGATTGGTGTGGGCAATACGTACACAAAACCGACTTTCATTTTTTAAGAGAATTTAATACTTCTTTCCCGTGTGATTTTGTAAAATTGACAACAGATTTATGAATGTGCGAGAGAATTCTTAACAAAGAAGAGACAGTATTATCCTGACTTCCCTCCAGGCCGGATTGACAAGAAATTAATTTCATGCGATGGCGTATGTAAAAAGTGAGTGATCTCTTCAGTATTCCACTTTTGGGGCATGGGCAATAAAACTTACCCCACCCAATTTAGACAAGGCAGCTGGTGCTGCCTGAGGGGACAGCCTTCTGGGGTCACGTGATTATGTTATCTTACCAGTACAGAAGCCGAAGCCCATAAATACCAAGTAAGTATTGCTTAACCAAGATGAGTATGACGTTTTTATATTTTAAAGACTGAATTTATTTTGAAAAAAATAAGGAATCTAAAAACTAAGTAGTAACTGTAAGGTAAATATGTGAAAAGGCAATGTTGTGTTTTCATAATGTAAAATAATGAGACGTTGAAGTCAGAGGATGATGTCAGCAGTGAGTTGATGTGGGACGAATGTTGAAAAGTGTAATAGTGGAAATGAACCAGAATATGTAGATGTGTGACTGAAAACGTAGAAGTCACTGACCTTGCTTTCAGATTGGACAGGACAAGGCGAGAACGAGAGTGACAGTTAATGGGATAGTGAGAGAATTAATAATCTGGCTTAAGTGATGGGAGGGGACGGATGGGGTGAGAGCTGTCTGGATGTTTGTAAAAGATAAACGCAAGATGAATGCCTGTCCTATGGGGATATTTACTTGATTCGAAATAAAATAAAGAGCTCTTAAAAATTAACACCATCAAGTCTGGTGTTAATTTTTAAAAACTAACAACGGACCCAAATACATAAAGTTCCAAGCTGATCCCGAGTGGTCCCAAACTCATAGAAGAACAGAGAAAATGCTAGCCCAAGAACAGCTCAGATTCTCAGATGTCCAGTAGTAGAAGAAATAAGATCTTAAAATTAGATAATTATGCTTATGTAACTTACGGCTAATTTGGTAATGTTGTGACATTATCTGATAAGTAAACAGCATTAATTTATAATGCAGTGCAGATGACGCGATATCTGAATTTCAAGTAGATATAGCCAAAATCCCATAAGGATTTCATCTTGGTCAGCAAAGCCTGCGGCCATGTGAAAGCACTTGTGATTTTCTGAATCGGTCAGAATTTACTTGGTCATAAAAAGGAATGGTGAAGAAATTAAATTATACATAAAAACAAATCTATCAAGGCAAATCGGATAATAAGGAAGAGACTTTTGCCATAGATGGAATTCACATAAAAAGAAACTATGATCAAATTCGATACAGAACTTTTTAAAGACTTTAACTATTTTATTGAATTTGAAAAAGAGACGTCTCGTTTTGTAAGCGTCAAGAACAAAACAAACAATTTTCAGATATTAAGAACTTGAAATCAATAAACTTTTATCAAAATTATTAGAATCTGCGTTAAATTACCCGATAAGGTTTGATATGCCGTAAAACAAAACAAACAACCAACCAATAAATTTATAAGTAACTTTGGTTATAAAATTCTAGGCATTACTTGTTTCAGTTGCCTCGTACAAATATTTTAGGGAAACTCAGAGAATTTGATCTTATTGTAATGAACATATGAAACTTATAAATAGACATTCGACATTCGAAAATTTGTAACTCTGATACACACAATTCAATTTCCACTAATCTATTTCCACAATAGAATGATATGTCAAATATATATGATATGAAATATAGGGAATTTGGGTAATAACTCCAGTGAATACGCATAACGTTCGGAAATAAAGTGGGTCAATACGCGTTGCGTCTTTCGTAATTTTGTACACTCAGCCAATACTAAGATAAAAAATGTTTCAGTTGGATTCATCAATTATAGTTTGTCAAAGATGATATTGACAAAAATAATTCATAAAGCCAATAAAGATCATTGTGTGTTGTTATCCCCTCCGCCACAGGCAAGATGAGACAAAAAGTAAAACTGGTCTAAATTCAGCTTCCTTTTAGATATTATCACACGCACACACGCATACACACGCATACACACACACACGTAACACACACACACACACACACACACACACACACACATATATATATATATATATATATATATATATATATATATATATATATATATATATATATATATATATATATATCTTACTGTTGGGTCTGCTGTTGGTGAGAATTAAAGATGAACATCTGTTCCAGACAACTTGTACGGTAGGCTTGGCTCGTTACGGCTTGTGTTAAATTAATTACTTTTTGCTTTAGTGACAGTGTTGCCGGTTTGAATCATTAGAATGTAGGGATGCTAATTTATAATCTATTTGAGAGCCACTTGATGGAGTCAAAGATGTTTATTAAATTACATTTTTGCATTTAGAATATTAAGCAGATGTGTGTAGCATATCTGACCCCCTGTTTAATATGTCACTTATAAAAGTGACCTTTCTTTTAATCCTGGGTAGGTTAAAAGACATTAAAATTCATCTTTAGGATTGAGGGTGACTGATAAATAAATACGATCGCCATTGGAATGGCCAGGGCAAAACCACCCACAGAGGCGGGAAGTAATTTAAACATTAGAACATTCTTTATATTTGTATGTGCATTTATGAGGTATGGCTTAATAAGAATAATTATGATATTTCGGTCTGTTGTTCTCATCCTTATTGTGTATAAAAACAACGTCTAGGCCATTGTAAACAACGGGCTCTGTTTGAGGTATTTTTCTTATTTATTATCTTAATTACATTAAAATAAGTCATCTGCAGACGATTACCCATGAATTCAAACGCAGTTTCGGAGCTTAATCAATACTTCTTACACAAGGGCGCTCCAAGTAACATAAACACCACTAGACTTATGACATTAAAAACATTCTAGATTTAATTTTTTAAGAAAGTTATATAAATGCCACCCATTTTAGGAATTAGAACAATAACGGGTGTTTGACCGTCAAAATGTCGGTCAGACAGGTAGAGAGCAGTTTGCTGATGTCGGGAAAATTCTAGCTGAAGTCCAATGAAGCAATCTGTCGTTTTCCTCTTGCGAAATCGCACACGAAATAAATATACCAGTGAAGCCAACCTTTCTTGTGTTTTGATTGGGTACATTTTTCTATGATAAGGCAAATCTCTGTTATCCAGAAATTAGCCTGGAACCAGTTTGCTTTTCAGGAAAAGAGGAACCGGATTAAGGGCTGACCTGTGCTTTGCCTATCTCAGCATCCTCTCCTCATACTTTCCCCAAGCCAACCCGGACAGAGCAGCCCGACACTGATAACGCAACAAATATTTCATGACCACAAGGCACACGGCCATTTTCTTTCCTGACTACCGAACGAGAAGTAGTACAGTGCTCACGGTAGGAAAACACATAAAGCTAGTCTGAATTATAGAAGACGTTTATCCAAAAATACACGGAAGTCAGAATGTAAAGAAAAAGAAACAAAATTAAAAGATCTCGTTGAGCACAGTTTGACCAAATATTTACTAGTTGTAATTTGTTTGCAAATATTTATATGTCTTCATGTAATGAATAATATTAATACTGATTAAAAAATCATAGCGTCAAGTAACTATTCTTAATACACAAAATTTACACACAGTTATATGGTATCAAATATGAAAAATTCAAATAATTTTTAGATAGGTCTATTTGATCCCGAAATGGGACTCTATCAGGTACTACAACTCGGGATCAGAGTATACCTGGAAGCAATAACTGTTATCTTTGAGTCACTGACGAGGAAATGGTCGTCCCCATATTCTCGAGTCCAATGGTCAACAAGGAGGGAGGGAGTAATTTCTTGCATTACAAATGAATTTGAGTGCAGTATATTTTTTATATGAGAGTGTCTATCGTGAAATATGTTTGCCAGTAAAATATATTCTGAATGTATATTTTTGAACCGTTTGTGAGAAAGAGCTGATTGCAGATTCATAACTCAAGAAAAAGGTTGAATTTAAAGTTTCACAGATTATATCAGATTTATGACACTGTGAGAAACAGAGACAGAGGGAATGAGAGAGACAGATATATAGATAGGCAGACAGAAAAAAAGGTTTATATATATATATATATATATATATATATATATATATATATATATAGAGAGAGAGAGAGAGAGAGAGAGAGACAGAGACAGAGAGAGAGAGAGAGAGACAGACAGACAGACAGAGAGAGAGGGGGAGCGAG
>CM042139.1:46113342-46117499 GCA_023376005.1 Doryteuthis pealeii
ATTTACAGCGATTTACTGCAGAAATGTATCAGTTTAGCGAATAAATTTCGCAGTCTAAGCCGTTCTGCTAGGAATTTATTACCTATTCTTGGACCAATCTTTAAAATATTTATATTGTTGAAAAGAAAATAATATAATTTTTCTGAATATGCAATTTTTATGCGTTTTTATTAATTGAATTATTTTTACAGCGAGTTAAAAAAAAAAAATGGCTCCAGAGAGCTGATATGTATAATTTTTTTTTTCATTCTAAATTTCAAGAAAAAATAATTATTTTTTCTCGCCTATTTACGCTTCAATCTTCTTTAAGATATCCATATTGCTCGAAAGAAAATGAAATAATCTCTAAATATGTAATTTGATTGAGTTTTATCATGGGAATTATTTTTTACAGCGAGTTAAAAAAAATTATATTTTGTTACAGTCAACCTAGAATTCGTAGTATCATTTTTCATTCTTAAATTTTAACATAAAATCAAATCTTATTTATCGCATATTTCTGTTCTATCTTTAAATATTTTATTCGTTAGTAAAAAGATCTTTCTAAATTATATAATTAGTTAAGTATGTCTTTTTGTACATTGAATATTTTTAAAACGAATTAAATAACAAACAAACGAAAACACTTAACGATAAAAACAACTCAACTTTGTTTTATAAATTGCCGTCGTTCGTCAATTGTAAACAAACCTTTTTTTATTTTTCATAATCGCGTTAATTTATTTATTTTAACTAGCCAATATATGCATCCTCCGGGTGCCAGATTTTAAGTTTAAATGTAATAAAATATTAGATTAAATCAGAAAGGCTAAGAAACTGAAGAAGAATTCAGATAAAAAGATTTGAAACGGAGGGGCTATAATCGGAAAATATAACAACTGAAACTTACTCTTTCACCACTTCCGTTTTTCAATGCTAAATTTTCCTAATTTAACTATTTAGTTAAAATAGGAAGTAAAGAATAAAATTACAGTTATTCTTTCTTGTTAATGAATTTCTTTTAGGATTATTGAAGAGATTTTTACTCATATTCATTAAGATAAAACCAAACAATTAGAAATCAATAATACCAAGCACATTTTTATTAAAATCAGTTTTTTAAATATCAATATGCAAATTAGCTTTACGTTTACTCTGAAAACTGGTATTTTGTTGATATTATAAATACAATTGCATGTTATTAGTATTTAGGTGAGGCCAACAGTATTAATAATGTCAAACAGTTTTATTATTAATTGAGGTTTAAATAGAAATAGAATCCTGGAGAATGTGACGTAAATAACTAAGGGAATTGTGACTTGAGTAGTAATATAGTTTCGGTTACAGACAGAAAAACACACAATCTCCATTATAATAAGATATTATAAATACAAATAAAATCATGATACTAATGTAGAATAGTGCACAAGAGATAATAGTATTACCATTAGATTACCTAATACATTTCACGGAAATACCTGAAAACTCAAATATTTTTCTCTCTGTCTCTCATTTTCAAGGAATAAAAAAATTACCTAAAGTCTGGGATTAGTCTATTAACAATTTTTTTCATTTAAATTTTATCCTTGGAATTTTTTATAGTAAAAAAAGAGAAAAAAGTTATTAAAAATCGAAAGAATTAAATTATTTTCTACACACAAATGATTTAAAATATTTCTTAAAAGGAAGTTTGATTTACGTAACGTTTAGCTTTCGTTGGGATTTATTAAAATTTACAACTAACAACAGTGAAATTATTTGAAATTTACGTCTAACACTGAAAATTATTTCAAAGCTTTCCATTTTTTTCTTTTTGTAATACGTAATTTTATTTTCAATATTTAATTTTATTGATTTATTTTTAATTTTAAATTAAATTAACACAGTAAAAATATTTGGTTCAAATTTGACATTCGATCGACTACGTTTTTGAATTAATAATGTTATAAGATTATTATCGTTTTACATTAATTTGATTACTTTATTTAATTCTTTTTTCTTTTTCAAATATTAATTTGAAATTTAGCAAATCGCGTCATTATATATTCATTTAAAAAATATAGTTCATCATTGAATTAAAATTTCTTACTATATCATTATGTGATGGATCAACTTGCAAATCCGTCGGAAAATTTAGGGTGACCCGAAAAAAACAGAAAGCATAAATTTTGTAATAAAACTGTTGATTTTAACTAGGGGTTAGGGTTATGGTTAGAGATGGGGTTTAGGGTTAGTTTAATGGGAAAATAAAAAAATTGGGTTCTGTTTATTCTAGGTCACCTGTAAGTAAGTAAAGTTGTCGGGGCGGCCTAATGTCAGTATCAGCTAATCAGCGAGGGAGTCTATCCTCTTTTCACTAGTGGTAGACCAAGGAGATTGTTCTTGCATCTGAGGTGAAGCGCCATCAGCTCCTGGGCTACTCATAACGCTGAGTTGGCGAGGACGGTATCGAGCTAGGACATTGTTATTTCTAGCCGAACGCTCTACCGACTAAGCTAACCGGCTGTAATATGTTTTAATTTTCGACCGATTTGCAAGTTTAGCCATATGATGTCATTCCCTCAAATCTAACGAAACAAATCTGACCTCCCACCAGGCAGGATTAAATTAAGATCGTTTTTATTTGGTGATTTTTATGGGTCATCCTGCGGAGCCGAACTCGCTATTCAGTAGTAATAGATCTGCAAACGATATTAAACCATGTTTTTATCTCCACTACCCGGGCTTCGCCGGTAGCCGCCTAGTGTAATATTATATATATATATATATATATATAATATATATATAGCACACACACACATATATAGCACACACACACACACCACACACACACACACACACAACACATATCATATATATTATATATAATATATATAATATGTATACAAAAAATATACTCGTCCGAGTTCAAATCCTGGATCTTAATTGCATTTTACTTAGCGCTAATACCCTTGGGAAAGGATTGAATCCTACTCTCCCTCCAGCTATGGTTAAATAGTAGGGCAGACTGGTCCTCTTTAACCTTGGTTAGCAACCGGTCTAGGAGAAGGAAAACTCTGAATTCAAACCTGTTTAACTCCGCTAAGAAATTGACCTTGTGTCACATCCTGCTCGTCGGAGGGTTTTGATATAATATATATTAAATATATAATCAGTTTATGCAGATTATATATGATTTATATATAATCAGGTTATGCAGATTCCCATAACTATCGTTCATCGTCCCTTGACTGCATCCAGTATCCATACAGAGTTGATAAGATGTATGTTTTTTTCTGTCGACCTACATTTGGTGTCCATGTGTAGGTGTTTCAAAGCAAGAGAACGTCACTTATAAGACTGTTCTTGCATGTCATGTCATGTCATATTGGAATGTGTCGATCGGATGGGAAGCGTCCTACAGCTGCTTTTTTGGTAGGGAGAGGCTACTTCCAAGATTTGTTTGAAGACAGTACATAGACATCTTTATTATGTTCTAACTAGTTTTTCTTCTCTCTAAGCATTTTGTTAGAGTCCAAGTGTCACTGCCATTGACACAGCTACAGCTTAGGATAATTATTACTTTATATTATCAGAGATCAGATTTCCATATCACTCAGTATATCTGTCTATAGCAGATAATTGGAAAGTGAAAACTAAAAAAAACAGCTCCATGATGATGATCATTAAATGTTGAAACTCACAAGGAATTTCCTAAGTGGATAGTTTAAAATTTGAAAAAATAAGTCTATGTAGATTAGTAAATCATCAGAATGTAAGTATAATTTAGTTTATAATTGATAAAAAGCGCTGGTGTAATGGTTAAAGTCATGGGAAATGGACTCATCATGTCCCGAGTTCAAATCCTGGACGTGTAATTCATTTCACTAGCGCTAACACCCTTGGGAAAGGTATGAATCCTACTCTCCATCCAGCTATGGATAAATAGTAGTGTAAGACTGGGCCTTTAAACCGTTGTAGGCAACTGAGTCTAGGAGACAGAAAAACTCTGAATTCAAACCTGTTAAACTCCGCGTAAGAAATTGACCTTGTGGCTACAATCCTCCTGCTCGTGCATAGGGGTTATAGTATAATGGTACTATAGTATACAACTGTGATCAAAAAAAACTTATTTTTTCTTATGAACCACCCGGACAATCGTTTATCGGTAGTAGTAACGCCCCGGATGGAGAACAGGT
>CM042139.1:46117509-46127509 GCA_023376005.1 Doryteuthis pealeii
CACAGAAGAGAGATATTCCAAATTTATTTTTTCTCCGGATGTTCAAGTCGCGATTCATGTTTTTTTAAACGTTTCGGAGAAAGACACACATTTCCGTTTTGGTGTGTACTTTAATTCAGATTTGTATTCAAACACAATCTAAGTCAGTTTTAAAGAGCACTCATTTAATTTACTGTATAAATTTCAGTATCAACTAGTAGTGTTTTTTTCAGACGATGCACAGCAGCATTGACGGCTGGGTGCTTTAGAATATACGTATGGCATAGAGGTACAGACCACCTAATGGGGCCACTGTTGGCCGTGGCTCGGACCCATGTTGCTTAGATGGATATTTGGTGGCTGAACAGTCCATAACACATAAATCACGTTTGATTGGTCGGTCGGAGAGGACCCCGATCCAATCGCTGGAACTACACTCTTTTCTAGTAGATTTCACGAACTAAACACGATTATCCACTGAATTCAAACTCCATAGACTTGGATTTACGAGAGGCACTAACGCTAAAGTGGCGAAGAATTTAACACTGTACTACATTGGCTTGATCTCGTGAGATGAATTTGTAAAAAAAAACTATGGCAGAAACGATAATTTCTCAATTTCCAATGTATAACATTACTGCTGGAGATTGTTTTGTTTGTTTGTTGTTGGTTGGCTGGCTGGTTGGTTGGTTAGATTTTACGCATGTCACCCCAGTGAGTTATTTTATGCCGAAGACGTTTTTTCATTCTATTTCTGATGGGTACTCAAGTTTTTAATTACTCATGTTTATTTATTAAGATAGATGGGACCTAACTGGTATATAATAATAAGAGAGCCTGAGTCATTGAGGAGTAATTGTGGTCAAGGGGTCTTCCATACCCCCCCAAGCGAAAGAATAGAATCGTCTTCTAGAAATATATGATAAAAAGGGTTGGACTGAAGATAAGGAATAGGGTGGGACATGAATATAGTGTCAGTGCTTTGATGTGACAGCGATTGATCGGAAGGAGTCTCTCGACGTTGTTTTACTAAGTAAGAGCCAAATGGGGTTGTGCTATGTCATTGGACGTGCCCAGACACGCGGATTCCATCCTTAAGCCTCACGGGTCGCCAGCAAACGGCCAACAGGTAGCCCATTGTGGGAATTTTAAACCTTGCCTAGTGGAGGTGCAGTCGGTGCTATTCTAAAGCCTCAGTCGACCAAGGTAGATATAATTGAAAATTTATGATTAAGGAGTATGGCTGAGTGTTATTGGCATATATGTTTATATGGCAAAATGAAGTTCGACATAAATCTACTTTTGATCGAGGCTGTTTCAGATTAATTTTTTGTAATTATGCCAATTTTAACCTGCCTGTGCAAAACATCAACGCAGTAACGCGATGTTTTTTGGTGTAAGCGGGCATCTTTATATGAATTGTGCTAAATGAATATGCATGAAGGGGTAATTTGCGAACAAGGACGCGAAAGTGACAGACGGTTGTCTAGGAGTCAACGACCGTTGAAGCAAAGCAGACACGAGTGACACATGTTTGGAACAGAATGGATTTTAGAGATGAAAAGAGACAGAAGAAGAATGTCGTCGAAGGATCAGACTTTTGTGTTGAGAAGGAAAACGTTACGATTCTGTCGTAATTTAAGGTCTTCTATTAGTAATCCGAGGGTAGAAAAGGGTGCAGTCTCAGAAGTAGAAATTCAATTGTAGTCCTTGAAATCCTAGGGACAACAATTGTACTTGTAGCAGAGAGTCCAGTCGTAGTCTTTTAATCCTTAGTATAACATGAGTGTACTTGTAGCAGAAGAATCATGTCGTAGTACACAGGTATTATTCCAGTTAGCAACTGACTTCATGGCAATTACCAACGACCTTAAATGCATTCTATTTTTTGATTGGTCAATGCCATTTCCTATTTGGTAATACCATAAATAGTAAGCGGAAATTTCTCGTACACATCTTATAAGATAATCAATATTTTATTGGTTAAAGGAGATAAGGAACAAATCTTTCGGCATTGATTGCTACAAATAACAAGTCTTTTGGAATTGTTCGGTACAATAGAGGCATGAACCTAATCTCTTCAAGATATGATAACATATTTAGAAGATTGGGCTTTCAGGTTTTGCTTAGAGCAACCAATCTAGAATAAGGACAAATCTGAATTCAAATTTCTTCCAATAGCTCTTTTCTTTCTACAAATCCCATCTATGGGTAAATAGAACAAAATTAATTCTTTAAAAATCGTTAAAAAATTGAGTTTAAAAAGATGAAATACCTATCGGGAATGAATGGAACAAACGTCTTCGGCATTAAATGACCAACTGGGTGGACATATCGTAAAACAACCAACCAACCAACCAACCACCAACAAACAAACAAACAAAACACAAACAAACCATGGGAATAAGGTTTTAACTTGATGGAAACATTAAAAAATATTCTAATTCGGTCTTGTATCGTTGATTTTTATTTTCTGTATCGCGAACTATTATGCACTTTTGCTCTGCTTTCACAAAGAAAGCAGTAAAGCTATTTATAAATGAAATGAGTGCCAAGTAAACAGAAACTGAACAAAATACGTCAAGTGGCTGTTTATCGCTTGCAGATTTGCTTACGGTCAAATAGTAAGAAATTATTCGGAGAAGACTTAAAGAAACAACACAATAAATAACTCTCCAGCTGACAAAGGATGATTTACTGCCGAGATTCAGTGGGTAGAAAACGATTCTAAAAATCATTAGAAATTAATGGAAATACGGAAATATCGAACTTATGTTCGTATATTGAAATGGCTTCATCTTCAGCTAATGTGGCTCGATGATTGAACATGGATATAACAAAGAAGTTTTTCTTTTCGTAACGAAAGTGATATTTCTTTGCGTCAAGGGACGACATTTGATCATCCTGTGTATTGAACCTGATTGCATTTACCCCCCCCACACACACACAGGCAGGATGTGTGACACAAGGTATATTTATAGAGGAGTTTGAATTTGGAGTATCCATATCTAGACCGGTTGCCATCCAAGGTAAAGAGTCCACACCTGACTGTATACCCATAGCTGGAAGGAGAATAATTAGATGCATAACTTTTGCAATGGTATGTAAAAATGTAATCCTGATTATCTGATGCTCATTTCTAATAAGTGTCGTCACCGTAGTAAATAATGGACCATTCCGTTTTTATTTAGAAAGAAAGGGAAGAAAAGGGACAAGCGAAAGAGAAAATATAATGAGAGAAAGGAAGAAAGGAGAAAAGAGACATGCTACACATAAAAATATAGTGGGAGGGATGATAAAGAGACGGACAAGGGGGTGGAATCGATAAAGCTAATCTGTTTCAATCGACATAATGAAAAGATTGAAAAAAGGAAAGAAAAATGAGTGAGAGGGAGTTAAATCAGATAATTATACTTTTTACAAATTGAATAGCCCTTAAGTAAACATATCAAACGTAATAATTAAATGATCATACTGCGGTATATCTACAGGTCCTGCTAGTTATATTAGTTACCAATAGGTAGGCAATAACAGATGGATTTCTACCTTTCTCAGAGACATTAACACGAAGAGATACGGCAAACAGCCTCGTCCGGGATTAGAAATTGTATCAGCGATTCCATTGCTACAGACATGTCGGCTGGAGCTTTAGAATACAGCAACTGCGCCCCGCAGATGGGTAAGACCCCCCCCCCCAGTGGGACCACCTATTAGCCGTTATGGGCGATGAGTGATGATTAACTATGGAACCCTAGTGCTAAGCAGGTTATAACATGCTCATTCCACTTTGGTCTTACTTAGGCTAGACCAGTGATCAGAGAGGCCCTCTCCAATCAATCAGCTGGTCACGTAGTACCTATATGATTGTCCGAACCTTTAATGTCACGCTCTAAATAGATAAGCATATAGAAATAGAGATAGTACCTGTGTGAGAGAGAAAGAATGTGCGTGTATGAGAGAGTGTGTATGCGTGAGAGAGAGAGAGTCAGACAGACAGACAGACAGGCAGAGAGACAGGGAGAGAGAGAGAGAGAAGAAGAGAGAGAGAGAGGGGGGGAGAGCAAGATGGGGTGATGGATAGATTAATAGATAGATAAAAAGGACAACATAGAGTGATGGATACAGTAAACTATTGGTTAAGAAATTTGTATGTCAGAATACTTGCATTTGAATTTTAACTGAGTGCACTACAGATGGCGCCTTGTGCCAGACTAAGCCACATTTAATATATAAACGTGATCATCTTGTGACTAAATAGGGGAAGTATTTTTCACCCATGCCAGAATGCCATTGTTCAAGCCTAGTAAATAAATAGTTTCTAATATTGATTTTTAAATCAGGCAACCGATTTTACTTAGAACACTGACTATCGCCAGCGGAGTCATTACTCCTTGAGGGTATTGCAAGATGAACATTTTTTTATAAGAATCTCATTTCATTTTAGGAGGACATGGCTTCTTGTCATATCACCAAAGTTGAACATTAGTACTTATGTCGTTAAAAATACGGGTACAATATGCGGCATGTGCTTTTATACAAGACCAAATAAAACTCAGTGAATGATGAAAATGTTTCTATTCAATCTAAATAACCTTCTATACAGAATGTTATTTACATTTCTATATCATTCTACAATTAAATATACGAACAAAAAACATATTTCCTGATAATTCGCAAATGGGAAATATCTTCTCCCAATATCGTACATAAAGTATATTATATAATACTAGGGACTGTAGATATGCCAAAGTATGATGATTTAATTATTACAATGTTTAATATGTTTACTTAAGAGCTATTGCGAAACATTTCAATATAAAAAGTATAATAATCTGGGTTATCTCTTCTCTCTCTCTCTCTCTCTCTCTCTCTCTTCTCTCTCTCTCTCTCTCTCTCTCTCTCTCTCCTTCTCTTCACATTTTTATTATATTCGATTGAAAACAGATTAACGTCATCGCATCCACGCGCTCACCACTCTTATCATTCACTATTCTCGTTCCTTCTTTCTTATTATATTTTTGTGTGAGGCTGTCCTTTTCCTTCCATTCTTTTTTATAATAAAAACTGAATTGTCCATTATTTAGCCGAGGTGACGACACTCATAACAATAAGAATTCGGCGAATAAGCAATACCGGTTATTCAGGATTTATATTTTTGCATTTCATCTTGGACGAGTTGGATGGTCTCATTTCTAATCGGTGGGTGTTGCAAGGTGATAACGGTAGTACACTTAAGGAACTCGAGTATTGATATAATAGCTATCATATTGCACATGTGTACACATATGGATTAATATATCGTGTGTCAAGCTAGGATACCAGATTATTACTTGTGATGTTGATACTCACTAAGTACCCTATTATTAGGACTTCTCCCATGCAAGCTTACATTATATATTATATATTATATATATATATATATATATATATATATATATATATATATATTAGAAAAAACGTGACCCGTTGGTTCACCGATTGAGCTCTGAGTAGATAATTGTGATCAGGAAGAAAGTTAGTTTGCAAAACGAATTTAATTAGAAATATAGAATAAGACCGGGGAATAAAAAAAAACATTAATATCATTTTGCTAAGATTTGCAATTAAGTCAAAACTGACCCGTCTTATATATGAGCCAGCCATTAGCTGCTAAAAAACTAACATACACATAAAATATATTTATGCCTTTGTACAAACGTAAGCACAGTTTAGTGTATACTTGCAATGCACATATGTATGTATTAGTTCTCCGAAGATATTTAGAAGATACAATCTGAGTTTGTTTCATATAACACAAGTCAGTAATACAATAACTATTACTAATCACACGCTTGTGTGTATGTGTGTGAAATGACATCCATGTGTCGGTGATAAATCAAAATGTTCAAAATTATTTCCTTTGATACGCATATTCGAACCAATGTAGTCGAAAAGAAATATTTGTTAAAACTAGCAAATATATTGCACCCTCCGGGTGCAAGTATTTAGTTTAAATGTAATAAAATATTAATTAATCAGAAAGGCTAGTGAAACTAATAAAAAGATTTGAAACGGAGGGGGTATAATCGGAAAATATAACACTGAAACTTACTCTTTCATACTTCCGTTTTTCAATGCTAAATTTTCCTATTTAACTATTTAGTTAAATAGGAAGTAAAGAATAAAATTACAGTTATTTCTTCTTGTTAATGGAATTTTTTTAGGATTTATTGAGAGATATTTTACTCATTTCATTAAGATAAAACCAAACAATAGAATCAATAATACCAAGCACATTTTTATTAAAATCAGTTTTTTAATATCAATATGCAAATTAGCTTTACGTTTTACACTGAAAACTGGTATTTTGTTGTATATATAAATACAATTGCATGTTTTATTATTTAGATAAAGACCAACAGTATTATAATGTCAACAGTTTTATTATTAATTGAGGTTTAAATAGAAATAGAATCCTGGAGAATGTGACGTAAATAACTAAGGGAATTGTGACTGAGTAGTAATATAGTTTCGTTGACGAACAGAAACACACAATCTCCATTATAATAAGATATAGAACAGAGACAGATAGATAGAGAGAGTTATAATTTACGTCTATATTAGAGTATGTGTGTGTGAGAATGAGTATGTTTTTGAGGATATGTATGAGTGTTAGAGAGAGGGAGTGAGAGAGAGAGAGAACCAATAAGATAGATAGATAAAGAGGTCAAATAAAAGATAGGTGAATAAAGAGGTTTAATATAGATAGATTGACAGATAGATAGTACGTTTGAAGTGACTGATATACATGGATATATAGATACATTCATACATACAAACATACATTGGCCAAAGGTATAGGTAGGTGTAGGTAGGTAGGTAGGTGGTAGGTAGATCGATGGATAGATATATAGATAGAGGAAACATAGCGATATATATATACAATATATATGTATATATTTTTATATATATATATGTTATATATATATATATTTATATATATATATATTCGATAGATACATAGATATATAGATATGAAGTGATTATCATAGAGAAATAGATAGATAAAGAGACCAACATAGATATATAGATATATACATAGATATATAGATATGAAATGATTGTCCATAGATAGATAGATAATAGATAGATAGATAGATAGATGATACAGAGGCCATCATTAGATATATAGATAGATACATAGATAATTACATATGAAGTGATCGTCAAAGATAGAGATTAGAGAGATAGATAGATAGATAAAGAGGCCAACATAGATATATAGATAGATACATAGATATATAGAATATGAATGATTGTCATAGATAGATAGATAGATAGATAGAAGTAATGAGTGTGCAGATCAACATAAGAGAAAAGTTAGCTCAAACAACATAAAACCGAACCCTTTTCCCCCAAGGCCAAGATTATCTTTTGTAATGCATCATTACTTTCTATTTTTAGTTTGTATGCCTAAGGGATAGTTTCGTTTGGTGGAGATTTTCTAAGAATTCTTTTTTCAAATAGTAGGAATAGGAATGGATAATGGAAAATATGTTCAGTCTGATAAAATGCTGCTTGAAAAATGTTAGTGTAATTACTATTATGTATGTAAATTCATTTCAGTGTTTTACACAAGCTCTTAAGCGCAACTTTCTTGTAGGATATCTGCTGTTATATGAGGTTTCAACACCAGTTGCGCGTGGTGTAATGGTTAAAGTCATGGGAAATGGTCTCGTCGGCCCGGAGGTCAAATCCAGGATGTGGTAATCTGCATTTGACTTAGCGCTAATACCCGTGGAAAAAGTATTATCCTACTCTCTATCCAACTATGGATAAATAGTAGTGCAGACTCGGCTCTTTAAACTTGGTAGGCAACCGGTCTATGGAGATGGAAAATCTGATTTGAAAAACTTGTTGAACACCGCTTAAGAATTGACCTTTTGTCATATCCTGCTCGTGCAGAAGGTTTGGTAATATTATATATATATATATATATATATATATATGTGTGTGTGTGTGTGTGTGTGTGTGTGTGTGGTGTGTGTGTGTGTGTGCGTGAGTTAGTGATTGTGTGTGGGTGGGTTTGTGTGTCTGTGCGTAGGGTGTGTGTTTTTCGATTTTATAGAAAATAAACAGACTAGATGATGAAAATACACATCACCACATACGCATACACACATGAATGAAACACCCACATATACACGCATACACATACATAGACACATACTACAACATACATGATGCTACAAACATAAACATATACCTATACACATAAACACATACATGGACATAAACACACAAACACAAGTACATACACTCGTACATAAACGTACACATAGATACATATGCATACATGTAAGCACATAAATGAATATGCGCATAAACATATACATGTACATGTACACATGAATTAACGCACATGGCACTAAACACACAGAGGCACATATACACATCAATGAACCACGCACATAAAAGCAGCTACATAAACATAATATAAATGAATACCACACACATAAACATACACACCTTTGCATACGCACATACATGGACGTGTCTTTCTGTACAGGGACATGGCAATATTTGACATGAGGATACTTTCACTAGGAAGTAAACCTCGACCAAATATTACAATAAAACGAACATTCACATAAATAGAGAAGAAAAATACTGGCAGGATAAACAGGCCCCGCGTTAATACTGCGCAGTGGCTAAACGAAGAAACTAAGTGTACATTCACTTAGGTAACAACATTAAGCTGGACAAACCACAATAATAGCACAACTGGTCATGGAATCCGCAATAGACCACTAGAAAGAGAAATTATAACTTACTTAATTCGTCCCATTGAGGAGAAGAAAAAAATTCTCGACTGCTTCATTGCTTAAGGATTGAGAAGTGGGACAGAAAGAAAAAAAAATATTTGAGGGGCAATACAATCATCAACACTAAAAAAACACAATAAATATATTTTTATTTTCAGATGTAGAAATGCCATTCACTTAAAATGAAAAGAGTATAAACATCAAGCGGGTTTTTGAGTTGTTCTATAGATGCTGTTAAAATTTGATATCATTCAAAATATACAGAAAAATTGATAAAACTTGTAATCTAATTACTTGATCAATTCTCATCCAAATGATCGTAAATTCTAACAGCTTGTGTAGGACAAGTCAAGATTCTATGTTTATTGATTAAACCCGTTTCTTTTGTCTTTTTAACAGAAAACAATAATATAGAATTTGAGTTGTTTCTGCACATGCTGTTAAATTTTGGGATCGTTTGCATGAACATTGGTCAAGTTATTAGATTACGAAGTGATATCGATTTTTCTGAGACACCATATATATATATATATATATATATATATATATTATATATATATGAGGCGTAACCTTGTGTCTATGCTATCCTAACTTATGAATATATATATATATATATATAATATATAGAAGAGAGAGAGAGAGAGAGAGAAATAGAGAGAGAGAGATTTACGAGTTGTAAGGGGTTTCGCGTATGCTTCGCATATTTTGTTATAAAAGAATAAGAAAATAATAAAAATACTTGAAAATAATATTTTAATTATTTTTCTAGTTATATAATATATATATTATATATATTATATATATATATATGTGTGTGTGTGTGTGTGTGTGTTGTGTGTGTGTGTGTGTGTGTGTTGTGAAATAATTGTGTCTACTTACAAGTAACCCCAGAAAAAAATCTGTGATCGCTACTTTTTCGTGTAACATAAATACTTATAAATGCAGTCTAGATTATTTTTTTTTCATGTTTTATTATTTTAGTTTATAGCCTCATCACTTTACCGAAATAGTAAAGCCAGTTATTTCAGCTTCCAATCAATGTCCTAATCGTTGACAGTTGAGGTATAAAATAAATGACATAAAATGCTACGTTAGCCAGAACGAACACAAAAAATGAGGCTACAGCATCAGTAGCTATCACTGAATTATTTCTCTTCCTTACCTCGAAGCATTTTCGTGACTGAAAATCGTGGAAACTCGGCAAGGGAGGGAAAAAA
>CM042139.1:46132509-46137509 GCA_023376005.1 Doryteuthis pealeii
TAAGTGAAAATGCAATTACCACGTCCAGGATTTGAACTCGGGACTATGAGTCCATTTCCCATGACTTTAACCATTACACCACGCGCTTTTTTATCAATTATAACTAAATTATTACTTACATTCTGATGATTTACTAATCTACATAGACTTATTTTTTCAAATTTTAAACTATCCACTTAGGCAAATTCCTTGTGGGTTTCAACATTTAATGATCATCATCATGGAGCTGTTTTTTTAGTTTTCACTTTCCAATTATCTGCTATAGACAGATTATCGATGATATGGAAATCTGATCTCTGATAATATAAAGTAATAATTATCCTAAGCTGTAGCTGTGTCAATGGCAGTGACACTTGGACTCTAACAAAATGCTTAGAGAGAAGAAAAACTAGTTAGAAACTACATAAAGATGCTATGTACTGTCTTGAACAAATCTTGGAAGTAGCACTCTCCCCCCTCCAAAAAAGCAGCTGTAGGAACGCTTACCCTCGATCACACATTCCAAATATGACATGACATGACATGCAAGAACAGTCTTATAAGTGACGTTCTCTTGTAAACACCTACACATGGACACACCAATGTAGGTCGACCAGAAAAAAACATACATCTATCACTCTGTATGGATACTGGATGCAGTACAGGGACGATGAACGATAGTTATGGGAATCTGCATAACCTGATTATATATAAATCATATATAATCTGCATAAACTGATTATATATTTATATATATTATATATCAACCACTCCGCACGAGCAGGATGTGACACAAGGTCAATTTCTTACGCGGAGTTTAAACAGGTTTGAATTCAGAGTTTTCCTTCTCCTAGACCGGTTGCCTAACCAAGGTTAAAGAGACCAGTCTGCCCTACTATTTACCCATAGCTGGAGGGAGAGTAGGATTCATACCTTTCCCAAGGGTATTTAGCGCTAAGTAAAATGCAATTAACAAGTCCAGGATTTGAACTCGGGACGAGTATATTTTTGTATACATATTATATATATATATATATATATATATATATATATATGTGTGTGTGTGTGTGTGTGTGTGTGTGTGTGTGTGTGCTATATATGTGTGTGTGTGCTATATATATATATATAATATATATATATATATAATAGCAGCGGCTACCCGGCGAAGCCCGGGTAGTGGAGATAAAACATGGTTTAATAATCGTTTGCAGATCTATTACTACTGAATAGCGAGTTCGGTCTCGCAGGATGACCCATAAAAAATCACCAAATAAAACGATCTTAATTTAATCCTGCCTGGTGGGAGGTCAGATTTGGTTTCGTTAGATTTGAGGGAATGACATCATATGGCTAAACTTGCAAATCGGTCGAAAAATTAAAACATATTACAGCCGGTTAGCTTAGTCGGTAGAGCGTTCGGCTAGAAATAACAATGTCCCTAGCTCGATACCGTCCTCGCCAACTCAGCGTTATGAGTAGCACAGGAGCTGATGGCGCTTCACCTCAGATGCAAGAACAATCTCCTTGGTCTACCACTAGTGAAGAGGATAGACTCCCTCGCGATTAGCTGATACTGACATTAGCCGCCCCGACAACTTTACTTACTTACAGGTGACCTAGAA
Organism: Doryteuthis pealeii; assembly: GCA_023376005.1. Classification (NCBI taxonomy): domain Eukaryota; kingdom Metazoa; phylum Mollusca; class Cephalopoda; order Myopsida; family Loliginidae; genus Doryteuthis; species Doryteuthis pealeii. Next base: position 46,134,111 of record CM042139.1, read on the forward strand.
TAAACAGAACCCAATTTTTTTATTTTCCATTAAACTAACCCTAAACCCCATCTCTAACCATAACCCTAACCCTAGTTAAAATCAACAGTTTTATTACAAAATTTATGCTTTCTGTTTTTTTCGGGGTCACCCTAAAATTTTCCGACGGATTTGCAAGTTGATCCCATCACATAATGATATAGTAAGAAATTTTAATTCAATGATGAACTATATTTTTTAAATGAAATTAAATGACGCGATTTGCTAAATTTCAAATTAATATTTGAAAAGAAAAAAAGAATTAAATAAAGTAATCAAATTAATGTAAAACGATAAATAATCTTATAACATTATTAATTCAAAAACGTAGTCGATCGAATGTCAAATTTGAACCAAATATTTTTACTGTTGTAATTTAATTTAAATTAAAAATAAATCAATAAAATTAAATATTGAAAAAATTACGTATACAAAAAGAAAAAAAATGGAAAGCTTTGAAATAATTTTCAGTTAGACGTAAATTTCAAATAATTTACTGTTGTTAGTTGTAAATTTTAATAAATCCCAACGAAAGCTAAACGTTACGTAAATCAAACTTTCTTTTAGAAAATATTTTAAAATCATTTGTGTGTAGAAAATAATTTAATTCTTTCGATTTTTAATAATTTTTTCTCTTTTTTTTACTATAAAAATTCCAAGGATAAAATTTAAAATAGAAAAAAAAATTGTTAATAGACTAATCCCAGACTTTAGGTTTTTTTTATTTCTTGAAAATGAGAGACAGAGAGAAAAATAATTTGAGTTTCAGGTATTTCCGTGAAATGTATTAGGTAATCTAATGGTAATACTATTATCTCTTGTGCACTATTCTACATTAGTATCATGATTTTATTTGTATTTATAATATCTTATTATAAGGAGATTGTGTGTTTTCTGTCTGTAACCGAAACTATAATTACTACTCAAGTCACAATTCCCTTTAGTTATTTACGTCACATTCTCCAGGATCTATTTTTCTATTTAAACCTCAATTAATAATAAACTGTTTGACATTATTATACTGTTGGCCTCACCTAAATACTAATAACATGAAAACTGGTATTTTGTTGTATATATAAATACAATTGCATGTTATTAGTATTTAGGTGAGGCCAACAGTATTAATAATGTCAAACAGTTTTTATTATTAATTGAGGTTTAAATAGAAATAGAATCCTGGAGAATGTGACGTAAATAACTAAGGGAATTGTGACTTGAGTAGTAATATAGTTTCGGTTACAGACAGAAAAACACACAATCTCCATTATAATAAGATATTATAAATACAAATAAAATCATGATACTAATGTAGAATAGTGCACAAGAGATAATAGTATTACCATTAGATTACCTAATACATTTCACGGAAATACCTGAAAACTCAAATTATTTTTTCTCTCTGTCTCTCATTTTCAAGGAATAAAAAAATTACCTAAAGTCTGGGATTAGTCTATTAACAATTTTTTTCGATTTAAATTTTATCCTTGGAATTTTTTTATAGTAAAAAAAAAGAGAAAAAAGTTATTAAAAATCGAAAGAATTAAATTATTTTCTACACACAAATGATTTAAAATATTTTCTAAAAGGAAGTTTGATTTACGTAACGTTTAGCTTTCGTTGGGATTTATTTAAAATTTACAACTAACAACAGTGAAATTATTTGAAATTTACGTCTAACACTGAAAATTATTTCAAAGCTTTCCATTTTTTTTCTTTTTGTAATACGTAATTTTATTTTCAATATTTAATTTTATTGATTTATTTTTAATTTTAAATTAAATTACAACAGTAAAAATATTTGGTTCAAATTTGACATTCGATCGACTACGTTTTTGAATTAATAATGTTATAAGATTATTTATCGTTTTACATTAATTTGATTACTTTATTTAATTCTTTTTTTCTTTTTCAAATATTAATTTGAAATTTAGCAAATCGCGTCATTTATATTTCATTTAAAAAATATAGTTCATCATTGAATTAAAATTTCTTACTATATCATTATGTGATGGGATCAACTTGCAAATCCGTCGGAAAATTTAGGGTGATCCCGAAAAAAACAGAAAGCATAAATTTTGTAATAAAACTGTTGATTTTAACTAGGGGTTAGGGTTATGGTTAGAGATGGGGTTTAGGGTTAGTTTAATGGGAAAATAAAAAAATTGGGTTCTGTTTATTCTAGGTCACCTGTAAGTAAGTAAAGTTGTCGGGGCGGCCTAATGTCAGTATCAGCTAATCAGCGAGGGAGTCTATCCTCTTTTCACTAGTGGTAGACCAAGGAGATTGTTCTTGCATCTGAGGTGAAGCGCCATCAGCTCCTGTGCTACTCATAACGCTGAGTTGGCGAGGACCGGTATCGAGCTAGGGACATTGTTATTTCTAGCCGAACGCTCTACCGACTAAGCTAACCCGGCTGTAATATGTTTTAATTTTTCGACCGATTTGCAAGTTTAGCCATATGATGTCATTCCCTCAAATCTAACGAAAACAAATCTGACCTCCCACCAGGCAGGATTAAATTAAGATCGTTTTTATTTGGTGATTTTTATGGGTCATCCTGCGAGGACCGAACTCGCTATTCAGTAGTAATAGATCTGCAAACGATTATTAAACCATGTTTTTATCTCCACTACCCGGGCTTCGCCGGGTAGCCGCTGCTAGTATGTATATATATATATATATATATATATATATATATAGCACACACACACATATATAGCACACACACACACACACACACACACACACACACACACACATATATATATATATATATATATATATAATATGTATACAAAAATATACTCGTCCCGAGTTCAAATCCTGGACTTGTTAATTGCATTTTACTTAGCGCTAATACCCTTGGGAAAGGTATGAATCCTACTCTCCCTCCAGCTATGGGTAAATAGTAGGGCAGACTGGTCTCTTTAACCTTGGTTAGGCAACCGGTCTAGGAGAAGGAAAACTCTGAATTCAAACCTGTTTAAACTCCGCGTAAGAAATTGACCTTGTGTCACATCCTGCTCGTGCGGAGGGTTGATATATATATATATAAATATATAATCAGTTTATGCAGATTATATATGATTTATATATAATCAGGTTATGCAGATTCCCATAACTATCGTTCATCGTCCCTGTACTGCATCCAGTATCCATACAGAGTTGATAGATGTATGTTTTTTTCTGGTCGACCTACATTGGTGTGTCCATGTGTAGGTGTTTACAAGAGAACGTCACTTATAAGACTGTTCTTGCATGTCATGTCATGTCATATTTGGAATGTGTGATCGAGGGTAAGCGTTCCTACAGCTGCTTTTTTGGAGGGGGGAGAGTGCTACTTCCAAGATTTGTTCAAGACAGTACATAGCATCTTTATGT
>CM042139.1:46142509-46197509 GCA_023376005.1 Doryteuthis pealeii
TGAATCTCTCTTTTTCTCAATTACAACTGACTCTGCCAATGCCATTTACTGTTGTTTTACGTCTAGATTTCCCAAGCGAAACGTGGTATGAAAGCAGGAAAGAAAGAATAAAAAAGTAACTCTTTCTTTTCTTCTTCTAGTTGCTGATGCTTCTCCACACCACGTACTTATTTTTGGAGCGAAGTGTTAGTGTCACTTTGAATTTCGTACATTTCTGAGTTGAGGCATGTTCTCAAGCAAGTAGACGTGATAAGAGAACGTATATAACGGAGGGTATATGTTTCCGACATTGCGAGTCGTTTACAATTTTGTTTCAGCCGTTTGACTTTTTATATGCACCTATCTTTTTAGTTTTATTTCTGTATATTTTTTTCTTTCCTTTTTTTTCCTCCCTTGCCGAGTTTCCACGATTTTCAGTCACGAAAATGCCTTCGAGGTAAGGAAGAGAAATAATTCAGTGATAGCTACTGATGCTGTAGCCTCATTTTTTGTGTTCGTTCTGGCTAACGTAGCATTTTATGTCATTTATTTTATACCTCAACTGTCAAACGATTAGGACATTGATTGGAAGCTGAATAACTGGCTTTACTATTTCGGTAAAGTGATGAGGCTATAAACTAAAATAACTTATAAAACATGAAAAAAAAAATAATCTAGACTGCATTTATAAGTATTTGTATGTTACACGAAAAAAGTAGCGATCACAGATTTTTTTCTGGGGTTACTTGTAAGTAGGACACAATTATTTCACACACACACACACACACACACCACACACACACACACACACACACACACACATATATATATATATATATATATATATATTATATATATATACTAGAAAATAATAAAATATTATTTTCAAGTATTTTTATTATTTTCTTATTCTTTTATAACAAAAATATGCGAAGCATACGCGAAACCCCTTACAACTCGTAAATCTCTCTCTCTCTATTTCTCTCTCTCTCTCTCTCTCTATATATATATATATATATATATATATATATATATATTCATAAGTTAGGATAGCATAGACACAAAGGTTACGCCTCATATATATATATATATATATATATATATATATATATATATGGTGTCTCAGAAAAATCGATATCACTTCGTAATCTAATAACTTGACCAATGTTCATGCAAACGATCCCAAAATTTAACAGCATGTGCAGAAACAACTCAAAATTCTATATTCATTGTTTTCTGTTAAAAAGACAAAGAAACGGCGTTTAATCAATAAACATAGAATCTTGACTTGTTCCTACACAAGCTGTTAGAATTTACGATCATTTGGATGAGAATTGATCAAGTAATTAGATTACAAAGTTTTATCAATTTTTCTGTATATTTTGAATGATATCAAATTTTAACAGCATCTATAGAAACAACTCAAAACTCCGCTTGATGTTTATACTCCTTTTCATTTTAAGTGAATGGCATTTCTACATCTGAAAATAAAAATATATTTATTTGTGTGTTTTTTAGTGTTGATGATTGTATTTGCTCCTCAAATATTTTTTTTTCTTTCTGTCCCACTTCTCAATCCTTAAGCAAATGAAGCAGTCGAGAATTATTTTCTTCTCCTCAATGGACGAATTAAGTAAGTTATAATTTCTCTTTCTAGTGGTCTATTGCCGGATTCCATGACCAGTAGTGTGCTATTATTGTGGTTTGTCCAGCTTAATGTTGTTACCTAAGTGAATGTACACTTAGTTTCTTCGTTTAGCCCACTGCGCAGTATTAACGCGGGGCCTGTTTATCCTGCCAGTATTTTTCTTCTCTATTTATGTGAATGTTCGTTGTTATTGTAATATTTGGTCGAGGTTTACTTCCTAGTGGAAGTATCCTCATGTCAAATATTGCCATGTCCCTGTACAGAAAGACACGTCCATGTATGTGCGTATGCAAAGGTGTGTATGTTTATGTGTGTGTGTATTCATTTATATATGTATGTAGCTGCTTTTATGTGCGTGTGTTCATTGATGTGTATATGTGCCTCTGTGTGTTTATGCATGTGCGTTAATTCATGTGTACATGTACATGTATATGTTTATGCGCATATTCATTTATGTGCTTACATGTATGCATATGTATCTATGTGTACGTTTATGTACGAGTGTATGTACTTGTGTTTGTGTGTTTATGTCCATGTATGTGTTTATGTGTATAGGTATATGTTTATGTTTGTAGCATCATGTATGTTTATATGTGTCTATGTATGTGTATGCGTGTATATGTGGGTGTTTTCATTCATGTGTGTATGCGTATGTGGTGATGTGTATTTTCATCATCTAGTCTGTTTATTTTCTATAAATCGAAAAACACACACCTACGCACAGACACAAACCCCACCACACACAATCACTAACTCACGCACACACACACACACACACACACACACACACACACACACATACATATATATATATATATATATATATATATATATATATATACCAAACCTTCTGCACGAGCAGGATATGACAAAAGGTCAATTTCTTAAGCGGTGTTCAACAAGTTTTCAAATCAGATTTTTCCATCTCCTAGACCGGTTGCCTACCCAAGGTTAAAGAGCCGAGTCTGCACTACTATTTATCCATAGTTGGATAGAGAGTAGGATTAATACTTTTTCCACGGGTATTAGCGCTAAGTCAAATGCAATTACCACATCCTGGATTTGACCTCGGGGCGACGAGACCATTTCCCATGACTTTAACCATTACACCACGCGCAACTGGTGTTGAAACCTCATATAACAGCGAGATATCCTACAAGAAAGTTGCGCTTAAGAGCTTGTGTAAAACACTGAAATGAATTTACATACATAATAGTAATACACTAACATTTTTCAAGCAGCATTTTATCAGCTGAACATATTTTCCATTATCCATTCCTATTCCTACTATTTTGAAAAAAGGAATTCTTAGAAAAATTCTCACAAACGAAACTATCCCTTAGGCATACAACTAAAAATAGAAGTAATGATGCATTACAAAAGATAATCTTTGGCCTTGGTTGGGAAAGGGTTCGGTTTTATGTTTTGTTTGAAGCTAACTTTTCTCTTATGTTGATTGCACACTCATTACTTCTATCTATCTATCTATCTATCTATGACAATCATTTCATATCTATATATCTATGTATCTATCTATATATCTATGTTGGCCTCTTTATCTATCTATCTATCTCTCTATCATTCTATCTTTGACGATCACTTCATATGTAATTATCTATGTATCTATCTATATATCTATGATGGCCTCTGTATCTATCTATCTATCTATCTATCTATTTATCTATCTATCTATGACAATCATTTCATATCTATATATCTATGTATATATCTATATATCTATGTTGGTCTCTTTATCTATCTATTTCTCTATGATAATCACTTCATATCTATATATCTATGTATCTATCGATATATATATATATATAAATATATATATATATATACATATATATATATAAAATATATATACATATATATTGTATATATATATCGCTATGTTTTCCTCTATCTATATATCTATCCATCGATCTACCTACCCACCTACCTACCTACCTACCTACCTATACCTTTTGGCCAATGTATGTTTGTATGTATGAATGTATCTATATATCCATGTATATCAGTCACTTCAAACGTATCTATCTATCTGTCAATCTATCTATATTAACCTCTTTATTCACCTATCTTTTATTTCGACCTCTTTATCTATCTATCTTATTGGTCTCTCTCTCTCTCACTCCCTCTCTCTAACACTCATACATACTCTCAAAAACATACTCATTCTCACACACACATACTCTAATATAGACGTAATATATAACTCTCTATATCTATCTGTCTCTGTTCTATATCTTATTATAATGGAGATTGTGTGTTTTTCTGTCTGTAACCGAAACTATATTACTACTCAAGTCACAATTCCCTTAGTTATTTACGTCACATTCTCCAGGATTCTATTTCTATTTAAACCTCAATTAATAATAAAACTGTTTGACATTATTAATACTGTTGGTCTTATCTAAATAATAATAACATGCAATTGTATTTATATATACAACAAAATACCAGTTTTCAGTGTAAACGTAAAGCTAATTTGCATATTGATATTAAAAAACTGATTTTAATAAAAATGTGCTTGGTATTATTGATTTCTAATTGTTTGGTTTTATCTTAATGAATATGAGTAAAAATCTCTTCAATAAATCCTAAAAGAAATTCATTAACAAGAAGAAATAACTGTAATTTTATTCTTTACTTCCTATTTTAACTAAATAGTTAAATTAGGAAAATTTAGCATTGAAAAACGGAAGTGATGAAAGAGTAAGTTTCAGTTGTTATATTTTCCGATTATACCCCCTCCGTTTCAAATCTTTTTATTAGTTTCACTAGCCTTTCTGATTTAATCTAATATTTTATTACATTTAAACTTAAATACTTGCACCTGGAGGGTGCATATATTTGCTAGTTTTAACAATATTTCTTTTCGACTACATTGGTTCGAATATGCGTATCAAAGGAAATAATTTTTTGAACATTTTGATTTATTCACCGACACATGGATGTCATTTCACACACATACACACAAGCGTGATTAGTAATAGTTATTGTATTACTGACTTGTGTTATATGAAACAAACTCAGATTGTATCTTCTAAATATCTTCGGGAGAACTAATACATACATATGTGCATTGCAAGTATACACTAAACTGTGCTTACGTTTGGTACAAAGGCATAAATATATTTTATGTGTATGTTAGTTTTTAGCAGCTAATGGCTGGCTCATATATAAGACGGGTCAGTTTTTGACTTAATTGCAAATCTTAGCAAAATGATATTAATGTTTTTTTTTATTCCCCGGTCTTATTCTATATTTCTAATTAAATTCGTTTTGCAAACTAACTTTCTTCCTGATCACAATTATCTACTCAGAGCTCAATCGGTGAACCAACGGGTCACGTTTTTTTCTAATATATATATATATATATATATATATATATATATATATATAATATATATATATATTGTAAGCTTTGCATTGGGAGAAGTCCTAATAATAGGGTACTTAGTGAGTATCAACATCACAAGTAATAATCTGGTATCCTAGCTTGACACACGATATATTTAATCCATATGTGTACACATGTGCAATATGATAGCTATATATCAATACTCGAGTTCCTTAAGTGTACTACCGTTATCACCTTGCAACACCCACCGATTAGAAATGAGACCATCCAACTCGTCCAAGATGAAATGCAAAAATATAAATCCTGAATAACCGGTATTGCTTATTCGCCGAATTCTTATTGTTATGAGTGTCGTCACCTCGGCTAAATAATGGACAATTCAGTTTTTATTATAAAGAAAGAATGGGAAGGAAAAGGACAGCCCTCACACAAAAATATAATAAGAAAGAAGGAACGAGAATAGTGAATGATAGAGAGGTGGTGAGCGCGTGGATGCGATGACGTTAATCTGTTTCAATCGAATATAATAAAAATGTGAAGAGAAGGAGAGAGAGAGAGAGAGAGAGAGAGAGAGAGAGAGAGAGAGAGAGAGAGAGAGAGAGAGAGAATTAACCCAGGATTATTATACTTTTTTATATTGAAATGTTTCGCAATAGCTCTTAAGTAAACATATTAAACATTGTAATAATTAAATCATCATACTTTGGCATATCTACAGGTCCTGCTAGTATTATATAATATACTTTATGTACGATATTGGGAGAAGATATTTCCCATTTGCGAATTATCAGGAAATATGTTTTTTGTTCGTATATTTAATTGTAGAATGATATAGAAATGTAAATAACATTCTGTATAGAAGGTTATTTTAGATTGAATAGAAACATTTTCATCATTCACTGAGTTTTATTTGGTCTTGTATAAAAGCACATGCCGCATATTGTACCCGTATTTTTAACGACATAAGTACTAATGTTCAACTTTGGTGATATGACAAGAAGCCATGTCCTCCTAAAATGAAATGAGATTCTTATAAAAAATGTTCATCTTGCAATACCCTCAAGGAGTAATGACTCCGCTGGCGATAGTCAGTGTTCTAAGTAAAATGCGGTTGCCTGATTTAAAAATCAATATTAGAAATATTTATTTACTAGGCTTGAACAATGGCATTCTGGCATGGGTGAAAAATACTTCCCCTATTTTAGTCACAAAGATGATCACGTTTATATATTAAATGTGGCTTAGTCTGGCACAAGGCGCCATCTGTAGTGCACTCAGTTAAAATCAAATGCAAGTATTCTGACATACAAATTTCTTAACCAATAGTTTACTGTATCCATCACTCTATGTTGTCCTTTTTATCTATCTATTAATCTATCCATCACCCCATCTTGCTCTCCCCCCTCTCTCTCTCTCCTCTTTCTTTCTCTCTCTCTCTCTCCTGTCTCTCTGCCTGTCTGTCTGTCTGTCTGACTCTCTCTCTCTCACGCATACACACTCTCTCATACACGCACATTCTTTCTCTCTCACACAGGTACTATCTCTATTTCTATATGCTTTATCTATTTAGAGGCGTGACATTAAAGGTTCGGACAATCATATAGGTACTACGTGACCAGCTGATTGATTGGAGAGGGCCTCTCTGATCACTGGTCTAGCCTAAGTAAGGACCAAAGTGGAATGATGCATGTTATAACCTGCTTAGCCACTAGGGTTCCATAGTTAATCATCACTCATCGCCCATAACGGCTAATAGGTGGTCCCACTGGGGGGGGGGGTCTTACCCATCTGCGGGGGCGCAGTTGCTGTATTCTAAAGCTCCAGCCGACATGTCTGTGTAGCAAGTGGAATCGCTGATACAATTTCTAATCCCGGACGAGGCTGTTTGCGTATCTCTTCGTGTTAATGTCTCTGAGAAAGGTAGAAATCCATCTGTTATTGCCTACCTATTGGTAACTAATATAACTAGCAGGACCTGTAGATATACCGCAGTATGATCATTTAATTATTACGTTTGATATGTTTACTTAAGGGCTATTCAATTTGTAAAAAGTATAATTATCTTGATTTAACTCCCTCTCACTCATTTTTCTTTCCTTTTTTTCATCTTTTCATTATGTTCGATTGAAACAGATTAGCTTTATCGATTCCACCCCCTTGTCCCGTCTCTTTATCATTCCCTCACACTATATTTTTATGTGTAGCATGTCTCTTTTCTTCTTTCTTCCTTTCTTTCTCATTATATTGTTCTCTTTCGCTTGTCCCTTTTCTTCCCTTTCTTTCTTTATAATAAAAACGGAATGGTCCATTATTTAGCTACGGTGACGACACTTATTAGAAATGAGCATCAGATAATCAGGATTTACATTTTTACATACCATTGCAAAAGTTATGCATCTAATTATTCTCCTTCCAGCTATGGGTATACAGTCAGGTGAACTGGACTCTTTAACCTTGGTATGGCAACCGGTCTAGGATATGGAATACTCCAAATTCAAACTCCTCTATTAAATATACCTTGTGTCACATCCTGCCTGTGTGTGTGGGGGGGGGGGTAAATGCAATCAGGTTCAATACACAGGATGATCAAATGTCGTCCCTTGACGCAAAGAAATATCACTTTCGTTACGAAAAGAAAAACTTCTTTGTTATATCCATGTTCAATCATCGAGCCACATTAGCTGAAGATGAAGCCATTTCATATATACGAACATAAGTTCGATATTTCCGTATTTCCATTAATTTCTAATGATTTTTAGAATCGTTTTCTACCCACTGAATCTCGGCAGTAAAATCATCCTTTGTCAGCTGGAGAGTTATTTATTGTGTTGTTTTCTTTAAGTCTTCTCCGAATAATTTCTTACTATTTGACGTAAGCAATCTGCAAGCGATAAACAGCCACTTGACGTATTTTGTTCAGTTTCTGTTTACTTGGCACTCATTTCATTTATAAAATAGCTTTACTGCTTTCTTTGTGAAAGCAGAGCAAAAGTGCATAATAGTTCGCGATACAGAAAATAAAATCAACGATACAAGACCGAATTTAGAATATTTTTTTAATGTTTCCATCAAGTTAAAACCTTATTCCCATGGTTTGTTTGTTTGTTTGTTTGTTTGTTGTTGGTTGGTTGGTTGGTTGGTTGGTTGGTTGTTACGATATGTCCACCCAGTTGGTCATTTAATGCCGAAGACGTTTTGTTCCATTCATTCCCGATAGGTATTCATTTTTTTAAACTCAATTTTTTAAACCGATTTTTAAAGAATTAATTTTGTTCTATTTAACCCATAGATGGGATTTCGTAGAAAGAATAAGAGCTATTGGAAGAAATTTGAATTCAGATTTGTCCTTATTCTAGATTGGTTGCTCTAGCAAAACCTGAAAGCCCAATCTTCCTAAATATGTTATCATATCTGAAGAGATAGGTTCATGCCTCTATTGTAGCGAACAATTCCAAAAGACTTGTTACTTTGTAGCAATCAATGCCGAAAGATTTGTTCCTTATCTCCTTTAACCAATAAAATATTGGATTATCTATAAGATGTACGAGAAATTTCCGCTTATATTTATGGTATTTACCAACATCAGGAAATGGCATTGACCAATCAAAAATAGAATGCATTTAAGGTCGTTGGTAATTGCCATGAAGTCAGTTGCTAACTGGAATTAATACCTGTGGTACTACGACATGATTCTTTGCTACAAGTACACTCATGTTATACTAAGGATTTAAAAGACTACGACTGGACTCTCTGCTACAAGTACATTGTTGTCCTACCTAGGATTTCAAGGACTACAATTGGAATTTCTACTTCTGAGACTGCACCCTTTTCTACCCTCGGATTTACTAATAGAAGACCTTAAATTACGAACAGAATCGTAACGTTTTCCTTCTCAACAACAAAGTCTGATCCCTTCGACGACATTCTTCATTCTGTCTCTTTCTATCTCTAAAATCCATTCTGTTCCAAACATGTGTCACTTTCGTTCTGCTTTGCTTCCAACGGTCGTTGACTCCTAGACAACCGTCTGTCACTTTGGCGTCCTTGTGTGCACAATACCTCATGCATATTCATTAGCACAATTCATATTAAAGATGACCGCTTACACAAAAACATGCGGTTCTGCGTGATGTTTTGGCCACAGGCAGGTAAAATTGTCATAATTATCAAAAATAAAATTGAAACAGCCTCGATCAAAAGTAGATTTGTCGATTCTATTTTGCCATATAAACATTATGCCATATAAACTCAGCCATACTCCTATATAATGTTTCAAGTTATATCTAGCCTTGTCGACTGAGGCTTTAGAATACACCGACTGCACCTCACTAGAAGGTTAAAATTCCCACAATGGGGCTACCTGTTGGCCGTTGCTGGCGACCCGTGATGCTTAAGGATGGAATCCCGGTGTCTGAGCAGTCCATGACATGCAACACCCCATTTTGGCTCTTACTTATGCTAAACAGACGGTCGGAGAGACTCCTTCCGATCAATCGCCTGGTCACATCAAAGCACTGACACCTATATGATTGTCCCAACCCTATTGTCCTTATCTCAGGTCCAACCCTTTTTATCATATATTTGCTAGAAGACGAAGTTTCTATTCTTCGCTTGGGGGGGGGTATGGAGTACCCATTGACCACAATTACTCCTCAATGACTCAGGCCCGAAGTATATTACCAGTTAGGGTCCCATCTATGGCTTAATAAATAAAAATGAGTATTAAAAATTGAGTACCCATCAGAAATGAATGAAAAAAACGTCTTCGGCATAAAATAACTCACTGGGGTGACATGTCGTAAAATCTAACCAACCAAGCCAGCCAGCCAACCAACAAACAAACAAACAAACAATCTCAGCATAATGTTTACATTGAAATGAGAAATATCGTGTCTGCCATAGTTGTATTTTTTTACAAATTCATCTCACAGATCAAGCAATGTATACAGTGTTAAAATTCTGGTCGCCACTTTAGGCGTTTAGTTCCTCTATTGGTAAATCCAAGTCTTATGGAGTTTGAATTCAGTTGGTTAATCCGTGTTTAGTTCCTTGAAATCCTACGTAGAAAAGAGTGTAGTTCCAGCCGATTGATCGGGGTCCTCTCCGACCGACCATCAAGTGGAGTATTGCATGTTATGGACTGTTCAGCCACCAATATTCCATCCTTAAGCAACATGGGTCGCGAGCCACGGCCAACAGGTGGCCCCATTAGGGGTGGTCTTACCTCTATGCATAGGTATATTCTAAAGCCCCAGCCGTCAATGCTGCTGAGATCGTTTGAATAAAACATCTGACTAAGTTGATACTGATTTATGACAGTAAATTAATGAGTGCTTTAAAACTGACTTAGATTGTGTTTGAATCAAATTCTGAATAAAGTACACACAAATACGAAATGTGTGTCTTGTCCGAACGGTTTAAAAAAAACATTGAATCGGATTGAACATCGGAGAAGAAATAAATTTGGAATGAATAAATCAACTAAATCAACAACGAACGAAAGATTATTTTCAGATGAAAACTCAATTCCTGACGTCCGCGCTGCTTTAACAAACAAAACCAATTTATTGGCCATAATTTACTCAAGTATTTTTTTCGCTACCACGTGACATTGGGAAATTTAGATAAAGAACAGCAGAGGTCAATATCTTAAAATCAAAGCTGCACATATCAGAATAAAACAAATGGTTTAAGGACATTTGTAATTGAGCTTCTGTCTTCTCGAACATCAACAATCAAACCATTTCAATTGTACGGCGGAGTCTTGCATATTAATTACTTTTCTATTTTCTTTTCGTTTTGAAACTATGCCTTCACAATATATATATATATATATATATATATATATATATATATATATAAATCTAATTTTTTGGTTAGGATTTTTAAGAAAATAATCTATTAAAGTTAATTGAAAACAAGAAGGTACTAATATATAATTGTACACAGCAATCAGGATTATTCCGACAATTATCCTGCTGAGCTTTTAGGTAAAACCTACACAGGTAGTTTCAGACTCCTTATATATATATATATATATATATATATATATATATATATATATATATATATATATATATCCACAACTCCAGTATTGACGGACCTGAAGTATGTTAGATTCAAAAGACTGTTAATCGGCAACGTTAAACTTAGTCGAGAGTTTTTATCTGAGAATATTATGATAATGCACTGTATTTTTGAGCATAGAATATTAAAGAAAATACTTATTAAAATGCTTTTACCATTAAATGATTATCATATATATATAATATATATATATATATATATATATATAGAGAGAGAGAGAGAGAGAGAGATAGTGTACAATGATGGAGAAAATTCTTAATTTGCTTCATCGAAGTAATATATATATATATATATATATATATATATATATATATATATATATATATATTATGTGTTACCCAAAAGATATTGAAATTATTTACACATGCATATTTACAAATTTTAGAGTCACCGTGGAGCCTTTCATACTTGTTCCATCAAAGCATGTCCCATATTTAAACGACTTTACCTCATCTTTCCTGAGTAAACACGGTATGAATTAGGCAGAGATGTTCATCCACCCCCACGGTGTAGTATGGGTACCCCGCAGGATTTAAACATCACAGCGGGAGTAGTAGATATGGCACAGCATCGTCGGTATTCATCTTACTCTCAGCCCTTACTCCTTTAGGCGAGGTGATGTTTGGAATCGAAGCCCCCACTTTTTTTTCTGCTGGTTTATTTTTTACTCCATCCAAGATATTTCTTTACAAAAGTATTATATGGAAACAATTTTAATTTCCAAATATTCGGTTAAGATTTTTGAAACGTGTGCTTTGGCCAATCGCTGAATTCTGAACCCCAAAAGGGTCTTATTTAATAATTAAAAAAATCCTTTATATATATTGTACTTCTATTGCAATAGTTTTCTTGTTTCGATTCCCCCGTCTCGGTGGGTGGTTTTTCAACTTGGGGGGGGGGGCATCAATTCCGATACATTTATTTACCGTTATAAGTTTCGTATTTGCTTATTTGCTATCTTTAATTCTGAAAAGTAATTTTAATGGGTGGATGAATGGTTTCATTTATCAAACCTTGGGTTATATTATGCCAAAGACGTTTTGTTTTATTCTTGTTGGGTATTTAATTTTTTAACTCATTTTTTATAACACGCTTTTTAAAAACATATTTTTCTATCTATTTGACCCATAGATAGGACCCCAACAGTTACTACAACTCCGGGTCAGAGTCGATATGGAAGTAATGGAAATGAAGGGGTACTCCCCAGAGCTCCAGAATTGCAACCTCACCACTAGATTCATTTTAACATCATATCCCAAACACTAAGGTACTCAGTCACCAGCATCTAGCACATATATAATAAAAAGGGTCGGGAGTTTGCCATGAGGGTAATAGGGTCATGACAATCATATAGGTTTTAGGGCTTGACATGAGCAGCCACCCGTCTAGCCTCATAAATGCCAAAGTAGAGAGTTGTATGTCATGGACTGCTCAGCCACTTGGATTCCGTGATTAAACATCACGTGCCGCCATCCATAGCCAAAAGGTAGCATGATGGCGGTTGGTCTTACCCCTCGGTAGAATTGCAATCAATCAGAGTATTCTACTGCCCCAGTCGACAGGGCGCAGTAATTTTAATGAAGGCCATTTTAAAAAGTGACTGGTTAAACAGGTGGTCGTATACCCATATCTACTTACTAGACTAAATTCAAAAAGTAATTTAATTTTCTAAAAATGTGTTCACTAGGAGTTTATCAAAATTATCCTTCCCCCTTTTTTGAGTATTTATTAGTGAGTTAAAATGGTACTCATAATTTATTTATAAATTAAAAAAGGTAGGTTTCTGAGTATTTATTAGTCAGTTGAAAAAGGTATTTATTATTGATTAGTGGAAAGAACGTACATTTTAATAGTAGATAAAGGTACTTATTTATTAGTCAGTTTAAAAATGGTTCAAACAGGCAAGTCCTATTTGTTTACACTCTCAATAAAGCAAAAGTTCAAAAATTAATTTGACTCAACCCTTAACAAGACATGTTCTCTGGAGCAAGTGACTCCATTTAATCCTCACCAACAGCAAAAGAAACAGCAAAGACTAACAAGTCACTTAAAATTTAACCATCTTGATTGATTAGATGATGAACGTTTACAAGATACTTTTAATTTTGGCTTGTTGAAAATGTTATTTGGTATTTCAATGAGATTTCCTTGGAAACGCAAATAGCAAAATATTTTGCCTAAATTCCTCGCTTGAAACGTTCTTTAACTATCAGAAAGGTTTCAACAGGTGTTTTTATAAATATGACAAAAATTACATTGCGCAATTTCTGTTCGATTTTTTTTATCACCCTTCAAAAATATCGCTTATATCAAAGAAAAAAATATATAACAAAAAGAAAATACAGGACATAAATATATGAATATGGGAATAAAAATAATGCCGGATAAATTTAGAATAGTCTTAATATATAACACAGATTGATGCAGTGTGCTACTACGTCCAATGCGTGTGGCATATTCGAAGAACCTTTTTCTACATTATATATATATATATATATATATATATATATATATATATATAAACCTTTCCACGCGAACAGGATGTGACACAATGTCATTTTCCTAATCATAGGTTAACCCTTTTTGATTTCAGTGTTTTTCTTCTCATAGACTGTTTGTTAAACTAAGTTTAAAGAAGTTATTTACCTATAGCTGGATAGAGAATAGTTGAATTCATATCTTTCCTGAGGGTATTACCCTTAAATATATGGTATATGACAAAGTTAACGAGCCCAGAGCGCCCTACTATTTACCCATACCTGGATTGAGAATAGATGTATACATAGCTTTCCCATAATTTGAAAGGCAAACAGCCTTGTCCAGGAATTGAACTCGGGTCACCAGGTCCATTTCCTACGACGATAACCATTACACGATCTGCTTAACTTGGAGATTAATTTTCGCAGTCTGTTAGATTCTAGTTATCTGATGATACATTACTTTTCCTCCTAACCCAACTAGAAAATGTTCTCCCATCACATTAGAAAATCATGGGGGTTGTTTGAATTTTATGGCATGTCAACCGTTGTTAGGTTATCTTATTCCGAAGACATTTTGTTTTATTCGTTCTCGATAAGTATTCAACATTTTCTTTTTAAATTCAATTTTTAAACACATTTTTAAAACTCATTTTTGTTCTATTCAACCATAGATGGGACTCTAACAGGTACTACCATTTCGTGTATCTGGGAGCAATGGCGAGGAAGGGGTACTGTACTAGGGCAGACTAGGCTTTTAACGTTGGTTAACGTTGGTTAGGCAACCAGTCTAGGAGAAGGAAAACTCTGAATTCAAACTGTTAAAAACCGCTTCAGAAATTGACCATGTGTCACATCCTGCTTGTGCAGAGGTGTTGGTATATATATATATATATATATATATATATATATATATATATATTATATATTTGGTATTCTGAAACACCTTGTAAATCGTTAGAAGAAATGGTTTAATGAATTGTCTACCCAGCCGCTCTCTTCATCTGATAAATATAGAATAATTGAAGGTGCGTTTGACGTAACAGTTATCCTTGCAGTAAACGGAACCGGTGACCTGAGTTAAAATACTGTACGGAACTGTTTGTATTTTCCTTCGCGATAATCCCCTTCAGAAAGGCATGAATCCATCTCTTCTTCCTACAGCTATGGGTGTTCTTTAGATTTGCTAAGGTATAACATTTAACCTAATATTTTCAAGTGTTTTAATCTATCTATCTATCTATCTATCTATTAACGTTTCATTCATTGTTCATTTCTATCTTGGTATACACAGCTTCAATCTCGATACTTTTATGACACACCTTATATCTATATATATCCACTCGTTTATTAATTGCCAAGATGTTCTCACAAGTGAGCTTGTATCTATAGATTTATATCAAGAGGTGGCACATTTTTACGCATATCGGTACGTACATCAGTAGGCATGTGCCCTTATATATTCGAGTCTTTTGTCGACCATTTCTCGGTTCATGCACCAACAAAAACGTTGCACTACAATGAGTATTTAAAAAGTGCTCAATACGTATGTAGAACTGGGAAAAGTACCTGATAAGTAACAGATGCATATAACTCGGGTTTCACCGTAAGCGTCTTCAGGGAAACTCAACCAGAAACACCGCCTCCTTCACACACACACACACACACACACACACACACACACATATATATATATATATATATATATATATATATATATATATATATAAGGTGCTCATTCGCTTTACGCTTGTTAACATTTTGGAAATGTCATTGTTTCGTTTCGTACACGATTATTAATAATTTTGTAAGTCTCATTGACATATAACTTGATACAGATCACTAGACGAAAGGGTTTAGCGTACATCGATAGCATCCTCCCTAGAGAGGTAATGGCCCCATAATATGTATAGTCTAGTTTACTCTTATTTACGGCTTTTTTGTTTTAACTTATTTATGAAGATGCTATAATTCCAACTTGAAATATACCCTGGGCATAACGCTAAGCAATATCATCTCGTGAACCTCCAGCTCTGGAGATCTGAGGATTGGGAATTCTCACACAGTTGTCATTTCTCACTGGTCCTCTCTCACACAGACTAGTAATATTTTTTAAGGTCTCATCTATGGGCCCCAGTATGATATCGACATTAAATAATCCTCGAAAATTGATATGCCATTAAACACAAAAACGAAACGAAACGAAACGAAACCAAAACAAAATCCTCTGTGGACCAACTAGATCTATCTAAAATTATTAATATTGGATTTGAATACGTGAAATATATATATATATATATATATATATATATATATATATATATATATATATATATATATATATGTATATGCGAATAAAGGATCGTTTTTAGATATAAATATTTCAGATAAAAATTGTAGAAATCATTAACTTTATTCAAATTATTGAAGCTATAATTGTTTACTAAGAATTATTATTAATAAATTGAAACCCTTTTTGTGTAAATAATTACATTGAAAACTGAAATTAAATACATTGAAAAGTATTTATTAGTGACATGAAACCATATAATTGTCTGAATCATTATTATTAGATAGTGCGAAGTATCGATTATAGAAAAACACCTTGTGCGCGTGATTCGGAGTAATAAAAGTATATACAAAAAATGTGTTGTTTCCATGACTAAAACCTCTGAAAGATAGACACATACAAGTATGTAAGCCGCTATGAGGGCATAGACACACTCAACTGAAAGAGAACTCTGACGAATGAACAACACCCATTGGACAATGAAAGATGGAGCCAATTAAATGTGATAGAAAAAGAACTTCAGAAGCAATATACAACAATTGGTGATATGGCAGTAGACGCTAAACACACCGATAATACGTTGTTTCTTTTTGCCTAGTAGTAGCTTATCCGCCGTCTAATGTAATGTCGTCTGACATGAGATCATGAATTTCTATCATTTTTGAAGGCTATCATTTTTATAAGGTATTGTTGATTTTGAAATGAAAATAAACCGAATGGAAAAATAACACAGTCATGGAGATTGATAGATGGTTCATCTACAAGTGCGACTCTCATTGGCTTAGAGAATCACCTGAACAGGCAACTCTAGGAAAATAGAACATAATTTATCCATTCGGGAAGACGTAGTATATGTAATAAAAGTATATATACAAATTATTGTTGTTTCCATGAATAAAACCTAAAAAAGTATAGGACGTCCACAGAGAAAACCGACGCGCCCAAATGTAAGAGAACTCAGAAAAAAACAACCCCCGATGGACAATTAAAGATGGGGCCGATGATATATGATAGAAGGAAAAGAACTTAAGAAGCAGTATACAACAATTGATGATATGGCAGTAGACACTGAACATACCGATAACCTATACTTTCTTTTTGCATGATTGCAGCTGAGCAGCAGTCTAGTGTAATGTCGTCTGACATGAGATAATGAATTCCTCCAGACAAAAATATGAATAAAAATGAATTCCAACAATTATCATTCATTGTCGTTTGCTCAACATTTATGAGGTCAAAACAGAAATTGTGAGCGCATATAGGCGGTGGGAAATAGTGAGAGGGATTTGAGTGATAAGAAAGTTGATCACAGCTGTCAGCAGCCGAAATGAAGACCGCTTTGTAGAGCTCATCAAGCGAGAAGTGGACCAATGAAAAATGGGCGACATTTTCCTGTCAACAACACCTTCGTTGCTTAGAAAATAAAAGTGGGTCGCCTTTGTTGGTGCACGTTTTTTTTAAGGTCGTAGCATGTCGTCTGTTGTTTACCGTTGACTCTATGGACATTGGAGGTAAAAATGTAGGAAAATTGTACTTTCTTGCTGAAAAACTGATTCGCCTATTGGAATTATTTATTGACCGAATACACTAGAAAAAACATCTTCATTCTAATAACATATATATATATATATATATATATATATATATATATATATATATATATATATGATAACTAGCGGGACCTGTGGATATACCACAGTATGATAATTTAATTATTACAATGTTTAATATGTTTACTTAAAAACTATTACGAAACAGTTCAATATATAAAAAGTATAATAATCTTGATTTAACTCTCTCCCTCACTCTTTTTTTCTTCTTTCCTTCTTTATATCTGTTCATCATGTTCGAATGAAGCAGATTAGCATTATTGCTTCCGCGCACTCACCTATATTTATATTTCCTCTACTTTCTTTCTTTCCCTCTTTCTTATTCTATTTTTCTGTGTAGCATGGACTCTTTCCTCCCTTTCTTTCTTTATAATGAAAATCGAATGGTCCAACATTGCAAGAAAAAGGCACGAAGCTATTGTATGAGAGCAGGTATAACACCAAGAAAATATCAAATTATGAACACCGTCAAAATGAACCTCTTTTCACTATGTATCTGTTTTATTCTATAGTTACAATACTGGGATTTTTATCTACATTATTGTGTATTGTATTTTACTGATTTAAAACGCTTTTAGCGGTAATATCTATCCATGTATCTATCTATATCTATATCTATCTATAATTTGCGCGTGTGTGTATATGTGTTATAAAAACAAAAAAATGAAAATTATATTGTTTTAAGCATGAATAAACGATGAATAAACACTATTATTTTTATTAATATTTATTAATATCCTTATTTTTCCCTTTTCAACTAGAATTTTGATATTCAAATGAATATTTCCATATTCATAAATCCATTTTTTAGCAATTTTGATATAGAAAATAGAATGTACGTATAGGATTTTGAAGATGCTTCAACCGAAGCAACAAGCGGAAATACTTTCAATTAACAAACAGCCGGAAATGCGTCAATTTATATTGTAATCAGAATAGCTTCAATTTAAACTGCAATCGGGAATGTTTCAATTTAAACTGCAGTAAGGAACGCTTTAATTTAAAACACTGTCGGAAGTTCTTTGATTTAAACTGCGATTGGAATTTCTTCAATTCAAACTGCTATAGGGAATATTTTAATTTAAACTGAAGCCGGGAATGCTTCAATTCAAAATTGATTACGGAATGATTCAATTTAAACTGGAAAGCTTCAGTTTAAACTGATTTATTTATGTTGCGTAATTGATGGATACCCTGTTAATTATGCACGGTTGGTATATATAATTTATTTAAATATAAAAATAACAGTTACAGAGATTTTAAAAAACGGCCTTTAACATTTTTGTGACCTCTCTCCCTGTTTTGCCAAACATGCGTGGGAGAAGTGAGTTTAGATTTTAGTCTCTAGCTAGCCGTCGACGAATTAAGACTCAATAATGCCTCTGGTTCGGAGCTAGATTCTCACTGTGCGGTTGAACGATTCAGATCCAAGAGCGTAAATAAAATGTGAATTCACCAAAAAATGTCTTGTCTTGTCACTAAAAACAAATGGCAATACAGGACGTCTCAACAAGGATCTTAAGAAGACTGACAGATCCA
This sequence comes from Doryteuthis pealeii, assembly GCA_023376005.1. NCBI lineage: Eukaryota > Metazoa > Mollusca > Cephalopoda > Myopsida > Loliginidae > Doryteuthis > Doryteuthis pealeii. The sequence goes on from CM042139.1 coordinate 46,161,510, forward strand.
AGCTAAGAAAGAAATACAGCCCAATTAAGAAGAGCTATTCAGAATTTTAAGAAGAAATACTCAGTTCAAGAATTTCTTAAGAAGACGACGAAGACGTACAGAACGGGAAAAGATGTATACAGCCATTGGTATACGCCGATTGAAAGTGAGTATTCAACACTTCCACCTGTATGAATAAAACTGACTCTGTTTAAACTTGTCTTTTCTTGAAGATGTAAAACCCCAACTAACACCAGGAAAACTCATTTTGTCCTCAGTTACTAAGAGTCTTTCAAAGAACATATGATATAACTAGAATATCCAGCTATGATATGGGTGACCACTTAACAACAGCAGGTAGTGTAAGCCACAGAAGTCTGAGTAAATAAGGTTAAATAACAAGACACAAAATTAAGCTTATCTTGATTTGGAATCAACAAGTTGACATTTTAAATATAGAGAAACCACTCATGTACTTCTTGTCCTCTTTGATAATCTAAATCATTTTTATGTTATTGTACTGGTCATATGAACAATATTTCATGTTTTTATTTTGTAGTTTTTGTATCAGTTGCTATGTGATTTGCAGTAGGCTATGTCTGACAACAATTTTTACCATTTCCTCTGGATTTTAATGACGAACTGACGATCCATGATAAAAATGAATGTAAAATAAATTCCACGTTAAAAAAAAGCAAAACACTTGCGTAGAACCTCTTAAATTAATTTAAATAAAGTTCCAACTGATGTTTCTAGCAAGGGTCTGAATAATGTCTGATAATTTGAAACATGGAAAATTTTGGTTAAATTGGATAAATTCACTACGTCAAAATGAACCTCTTTTCACTATTTATTGGCGCACGTTAAAAAAAACAAAACCTTCATAGAACCTCTTCAAATTAATAAACTAACGTTCAAACTGACGTTTTAGATAGTTTCAATGGTCTTTCAAGATTTCTGATAGTTGGCAAGATGGAAAGCATGTTTTTTTTTAAACTGAGTAATTTCATAAATTTGGAATCAATTGACCAAATATCAACAGTACATTTGAAATCTGTGCTAGCTGAATTCTCATGAGTGGTTATTTTCTGCTGTCTCAAAACAACCTCATGGGCGGGACTAAGTATTCGCTGACTGTATCCCCTGCATATAGGTATGACCCCTCCCAAAGGGTGTCCTGGGTATGACACGAACCTGTATCTGATGGTGAAGGTCTAGTGCCGTAGCTCTGGAAAAATGTATACTCATGTTCCTTAATTTTCCAAATCGTCCAAGACGAAAGGCAAAAGTTTAAATCCTGATTACCTTGTGTTGCTTATCTATCGAATTCTTATTTCTTATCAGTGAGGTCACCTCAGCTAAATAATGCACCATTCCGTTTTTATTATAAGGAAAGGGAAGAAAAATAACATGCTACACAGAAGAATACAAGAAAGAAGAAAGAAAGAAAGAGTGTAACGGAAAATAGAGAAGGGGATGAGCGTGAGGATGCGATAAGGCTAATCGGTTTCAATCAATCATAATGAACGGAGGAATAGAAATAAATAAAAAAAGGTGTGAGAGAGAGTTAAATTAAGATCATTATACTTTTTACATATTGAACTATTTTGAAATAGCTCTTAAGTAAACACATGAAATGTTGTAATAATTAAATTATCATACTGTGGTATATTAGCATGACGCGCTTGTAAAAATAATATTGAATATTTCATGCTACTACAAGAAATTGATGTTCTATACAAATAAAAGATTTTGAATATAATTTTTCAAATCATCTATGCAAATATTCATTCATTTGGGATATTTGAATAAGCCGGTCATCATATTCCGCTGTATTATGCTAAACTAAATAAATATTATTTAAGTCATGTTTGCAAAGAAATGAAATGAAAGTCATGTTTATAAATTATCTTTATAGCGAAACTATCAATATATACACACTTCGAAACGGAGGTAAATACGAAAATAATCCAAATTATCTATTCATCCGTATAAAATACTCCACACTTTTTCACGTTTCTTGGAAAGTCTTCACGTGGACGGGAATTAACGCTACGCCGGACTCGGTCACGGCCCTTCCTTCTTACACCCTACCATTCTCAAATTTTTCGAAAGTCATCCACACTAAAACAAAATTCTTTCCATTTCAATTCTTGTTGAAGATTGTTAAAAATCGAAACTTTATAACGTCGACTTCACCATAAAAAATATATTCATCTGTTTAGAATGCTTCGTATTTTTTTTTCTACACACATCAAAAATAAGGTGAGTTGCGATCATGTTAATTTTAGAGTGGACCAAGTACTCACATAGAGCGTAGATCTTTCATACAGCAGTGCTTCCTAACTGCTACCATAGAGGAAAAGTGCAGAGACATTTACATGAAAGGCAGGTCATTTGGCTCAATTGTTAGAAAGTACGTCTCACAACCTGATTTGCAAGTTCATTGGGTTCGATCTATACTGAATACATTCATTTCTACTTTTATCTGACTAAATAAAGTATATGATTGGTTCTAACGTTGTATCCGTGTTGTTGGTTTGTTAGTTGGTTGGATTTTGCCGCATGTCAACCCTTGTTGGGTTATTTTATGCCGAAGATGTTTTATTTTATTCATTTTTGATAACTACACAATTTTTTTTTAACTAAATTTTTTAAACATATTTTTCAACTATTTTTTTTCTATTTAACCCACACATAGGACCCTAACAGGTACTACCACTCCGAGCCATAGTGGACCTAGGAGGAATAGTGATAAGGGAGTACTCCACATTCCCTACGGTTCAAGAATTGGAACTTCAGAACCAGATAGTTTAACGGCATATCCAGTTCACTCAGCCACCGCCTTCTAGCAGACATATGATAAAAAAGGGTTGGGGCTTGCTATAAGGGCAATAGAATTGGTACAATAATAATATAGATGGTAGGGCTTGACATGACTAGCCGATGGATCGATGGTGCCTCTCTGACTGCTGTCTGGCCTAATTAAGGGTCATAGAATGTTGCATGTCATGGACTACTCAGCCACCATGGTTCCATCTTTAATCAGCCACTGGTCGCCACCCACGACCAACATGTGGCCAAATTGAGAGGATTTTACCCTTAACTGTATAAACAAATGAAAAATGTTCCACTTGCTCATTTGCCAATGTCCGAGCCTTACGAAGTGCTCTTTCCCTCTTCTGCACTTGCTCTGTGACTATAAACTAACATTAATAAATGATAATAAAGATTTTTATGATGCAGTCTTAGATGATTTTCAAGATAAGCTCACATCATCATCCCGGCGTGCTGATAGTACGAATTCCCATGATCTTCTCTTGCCATCCATTGCTATGAACCATCACTTTTAGTAAGTCCTCTACACGGCACACAGTGTCTATACAGAGCTAATGAATGTAAGTGTTTGCTTGTCGACTAACAATGAGGGAATAGAAGAACGTCGCTATGAGTTCATTCTTACATCTCCAGCAGTACCCAGCATTCCTTGTTCACCTTATTTGAATAGTCTGGAGGTAAAATAAGTTTGGAACGTAGGCAGCCGAACAAATGCTGATTTGCCAAATGTTGCTTTCAGAATTTGCGTAGTTTCCATCTAACCTTTTCTCCAAAAAGTAAGGCAACTTTCTTTCTTTCTTTCTTTCTTTCTTTCTTTCTTTCTGTATTTGTTTATTTATATTCAACTTTTCTTTCTTTCTCTCTTTCTTTCTTTCTTTATTTATTTGTTTATTTATATTCAACTTGTCTTTCTTTCTTTTTTCTGTCTTTCTTTCTTTATTTATTTAATTTTTGTACACGCATTTCTTTTTTTTTTTTCATGGAAATTCATTCATTCTATCTTTGTTTCTTCTTCATTAGTCTTGCTTTCCATTGGCATTTCAGTCTCGGAAGAGTATAATATAGCTTCTGTGCTCCTGAAGTTACAACGCCTCCTGTGACTGTGAAGTCCAATGTTCGAATAACATTCACGACCACAGATGTCACATGTGAAGGCTGTCCCTGAAAATGTTGATGTGCCGGTGCTTTGTTTTCACTACTTTCTTCTGGACCTCTTGGCTTCATGGTGTTGCACAAGGGTGGCTTCACACATGAAGAGTCCGCTATAGAAAGCTAGCCGCCACCGAGGGCGGTCCTAAGCCAAATTTTCCCAGCTGGAGTGGGTAATGCCAAAGCACCTGAGATTAATCTTGCAGACATCCTTAAAACACAGCTGGCGGCGACCAATCTGTCTCTTACCAGACAAAAGCTGCTGCTTCCAGGATTTGCGTAGTTTCCATTTAACCTTTTCTCCAAAAAGAAAGTCAACTTCTTTTCCTTTCTTTCTTTCGTTCTTTCTTTATTTATTTTGTGTACACGCATTTCTTTGTTTCTTGGAAATTCATTCGTTCTTTCTTTCTTTCTTTCTTTTTCATCACTCTTGCTTAATGTCAAATTACACTGGTTTACAAAGAAATTGAGGCAAGTACAAAAATAGTTATTTTAACCTAATTTGGGGGTGCTGAATTCAGATTTGAAATCCGTTTTTACTCATCACCTCTAGTTTTTTTAGAAATGCATACTGTACATTTGTACACATACTGTACATAAAGGCGTATATGCATTCAGGGTTAATTTCTAATATTGTGTGACTTATGTCTTCTTTTTTAGTTATTATGCAATAAATAAATGATAGCATTACATTATATATGTATAGCTATATATCAAGACGAATTTTGGCAGTTAAGCGTAGTCAACACGTCTCAATCAACATCCAGTAGTGCACTGGCAGTCAGCGCAGGAGGCTGTCGTCCCTCACAGCGCAGGAGGAAAGTGTCCCTCGACAATTTTGTTACACAATCTTTTGGGTATATATTTGTATTACAATTTCCAACGACGCATATTTTATTGCATTACATATGATTTAATTTTACTTTGTTGGATGCTCTTGCTGAACATCCCGGAGGTAAAACACAGCAGATCATCTAAGAAAACACACTTCTAACCGTCTGCGGTACTATGAATTGTACATTGTGTCATCCAAGTATATCTATTCCGTCAATGTTCTTTATCTATCCTGTTTTATCTGTAATAAGCTGCTGCAACTGTTGAAATAAGCACGTATATACTCTGTATATACTAAAATGAAACTATTTAAAAGACAGAAAACTAGAGGTGATAGAGCAAAACTGTTTATAAATTTTAATTCAGCACACCCAAATTAGTAAAAAACACATATTCCCATTCTTGCCTCAGACAAAAAATATTTTTTTGTAAACCAGTGTAATAATAATAAATAAATAAATAAAACCAGTGTTATTATATGATAGTGCTGCTTTAGATTTCACTTTCCTTTTTTGTCATCCCTTTCTTTTTCTTTTCTATTTTCTTTCTTTCTTTCTTTTCCTCTTTGTTACACTTGCTTAATGACAATATTTCATATTCTATTTTATTTTAGTTTTCATTTCCCTTCTTTTTCATACTCTACTTTCTGCCTTTACTCTTGTTAATGTCCAAGTCGTTCAAATATTCAGTAATACTGGCTCGGATACATCCATTCAAAATGGCTGAAACAAATTTATGACATCAGATGAAGATCAGTCCTATACGCAGGATTTTGTTGAGGGGGGATTTTAACCCTATCTCTAGGGGATAGGGTAAGTGTATTCTCGCCGGGATACTGCTTCTGAGAGACAATAATAACGTTGTCAAGTGCACAGGATGTTGCCCATCTAAAATAATGTCATCTACTACGCCGCAGTTGAACATCCTCTTTTAGATTTAACTCGATTGCTTGTTTGGTTTTACGGCATATCAACTCTTTTCGGGTCATTTAATGAACGAATTTAGTCATTTGTGATGAATGATTTTTAATCTCCTGTGTATTTGCTTAGATATATCACACGGGGCTTAGGTTGCTTACCTGCTATTGCTTATGTGGTCACCCAATTAAGTATTGAACGGACTCATCGCTGCTTAATTTCCGTGATCTAGGGGAAACCGGTGCTTTCAGCGTGACTTGACCGTAACCTTTACATTTCTGACATCTTGTATATGCCTCCGTGATCGATGACTGTAATTCATCTCAAATACCACTGTTCGAGCAAGATGCAGAATGTCCTCCCCCCAGCAGGCTCTTCTTGCGAGATGTCTTCGCTGGATCGGTTATGATCTACGTCGACAACCCGGTGATATCATCAGTGAATCCATTGACCTAGTACCACCTCAAGGGTGGAAGAAACGTTAAGGGGGTCAACTGAAAACATGGCTTAAAACAATTAAGCAAGATACCGAGCTGATCCTGGGCTCAGGACTTTATGGAGTTCGTTGATGGAACCGCGAATAGCTAACACTGATAACCTCAATTGCATTGGATCGCCTCGCGAGGTCTGCATTCATTCGGTATATGCGGAATTCGTTGAGTGGAGCCGTCTTAACCGAACCAGGCTGAATGCAGTAACAGTAAAATTAACAGTAACGTATTAGCAGAAAGAAAATATTTTCTCTATTAAATGTAGTGATTATTATTTTCGAACGACTATTTATGATAATAAGATAGACCCACTTATGATTTTATCAGAAAATATATCATTACGTACTCAATCGAAGAGGACTTCTGAACTGCAGTGAACCGGAATTAGAATATGACAGTTCGCTATATAATTTAGAACTTACAATAACAGCCCATTGTCATTGTATGAGAATTACTAGTCTCCTAAGGTATTGTCCCTTACTCCTTGACGACAATCAAGATCAATATCAATGTCATTATTTCCAAGAGATTTACAATTTTGATACGCCAGATGTTTCCGGCGTTTTGACAAGTGAAAACATTTCACCGTTTCTAGAAACTGAAAATTGTTCTTTTTGGTAGAATTTACAGGAAACTAGAGCAAATTAATGAGATGTGGAAAAACGCTAAATTTTACTTATACATTATGTAATAGTGGAATAAACTAGAAATAAGTATAACGGGTGAATAACTGACCAGTTGTCTTCTGATTGGTCAAAGAGTGTTAATAGTGACAAGAGTGAAAGAGAGAGGGAAAAGTTTGGGAAGTCTGAATAAAGGTTTTAGAGGAGACGTATCGCAATGGTGGTGTGTATGTTCGAGATCCAAATCTCCTACTTGGGCCAAGGAAAAAAAATAAATGAGCTAAGAAAAAAAAAACTTTTGTGTTCGTTATTAAGAACAACCAGCGGACGCAAGGAGAGCCTAAAGGAGAACCCAAGTTGTTCCAGACCACTCGCAGAACGAAGAGAAGCCAGCTATCCCAACAACAGATACAGAATAGAAGGGACCCGACCAGATCCAGTCCAGAGATAAGTAGTACAGTATAAGATAAGTATAGAAACTAAATAACCCCTTTCATTTGATGCATCGTCTCATACCGAAAGTAATGGCCCCATATACACTCACTCCAAATGGACCGCGCCACGTCAAAAATACAATTTGATTCTAATTTCTATTAACTACCTATACACATTTAATTAATCCAGTTACACCAGTGGACATACGTGTGATGTACATTAATTACGTTCACTGGAAATCTGATTGGCTGCCATGTTTCAAAATAAATCCCAACCACTATTCATATATTCAAATATTTCCTTTTGTTTATGTATCATTTAATATTTTGTAAACAAATATTACAGCAAATAATTTTGATGTTTCATACTGTTGTCCTCATCCTCATTGTGGTATGTATAAACACTACTTCCTTAGGTGTTCCTTTTGTATCAGAGCAAAGTAATGAGCCAAACTCGGAAATCATTTTAATCGTTTGTCCGTTGATCAATCGGAACGAAAGAAAACAAGCGGAAAGTTTTATAAAATCAACGATAAAGATACCATTATGAATGACCCCTGAAGGTCTTTCTTTTGAAAAATACAGAGAAGAAAGTATTCTACTAATCAGCCTGTAAAACACTGAAGAGTATTTTAATAGGATATTTGTGAACGGTTCACTTGATTGGAAGTAACAATAGTTTACATATCAGGGAAATATACCTACATTCACATAGTCTTTAAAAAGTATTCTGGTATAGTTTAACTTAACAATGTCATATACAGGTTTTGTATACCGCCACTGGACTTCACAAACAACGACGAACAATTATATATAAGATATATACTATATTTTTATTCATCAATGTGTGGAGCCGGATAGTCATCGGAAAGAGTTTGCACATGCAAAGAAGCAGTCGGGAATTTGAACAGCGAGCGATCACTGCGTCAGCCAAAGTTTTAAGACTTTATATAATCTTACAACTCCCACACAGCCACTTTGCTTTGAACGTGAAACCCAAGCAGTTTTCTTGCTGACATACCTCTTTGCGCACTTAGTTTGTTTTCATTGGTCATGGGCTACATCCAGGCATTACCTGTGTCTGATCATTGGCCATAGGTTACACCCACGCATTTCGTTTGTTTATCGTAGGCCATATTTACACCCACGCATTTCTTGTGTGTATTATTGGGCATGGTTACACCCACGCATGTCTTGGGTTTATCTGCACATTTCCTGTGTGTATGCGTTGGTTATAATACCTGTCTTCCGGTAGCCGCTTTGTTGATTTTATTCATGGCCGGATATATCTTTCAGTGTCACTTCGGTCAAGGCAATATATTACAAAGACAATTTTTAAAAATCATTCAAGATAGTAACTGTAACTATCTCTCTCTATCCATATACACACAAACACACACACACACACACATATATATATATATATATATATATATATATCTTATTATAATGGAGATTGTGGGTTTGTCTGCATGTAACCGAAACTATATTACTATGCAAGTCACAATTCCCTTTGTTATTTACACCACATTCTCCATGATTTTATTTTTTTTATTCAAACCTCGATTATTAGTAAAATTGTTTTACATCATTAATACTGTTAACAATATCTACATACTAATAACATGCAATTGTATTTATATATACAACAAAATAGCGGTTCACAGTGTGAATGGGAAGGCTAATTTGCATATTGATCTTAAAAATTTGATTTTTAATAAATATATGCTTAGTATTATTGATTTCTAATTGTTTGGTTTTATCTTAATGAATATGAGCAAAAATCTCGGGGATACATCTTAAAAGAAATCCATTAACAAGAAGAAATAACTGTAATATTATTCTTTACTTCATATTTTAACTAAATAGTTAAATTAGGAAAATTTACCACTGAAATTTACCACATGGAAAATGATGGAAGAGTTAGTTTCAAAGTTGTTCTATTTTCCGATTATACCCACTCTGTTCCAAATATTTTTATCTGAATTCTTATTCAGTTTCATTAGCCTTTCTAATTTAATATGATATTTTATTATTTTAAAACTTAAATACTTGCACCCGGAGGGTGCATATATTTGCTAGTATATATAATAACAATACAATTAAAACGAAAACAACCAACCAAACTCTAAATATCAGCACAGTTATGCTAACCTTATGCTTAATTGAAATGAAAATGTCTATTCAGAGATTTCAACCATATGCGTGTTTGATTACAAGCGCATAATGGTCAATAAGTTGTGAAATTTAAAGTTGGATTAATTTAAACGGATATATATCATTCTTATATTGGTTCTATATTGGCATTGATAAAAAATTCCTGTAAGTTTGTATTTAGCACTATTTGATTCACAACTGTTGGGGCTGCCGTTTTATTTTTTAAATGAACAGTAACTATTTTAGAATAGTATATATATATATATATCATATAATATATATATATGTATATATATTATATATATATATATATATATATATATATATATATAGATATATATAGATAGATAGAGATAGATAGAGATAAAGAGAGAGAGAGAGAGAGAGAGGGGGAAGAGAGAGAGAGAGAGAAAGAAAGAAAGAAAGATATACTGGTACCTTTAATTACGAGTGCCCTAACCTACAAGTTTTCTGAGTTACGAGCGATCACTGGGTCGATATGTTGCTTTGTCTTGAGAGCTAAATTTTGAGAAACGCGCGAGCTTTTAATACGCTTACGTTAACGATATGCGTATTTTAAGTGGTTCTCTCATCACTACGATCCTACCGTGAACCACTGGCAGCGGCTCTCGCACGTCCCATTTTACACTAAAAATCACTAAGTGAACCCACCTGAGTTCTGAGGTGAATAGATAATGAACTTTGAAATGTCCCATCATACAAATAAATAAAAAAGAAAATTTGGTACAGCCGTGATGGAAATGTGATAGGCAAAGAGTTTATAAGTTAACTAAAAAATGAAGTTTCTAAATTTATTTGCCCCCCCCCCAAAAAAAAAGAAATATTTATAGAAAAATGAACATTAAACATATTACAGCACGTAGTTCATTACATTCTATTTATCATGTGTTTATACAGCGCTTTTTTCCGGAATTAAAGATGCAACAAAAATAGGCTGTTTTATGGGGGGGGGCGTGAGCGGATTAATGGGATTTCTGTTTATTACAATGGTGTAACATGATTTGATATACGATACGAGGAAATATAGTTCCGAGTGGAACAAATGAAACAGGTAAGTCAAGGTACCACTTTATATATATATATATATATATATAAGAGAGAGAGAGAGAGAGAGAGAGAGAGAGAGAGAGAGAGAGAGATTTTGTGTGCGAAACCATATATGTATGTGTGTGTGCGTAATCGTATGCAAGCAAAACTGGTATATAGTGATATCTTTATCATAGCAATACACTAAAAATCCTTATTGAATAAAGCAATTTCCACTTCCGTTTGCAACTGCTATTGTATGGTCTACATTTGCACTGAATGTTATTTTTTAAATTATTTACATGTTCAATAAAATGGAGAAAAATAAGAAATGCTAAGAAGAATCTTTTTCTCCTTCCTAACTAAATGCATTTTTATCGAGTTCACGGGTCGTCTACTCCTTTACTAATCATCTACATGTTCTTAACATAAGTCTTAGTCACAGTATGCTCTCCTCTTGCTACAACACACCACTTTGATCCTTATTTAGGCCAGACGAGCGGTCCGAGAGGCCGCTCCGATCAATTGACTGGTCACATCAAGCCCTAGCACCTACATGATTGCCCCGCCCCTCTTGCAAGCCCCGACCCTTTTTATCATATATGTTCTAGTAGATGGTGGCTGAGGGTCGTATTGTCCTGGGTATGACGTTAAACTCAGATGTTGAAGTTCCAGTTCTGGAGCTGTGGGGTATATTGAGTACCCATTTATCATCATTGCTCCCAGGTCTACTCTGACCCGGAGTGGTAGTACCTGTTAGGGTCCCATCTATGGGTTAAGTATAACAAAATTAGTATAGAAAAATGTGTGTAAAAAGTAACTACCAAGAATGAATAAAACAAAAACGTCTTCAGCATGAAATAACCCAATGGTTTGACATGCCGTAAAATCGAACCAATAAACCAACATTCTTCTCGTTTACAATTTGTCGTTCACGTCTTTCTTCATAAAGTTTTTCCATACTTTTTTGGGCCTTACAGGTCAGCTTCGGTATTTTTTTTTTCATTGCTCATATTTTTTCACTCTGTCTCTCATTTCCACCGTTATTCACATTTTCGTTTAAAAATAAGATAAAAAATGGTTTAGTATCAACCAAAAATAAAGAAAAGCAAAGCAAAAAAAAAAGATGCAAGCGGAAAAATGGTAATCCTAGTGATTACTGCACGCCCGTTTTTAGAAATAGGTTTCGCAGCAAGCCGAGTTCAGATAAGAATAATTATATGACAGAAACGGTAATTGTCATATGTGTGCTGGATAATATTACATCAATTCGTTCGACTGGCAAGTCGGTTGGAAAGAGTTAAGTCCACCAATTCAGCTTTTACCAATTAGCAACGCTTGTACGTAACAGTTTCCTTGGTTCCCAATTAGGCCCAATTTATGCATTCTTTGATGTGTTCTTAAGTGAAGGGCGGCAAATTAGTGTAGGTCGGTACCTGGAGAGAGAGAGAGAGAGAGAGAGAGAGAGAGAGAGAGGAGAGAGAGAGAGAGAGAGAGAGAGAGAGAGAGAGAGGGGGGCGTTACTGATGCTTTGGTGATTCAAACATTCCAGCGGGCAGGGCACTGGATTGCAGGCTTTAAGGTCACCGCTCAAATGTGGATGTGAATTTATCTTAAGTTAAAAAGTATTAATAGGCTTTAGTTTGGTATTAAAGAAATAGGATGAAGTAAAGAAGTTCTGTTTTTATATGTCGTACAAGAAATCGTGGTAAATGCCGTTAATTCATTGATTCTTCTTTAGAACAAACTTAAACATTATCTATATAAAGGGCAGTTGGTATGTATGTATGTATGTATGTATGTATGTATGTTGGTATGTCCAAATGAAACAACGAAAGAAAAAACAAATGACAATATATATATATATATATATATATATATATATATATATATGAGAAGTAAACAAACAGACGATGTTTGTGATATGGCTATTTCAGCCGACTTCATTTAAACACATATTCTCCCATATATATATATATATATATACATGTAGATTTGATTTATATTAGAAGATATCTAAAAACTAAATTATACATTGAAATAGCACTGACATGTTCAGTATTTGTAAATCTCGCATTTAAACAAATCAATACAACAGGTTCTTTCTTCCTCCCTTTACCCAGGCGATTTTGGCTTGCCGCTTCTAGTTAACTCTAAAATAAGATGAGAGTGAAAATCTAAATATTGGTTTGATCAACATCACTATAATATTAATTACGGCGATAATAGCTTTTGACTAGAACATTTAACTTCCGAGAAAACATCAGCAGGTGCTAATGGCGGTAGGCATTATTGTCAATCGTTAGAACTGGTGTAATTTACTTAGTCGTCCGAATGATTCACCTGTCAATATCAATTAACTGACCAAGGGGTGATTATACTATAGTTATAAGTAACAACCAATACTAATACTAAATACTAGTTGCATTTACATAACAAACTTTTATTTTACTAATTACAGAACACATTTAATCAAAATGGTGACAGCTTCTCATTAAATCGCAAGCCAAAATAGCAAAAATCTACTGAAAGCGATGTCAACATACACAGAGGTAAAGCATAGACGTCTATTGATACTATATCGACCAATTATCTAAGGATGAAAATACTACAGTTACAAGGGAGAGCGAATACTCATACTAATACTAGTTGCCTATGAATTTGCCTGTGCATCTGCCAAATTTGGTGCTACCTATATGACTGTCCCGACCCTATTGCCTTTATGGCAAGCCACAGCCCCTTTTATTATATATGCGCTAGAAGGCGGTAGATGAGGGCCTTCATATCCTGGGAATGACATCAATCTCTATCTGATGGGGAAGTTCCAGTTCTGAACGTCTAGGGAATGTAGAGCACCCCTTCATCACCACTACTCCCAGGTCTACTCTGACTCGGAGTAGTAGTACCAGTTAGTAATCAATGGTTTAAATAGAAAAAATCTTTACAAAAAAAATGAGTTTAAAAAATTTTCTTCAAAAATATCGCTACGAATCATTCAACACCTTATCGGTATTAAATGAACCACCGTGGTTGATATGCCGTAAACCCCCCCCCCAAAAAAAAAAAAATTGGTGCTAGAGACATTGAGGTTCAACACCGGGACTCCTTCTACAGGATATGAATAAACATATGAAATAGAGAAGCAGTTGAAACAAAAGTAAATTCACCCTTTTGTAGATGCCTGTTTATAATTAGTTGCCAAGAACCTGGAGGAAATGGTTACGATAATTAGTGTCGACAAGAAGCCAGCCTGTTCATAATTCTAAATTTTCTTGTTCTGTATCAGTATCTGAATATGTAAAAAAAAATCCAGGAGCAAAAAATTACATTAGAGCAACCCAAAACCTCTGGAAGAACAATCAAGCTAACTTTTTGTATTCCAGACACAATAAAGCACAAGGTTGTCAAAATACTTTATGAAAACCAAAAGGGAAAGAAGCGTAGAACCAGAAATTGTGAATAGATCATCATCATCATCATCATCATCTTCATCATCATAATGTCACGTTCGTAGCACGGATATCAATGACAATCTCTCATCAACCGTCCCTATCATTCATTGGCCTCGGGAGGTCCTCTGCGCAGCATTTAGTATCCACGCAGAGCTGGTCAATATAGGTATTTGCTTGAGTTCGTCGTTGCTTCCTCAGCAGTGTGCAGCATGTTTTCTTCATCTCAATGGTGTCTGTGTAAGGGGGGGGGGTCAGCTGCGTTCTTGTAGGATGTTATCTCCACGATTTGTTTAATATCGCGCGTAGTATTCTTGAGCAGCTCCCATCTATATTATGCTCTAAGCGCTTCGTTAAGGTCCAAGGAGTGCAGCCATACAGTAGCACTGATACTCCTACTGTGGGAAGAATTATCTGATTTATATATAACTGATAATCTGTTTATAGCAGACGATGCCTAAGCGTGCATTAATATCGCATTCTGTGGATGGGATATTACTACATAGGTATGAGAATTGTTATACTGTCTTTAGAGGCATCAAGTGTGAAGATGTCTTCTTTCTTTTTTTAAAAACATATGAACTAAGTTTTATCAGAGTGCACATAGAGGCCGATGTTCCCTGCTACCTTCTCCAAGCTATGTAGCAGAGCTTTTGTAATCTATTTCTTTTAACTTAGCTTGATCTCCCATCCTAGCTTGGGCTGGTATCTTTCACTGGATGGTCTGGGCTGGTATCTTAGCCGGATTTCTCAATCAGTAGGATCAATCTGTTTTTGGATCTGCTGTCTGTTCCTTAATATTCTGTATATGTGTTGTTTGGTTGTTCTTAGCACCAACACAAGACAGTGCTTGTTTTGAACTCATATACATCTTGTTTTCATCAGATCCCAGACCTCAAATACGCGCGCGAAAATTTGGCCAATTGAAAGCGAGCCGCCATTGTGGTCCGTCTCACTCAACGGTTACCCAGATACTGAGTTTCCCTCAGCTAACTTCCCTAATTACTTTTCATCTCGTGTTTTTCCATTAATAGTTATTTGAAAACCTACACTACAATACATTATTAACAGGCTGCCCCTCAATTACATAACATAATCAGGATAATACAGTAGAGATAGGCCCTTCGATGATGTTATAAGTTATGGATTGAATGATCGATTCGATGATTGAATATAATGGCGTGTCAACCCGTTATTTTATGCTTAGAGGTTAGGAAATCGCGTTGATTGTATGTTAATATGTACATTTTTGTGTGGGTGCTTTATAAGTGTTTTTTTGCATAAAAGAAATATCATCGTATGTAGGTAAATGTATATATGTGACGTGGCGTGATCTTTTCGGATTGTGTGTATGTAAGGTAATTAAATTTCGATATATGACGTAGCTTCTAATTAAAGGAGTATGTATTTTCTATACTGATCTGATACTGTTCTACATATCTCTGGACTGGATTTGGTTGGGTCTCTGCTATTTTGGATCGGAGTTACTGCTATTCTGGATCTGTTGGTGGGGTGGCATTGTCTCAGTTCTTTGAGTCTGGAAATTAATTGGGATCTTTTCGGATATACTTGTCACTATTGGAATTTAGTTCATTCTTTCTGTCTTTCTTATGATATTTTTTCTGCATCGTATGTTCTTTTTCTCCCCTTTCTTTCTTTTAATTGAAACGGAATTATCCATTATTTAGCTGAATTGACAAAACTCATAAAAAAAAATTTGGCGTATAAGCGACACCAGTTAATAAGAATTTACATTTTTGCATTTTATCTTGGACGATTTGGACGGCCTCATTTTTAACCAGATAACGGTCGGAATATTAAGGAACAAGAGTATTGATATGCACTAATTTTTCTCTATGGTAACGTGAATGAATCGATATCGATGAGAAATATCCATTCTTATTTACAGATACTAATTTCTGTTCTGAGAAGATAACTCCAGCAACATGTCATATGAAGGTGTTTCATAATTCTCTTTTGACACTGCAACCATAGCGAACGTATTGCCTTATCTGTAAGTACTGTATTGATCTTTGTTCTTTTAAATATATTATGAAGAAAAACAAGGGAAAAAATTGCTAAAAAGTGACAATTTTAACAACTTACTGAATATGATATTGTGAAATGCCTAAAGAAGCAGAATCTATCAGTTTGATCAGTGAAACAAACCAGTAGAGCCAGCTGCGAAAAATAAATATCAATTCCTTCATTAATCTGTCAAACTCTCCATTAGTCACATTGATCAAGAACAAACAATAAATTAAAACGAATCAATTTGATTATCAATTGAAGAAACGTCCTTAATAAGGCCCAGGGAGAGAAAATAACAACTTTCTGATCAGTTTTATAAAAGAGGGAGAGAAACATTCGACTAATTTGATACCGTGACGATTTGAAAGAGAGCGAGAGAGAGAGAGAGAGAAAGACAGACAGACAGACAGAGAAATAGAGAGATTATGTGTGTGTTTATGAGAGAGTGTGTGTGTATGTGTGCATGTGTGAGAGAAAGTGTGTGAGTGAGAAAGGGATAGAGATAGTGTGTGTGTGTGTGTGTGTGTGTGAGAGAGAGAGAGAGAGAGAGAGAGAGAGAGAGAGAGAGAGAGAGAGAGAGAGAGAGTGTGTGTGTGTGTGTTAAATCCTTTTTTCATATTAGCTGCTACAAATTTGACAACATTGAAAGTACAGTTTAGGAAATATTTCAAAATTATGATTTGAATCCTGGTTTTAAAATAGGAATAAAAATAAGAAACACACATACTCTCTCTTTCACTCTCTCTCCCTTTTCAATTTCATTCTCTCTATCTCTTGGCTTTTGCCTTTTTTTTTTCAAATTTCATCATCATCAGGTCGCGCTTACGATATGGGTATTCAATATTCTTGTGGAGTACCCCTGCATCGCCATTACTCCCAGGTTCACTTTGACCCACTACCTGTTTAAGTCACATCTATGGGTTAAATAGATAAAAACATGGGTTTTTGAATACCCATTAAGAATGAATATATCAAAATCTCATCGGTATTAAATAACTCAAGAAGGGTGGACAAATCCAACCAAACACCAATCAGAATGTGTCGCTCTTTTGTTAACTTTGATAAAGAGTGATTGTTAATACATAGTTTGTCTAGATTTCCATGTTTTCCTAAAATGTTAAACATATTTTTACGTTTGCTGTTTTTTTTTTTTTTTTTTTTTTTTGCATTTACCAAAGTAGTCTGAGAGAAACTACGTTCTGTCTGAAAAATGTTCATAGACTTAAAGCTTTTACATATTTGTTTAAATATTCTTTATGGGCATATCTTTCTTTAATTGTAAAACCTTTGAAGTTATCAGATCATCGTAAGTAAAAATCAATTATAACACTCCTCAAGAAAGTCTTGTTGTTTGAAGGCTTAGAAAAACTTATGATTCTGGACTAGATATATGGTTATACTAATTTGTTTCACAGCAAGTATAGGATTCACAATTGTTCAGAATCTGGTTCTATCATAATTGTTTTAGGTAGATTGTATTGGAACGTATCTTTCCTTAGTTGCTTATAAGTGGGAATGGCTCCTGTGTGTGTGTGAAACATCCCTTAAATTAAGATCCCGGGTAACCCTGTTTTGGATTTTAAAAACAAATTCGGTCAATTTGTTTCTTTGTCAACAATTTTATTTCGCCGTTAGATCGCCAAGTAGTAGTGAACGACACACAGAGAGGTAACTTTTTAAATACAATAATTGTCATACTAGAACGCTTAAGAAGATTAGGCTGGGCTGGTGTCGCAGATTGTCAAAATGAAAAAAGGTAGAAAGAAAGATTGGCTCACTTTCGGCTAAGTTCGGTTGACGTCTTATTTTTTCGTCTCTTCTTCCATTATTTCTCCAAACCTTACTCCACCTACTACTGGAATACCGGTTCCCCTATTTTATGATTATCGTTAATCACCTGATTCCTTTCGTGATGTAATTCACCGACTTATTTCTGTGTATTATTTATTTCTCCAAATTTCTCAGCTTAAGATTTTTTCTGATTAGAATTGAAAACAATCAAAATGCATTCCAACCAGAGTTTTCCTTTCGAAATATTTTTCTAAAATATTTCTTTCTCCCTTCTACACCTATAATTTACATTTACTAAATTGAATTGTTTTGAGAACCCTAATTATCTTACAAGAACCTTGATTATATTACATACCTTTTTTAGCAATCTTTACAAAATTCTTGGCCAAATTAAGTTTGATTATGAATTTTAACTAATTACATCTTTTAGGATTTACTTTTGAAAACTTGGTTATTGCATTACACCTCAATTGTTAGAATGTCTATCATCAGTAAATTAAAAAAGAACTTTGAAAAAAAGGTTTCTTAAAACTTCAGTCGGACCCTAGAACAACCTCACTGCAACAGAATTCTTCTTCACTGTTATGATATAAATGTACATTCAAAGAAAATTCATTTTAACAACCATACTTAGCTTAGAAGAAGCTGCAACGGGTATCTGCTTCACCTGTCCATCAACGTTGCTTTGAACTACATCACCTCTACTCTCTCTCTCTCTCTGTCTCTCTGTCTCTCTCTATCTATCTATCTCTCTTTTCTCCAAGAATGTAACTTGCACTTGTTTTTGAAAGATGAAAAGGATTCTGTCAAATACAGTAAATAAGTGTTCAGGTATTTTCCTATATAATTAGAGCTGGTTAATTACACTCAGCGTCTTTTAACATCAATATATTAATTCACTTGTTCCTTAATCTGCCGACTGTTGTCATCTGGCCACACACTCTGATTAAAAATGAGACCGTCCAAATCGTCCAAGACGAAAGGCAAAAATGTAAATCCTGATTATCTTGGGTAACGTATCCACCGAATTCTTATTTCTTATGAGTGTCGTCACCTCGGCTAAATAATGAACCATTCCGTTTTTATCATAATAAAATGAAAAGACATACTACACGGAAAAATAATAAGAAAGAAAGAGAGGAGAGAAAAGATAGACAGAGGGGTGAATGCGCGGAAGCGATAACGTTAATCTGTGTCAATTGAACATAATGAAAAGATGAAAAGAAGGAAAAAAAAGAGAGAGAGAGAGAGAGAGAGAGAGAGAGAGAGAGAGAGAGAGAGTTTAATAAAGAGTAATATACTTTTCAAATATTGAACAATTTTCAATAGCCCTTTAGTAAATATAGCAAACGTTGTAATAAGGAAATTATCGTATTCTGGTATATCCACATGTCATGCTAGTCTATATATTAATACGCTTGTACTTTCGTGTATCAAGCCCAGTTGTCATCTCCGACAAATATGGACCATTTCCTTAAAAAATGTACATCATAAACGTGAAAGAAAGAATGAAAGAAAGAAAGAATGAAAGAAAGAAAGAAAGAAAGAAAGAAAGAAAGAAAGAAAGAAGAGTAAAAGGAATTAATTAACAGCAAGAAAACGTCAACAACACCACAAACGCTTACGTGAAAAGGGTCGACCATTGTTTAATACAAATAGAAATCTGCAAAGAATTTTCTCCTGTTATTTCTGAGAAATAAATGAATAGACAGATGTTTGAAAGAAAATGATGAGACGAATTAAGAAAATTCATTTAAATTCTTATATCCGGGATAAGAGTAGATAATGGGAAGATACAGCTAAAGGTACAAGGAAGTGCTGGGGCAAAAGATTATTGATAATCTTTATGAAGAATTTACTTTGGAATTTCCATGTGTCTACCTGGTAATTTTGAACTTTAAGTGACTAAATTTCTACCAATTGTACTTGCGCATTATTTAGAATTAACTTAATTTAAAAAAATACATTACATATGTAATATGAAACTTAGAATTTTATCTATTAATTAGATATTTTCTGTATATAGTGTATTTTTTGTTATTAATTTCGAAGACTTTTTTTTTTTAAAAAGATTGTTCATTCGAATATAAATGTTTAAAATGTATTAAAAGATTTTTTGGCCGAATGTAATTGTTTGAAATGTATTAAAAATAAATTACATATGTAATATAGTTTGCATATTACATATGTAATTTATTTTAGATACATTTTAAACAATTAAATTCGACCAAAAATCTTAAAAGAAAAAAGTCTTCGAAATAAAAATAATAAGTCAATGAAATTTGTAAAACCTGATTATCTGTTGTCGCTTCATCGCTGAATTTCTATTGCTTATGTGTCTTCACTTCAGCTAATTAATGGACCATTTCGTTTTTATCATAAAAAAAGAAAGCGGAGAAAAAGGATATACTTCACAGAAAAAATATGATAAGAAAGACAGAAAGAAAGAAAGAAAGAGAGAAATGGAAAATAGAGAGAGTGGATAAGCGTGCGGAAGCGATAACGCTAATCCGTTTCAATCACCCATAATGAAAAGATAAAAAGAAGGAAAGAAAGAAAAAAAGATTGGGAGAAAATTAACTCAAGATTATTATACATTTTACATATTGAATTATTTGGCATTAGCTCTTAAATGAATATATCAAATGTTATAATAATTAAATTATCATCATAGTATGGTATATCTATAAGTAACGCTACTAATAATTATAATGTCCTTTCATGCATGTGTTTATCACGCATTCTTTCTTAAACAGATGAAAAGTTATAAAAAGTCATTGCTATGAGCATTAGAAAGGTTCCGACCCGCATATGGGATATAACTTAAGTAAACTAAATTGATAAATCAGGGAAAGGAATGTTATTATGTCGTATTATCTATTATGTACAATACTTTTATTCATATCTTTCTAGTCAGATTTATTGCGTGAAAAGTTGTACATCATTTCGCGTTAGCGCACGGATATCCATAAAATCTCTCGCCAACCGTCCCCATTCGTCTTCGCCCTCGTGATGTCCCCAGAACTCGAACAGAACTTATCAATGCCGGTCCTTGTTGGACGTCTCATACTGGCGCGCTAATCTGCAGGCTTCCGCAAGAGAACATCAGTTATGTGTTCGTTCTTCCTTCTTCAACATTGCCCAACATTTCTTGTTCGTCTTATTCTGATGGTTTATGTTATAGGGGGCAAGTGACCGTACAGTTGCTTTCTTGTCCGGTGTTGTTTCCACAATATATAGTTTCTGTGGGCGAGAGAGAGAGAGAGAGTGAAAGAGAGAGAGAGAGAGAGAGAGAGAGAGAGAGAGAGAGAGAGAGAGAGAGGGGGGGAGGGGTTAACCTCATTAATCGTTTAAAAATGTTTTTCTTAAGTGCTGCCAGCAGGGCTTGATTAAAGCTAAAATGAATTAATATCTCAACACTTCATGCTGGTTTCATGACTAAAACATTAATGTTCTAACGATAAATTGATCAGATAAAACTTAGGAGGACGAAGGAGAGGGTTTTAAAATATTGAATATTCCTTTCACAATGCAATGAATGGCTGCGTGGCGGAGGATCGGAAGAAGTAAGGTGTAGGAAAGACAAACAAAATCAACCTTTCTCTTATTAAAAATTATAATGTCACACTTAGAATTAAAGGAATCATTTCATAACTTCTGACTCTCTCTCTCTGCGTTGCGCACAGACACTGACATACAGACAGACACACAGACACGTATATATATGTGTGTATATGTGTGTGTGCATACACACGTACACGCGTGCACATACACACACACACATTTAATTTTGTAATTTTTCCGTGTTAGACGAATTTCCTTTTCCTTACATTTTCTACCCCATTAATTATTAAATGTGTAACTGATATACTAATATATATCCCATGATTCGAGTATATGAAATGCTAAATATAAACTACTTCGAATACTATTTTTCTGTATTTTTGAGATGAGGCTTGATGTGAATAATTTCGATATTTCGGACAGTTGTCTTAATCCTTATTGTGTTATATATAAACACAACGTTAAGGTTGCTGTATCCTATAAATTTAGATTTAGCCAGTATATCAATCACATTTCTGTCAATAAGTCTGGTGTCATTTTATGCTGCTAGGAGCGCTCTTATTAGTGGTAACAATATTAAAGCTCCGAAACAACGCTTGAACTCAAGGTGATGACTTTAGTCTTATGTAAATAAGAAATACCTGAACAAGTCCAGACGATACAGTGGCCTGAATGTTGTGTTAATACGTACAACAATAAAGATGAGGAGAACAGTCCGAAATATCAATATTATTTACTTCGAATACATTTTATGCAATGTAAGTATTACTACTACAACATTGGTTCCCCTTTACCATTGGTTTCAATTACTCTTAGTCAATGTCAAAAATAAACAATTCCCTGGTTTTATTTGTTAATGAGCCTAAAGCCCGAGTGTAGTAATACTGGCAATATGCCAAAGATAAACCATAAAGTGCTTCCTTTAAATGAAAGGGTCAAAGTTCAACTAGTTAAAAACAGAATGGTTATGCTGATATTATCTGTCACATAGAGTTTACAGGATATTTTTATGATTATTCTATTTTATTATTTGTTATTGTTTCCAATGTTATAATACACACAACGACAAAGCCAAACACCAGATCGACTTGTTGGTGGTAGGAAATAGAAGACACAGAAACTCTGTATATAGTCTATTTTAGTTTTATTTCTCTTACTGTTGTGGACTAGCCTAGCTTACCTTTCGTAGAGAGTAAATGAGCTGGCCAAATACTATTTGTACACTGCTTTTTTGTTTTATAACATCTGGTTGATTGCTGAGCCTGCTCCAGAGCGCTTCGGCCTCTGGAGTGGCTAGGTAATAAAATTACACAGCGTCGATCCCAGGGGGCTAACCCCCCAAGCAATACTTGTCCCCTTGATTTAAAGGGGTAGGGCTGGGTTTATTGCCCAGCGCCTGAGGAACCCCCACGAGGGGGAATGCCGACGGGATCGACGCATTTTTTGTGCTTACCATCCATGAGCTTCGGCTTGTGGGTGGGCCCACATAAAAATGTCCTTGTGTCACGCCTTCATAAGTGGGATGAGAGGCAAATATCCCACCCATGAGCTTCGGCTCGTTGGTGGTCCCATATTAATAGGGCCTTGTGCCTAACCCGTACACGTGGGGTACATGGTAAATATCCTGAGCCTGCTCCAGAGTGCTTCGTCCTCTGGGGCGGCTAAGTAAAATTAACAACGTTGATGCCGGGGTCTATCCCCCAGGCAATGCCTGCCCCCTTGATTTAAATGGCCATGGCTGGGTTTATTGCCCAGCGTCTCAGCCCCCCCCCCCCTTGAGGTCTAATGCCGACGGGATCAACGCATTTTTGTGCCTACCCCCCCATGAACTTAGGCTTGTGGTTTGGCCCACATAAAAATGTCCTTGTGCTACGCCCTCATAATTGGGTGAGAGGAAAATACCCGCCTACCTCGATGTTTTAGCACTCTTTTGCGAGTTACTCTATGGCTTGCGAAAACTGTATTTGGATGTACTAGTATACTGAATATTGTATGATCCAGTATACAACACTTACAGAGAGAGAGAGAGAGAGAGAGACAGACAGACAGACAGACAGACAGAGACAGAGAGACAGAGAGAGAGAGAGACCTTATTTATCATTAATCATATTTCTTGGGTCCGTTCCTTTAAGACACAATCGCGAACAGGATATATAAGAACGGGATCTTAGTTCCAGAATTTGAGTGCAGGTAAACCGCGAGATTGCTTCTTCGCAGTTTTCACGGTGACACAACAAGGCATTAAGCCTGGTTGTATGTCGTCCAGCCTAGTCTTCAATTTATTCACAGTATCATCCTAAAATGCTTTCTTCTCCCGGCCAAACCGATATGCAAATCGCAACTGGACATACGCGGGTCACGAATTGAACTCAACGTATCTAGGTGTCTACAGTCAAGCAACCCTGTTACATAAATTCCTGCTTGTACTTGATTTATAAATATAATCTTATTCACGCAATAGATTTTAATTAGACATATAGATTCACCGAGTTTAATGCATTGAATTTGATTCTAACTGGGTGTTTCTGATCTTGTGCCTTACTAAGTTAAATATTATTTAGCATTTTGATATAAAAAAATAGTCTCATTCTCATTTTGTGCAAGTAAGTAAAGTCATCGGGGTGGCTTAATGTCGGTATCAGCCTATCAGCGAGAGAGTATCCCCCCTTTTCCATAGCGCTAGACCAAGGAGATTGTTTTTGCGTCTGAGGTGGAGCGCCACACCTACCATCAGCTCCTCACTTTACCGCACAGATCCGTGTGCTACTCATACGCTGAGTTGGCGAGAGCCGGTATCGAAGTAGGAACCTTGTGGTTTCTACAAAATCATACCTATAGAAAGTTAATTGGCTGATGAGGTTTAATGGCGTATAAATCCTTGTGGGTTATTTAATGACAAAACTTGTTTATATATATATATATATATATATATATATATATATATATATATATATATATATATGTGTGTGTGTGTGTATGTATGTGTCTGTGTGTATGGTATGTGTGTGTCTGTGATGTGTTTAACTTTATGTGTATTAATAAATTAGTCGAAATAATTTTCATTAATGTCTCATGTATCAATAAACTGTTAGAAAATTTCATTAACTTTCCGTGTATAAATAAATTGGTAGAAATAACTTCATGTGTATTAATAAACTGAGAGTTGACCTCCGCCACTGCCTTTAATATAAAAAAATGATTGGTTGTTTGCCATAAGAGTAGTTTGAAGAATACAGTCGCAACTGAATCATGTAGGTGCTAAGGCGTGATTTAACCAGCCAAGTAATAGAAAGTTTATGATAAAACTTTCTATCTGTGTTTATTTCCTTAATAACGCACTGATAATCAACCTTAAGGGCAATATTGAATTCAAGAAATATACCAATATAATTCTTATGGACGGAATTTAAAAAATATATATTCTGGTATATTCGGCATCTGGTTCCATTCATGTCGACTCGTTCTGCTGTAATTAACTATTCATCATTCTATTGGTCAGCAAAGTCGGCCAGCAGACTTTGACCACTCCAGATGGCTCCGGATTTTGAATCCTCTTTTATCTTCCCTGTATTAACAGCTTGTGATGAGGGCAACAATTGTAGAAGCGTGTGAAAATCCTGCGTCGACTATCACTTGCGACGGGGAGATTAGATTCAGTCGGAGGAAGAAATAAAAAGAACGAAAAAAAAAAAACGAAAATAAATCAACTCGTTTTGTCAGGAAAAAATGTGCAAATGATGGAGGGAAATCTATCTCTGTCGACAAGACAACCAAGTTGAAAATGGGAAATGGATTATACGTTGCTGATCGAATAGCCATTGGTCAACGAAAAAAAAAAGAGAAAAAATCGTTTACTTTTTAGGACAATGTGGACAATGGTGTATTATCCTAAGGGTCAATCAGTTCCATCTAATTCTTGTCCATTAGGAATGTACATTCATTATTATCAACTGGGGGTTTATTTGCTCTATTTGGGTCGATAATGAATTGGAGACGATGTTTAATCAACAACACGTTAAATATTTGTTATGAGTCGAAGTACGTTCACTTAACGCTATGGTATTAAGAGACTTTGTTACAAAACACACTGTCTCATATTTAGAATACTTTTCTCCTTGTGTACATAAAATTACTTGAAAAAAGGAACATCTTTTTATGAAAGTGCATTTCTTGAATTATTTGGATTATTCGGGCTGTTGTCCTCATCTTTATTGTTATATATTAAAAATGATGACAATAGATCGAATAATTAATATATACAAGACTTCGACCGATGTGCCCTCCGACCCTTTTCAAGCAATTCTTGTCGAACACATGAACCTTTTGTTCGAATTCGAGAAACTCCTCTTCGAACTCGGGAACTTTCTTGTCGAACTTGTGAGCCTTCACGTCGTAATCGGGAGCCTTCATGGAACTTCGAGCAGAACCCTTTATTCAATATACGGGGGTACACAATTCTCATTCCGTTAACCATGTCTGGGTACAAGTGTTGATCTATGTTTAGTATTCTATGTTATTATCACCCTTTGCCAGCTTTGAACTTGCAGCCTAGAGATGATTGTCACTTAGAACTTTACTAACACAATCCTTATATCAGTTGCGCCATGTGTTCAATTCAGAGAAATACATTTTTAGAATATATAAAGTATTCAAGAATCAATGCACATAAATATTCCGAACATTACGGGCCTTTGAACTTACATTACAACAAAGAAACATATCAGTATCAGTAAACGTAGTTACATTAAGACATAATTGTAAATGCTGATTTTTAAGGCAGGCCAGGTAAATTCTACTCCTGAGAATATTGGCACAGCATTATCTTCTAGCATCAATTCATTCTAAATAACTTTGTATCAGACTAAGTTTAGTATCTGTATGTAACCGAAACCTCATCACCAACAATGTCATAATCCCTTTAGTTATTTACGTTATATTCTCAAAGAGTATTAGATAATCATTATTTAGTCTTAATTAGCGTCTTATTTATTGACGACTTTTTTTTTTGAAAGTCTACTTTTGTTGAAATGAACCCAGTCTAACTTACTATTTAAAATAACCCCAGCCTACCTTACTATTTACCCATACATTGGGTAGGGATTCATGCCTTTCTCAAGGGCATTATCGAGGAGGGAAAGCGGACAACGTCGTCCAAGATTCGAACTCGAGTTGCTCCATTTCCTATTATGATAAACGTTCCTCTAAACGTGACTATGGAACACTTCACGAATATTTATGTCATCCTTGCGCTTGGGCCATGTTAATTTTCTCTGTATCGTTCCAATTTTAGAATATGTACGCCGAAACACGTATGTTGGAATTTAAGTTTAATTAATGGGCACAAATGCAAGAAATAGATAAAATTGTTAATTGTATATTTTATTGGTTGGTTGGTTGGATTTTAGGGCATGTCAACCCTTATTTGGTTATTCTATACCGAAAACGTTTTGTTTTATTCATTCCTGATGGGTACTTTAACTGAATTTTTTAAAACACATTTTTTCTATTAAACCCATTGATGGGTACCTAACAAGTACTACCACTCCAGGTTAGCATGAATCTGGGACTAATAGTGATGAATACGTACTCCAAATCTCTCAGACCCCCAGAATTGGAACTCAACCATCAAATAGCGTTTAGCTTCATACCCAGGAAACTAAGACCCTGAGACTAAACCTTTTAACATATATATGATAAAAAGGATTTCGGGGTTGCCATGAGGACAATAGGATTGGGACAATCCTATAGGTGCTAGGTCTTGATATGACCAGTCGATTGATCAGAAGGGGCTTCACTGACCGACCGTCTAGCCTAAGTAAGGGCCAAAGTGAAGTTTTGCATGTCATGGACTGCTCAGCTTCCAGGATTCCACCCGTAACTATCACAGGTCACCAACCATGGCCAACAGGTGTCCTCTATGCAGAGATGCAGGAAGTATATTCTAACCACCCAGCCAACTGGGAGGAATAAATATTTTGTACGTATGCGTGAAAATAGGGGAGTTAACTGTGTATACAAAATTTATCTATCTATCTATCTATATATCTATCTACAAGTTTTATTCAATAAATAAGGCAAAGTAAAAAAAAAGAAAAAAGAAAAAAAAAGAAGCAAAATACATTTGTATCCATAATTGTAAAGTCTGCATTGTTTGGCATTGGTTTATAGCAAGAATCATTCTAATCTCGTATAAAAAAAACTGATTTAGAACATTTCCAAATGATGGTATATGAAAGAAACAAAAAAAAACTTGATCAGAAACCTGTCATCAGATTATTGGAATTAATTCTATTTATCAAAATATTCTCCATTCTATCTATCTGCCTGTCTATTTGTCAGTACATCTTTTGCATTTGAGTGAGAGATTGTTGTAAATACACATTTTACAAGTTATAACGTATCTATTCCCACGCATGCGGATGGATTAAATCTGTAAATAAAATATTTTGAAACACAACTATCCACAGCATACATTGGGTTCGTCATTACCATTTTCGTAGAAAATGAATTCAACGAACCGTTTTCAAGTTGTAAACGTAGTTGTTAGCGTTTCAGTGCAGGTTAAAGCCCTTGGGGAAGACATTAATACATATCTTCACTTGACGGCTACAGGCAAATAATAGGGTAGACTGGGCTTTATATGTTCCTTCAACCAGTTCGGAAAGACAAATCTAAAATCAAACCACCCACCAGTATACCAGAATAACTTGCCGGAGTGGTGTGGCAAAACAAGTGAAGTGACTCAGTTAATCCGTCATTGTCTTCAGAGTCGTTCTGGCATTATATAGTACCTTATGATTTTCCTGAACTGCACCGGTGTTGTCAAGAGGAAAACATCCGTAAGTTGGGCAACTGCCGGTCTTCCTGCTACATAATGAATAGGTTAGCCTATTCATTTTGTAATGCAGTGTAGAATCACCTGGAGTTTTATTGACAGGCTTTCTCCCCTGACTGATCTGTGGCCGGGATTTTCTCATTGGTTGAGATTGTCATTGGCCGACCCTAACTGTGGGAAAGGTAGTTCAGTTTAGTTGAAGCTTTCTGGCTGGACGCGTATTGTCATCAATGCTATTCTCCACGCATGTTAAAGTTTGACTCTCCGGAAAATAATGAAGCTGTATACATCGAAAACAGAATTATCCCTTCGGGTTCATAATTAAGACACGTCCAGTGAAGACCCAGATGAAGAGAGAACCGAGAATGACCAGCCGAAAAAGTTAGAAGAATAAAAGACGACAGAAATACGTTAGAATCTATTAGGATGACTATCCAACATTCTCTATCGAGATCCAATTTCGTATTTCTAGTATCTCGAAAATGATGGACTTCATAGATTTTATATATATATATATATATATATATATATATATATATATATATATAAGAATTTTGGTCTAAAGATTACATAGGTGAGAAACTGTCGGTAACCATTTGGTGACTCTATGTCCATGGTACCTTAACTCAAATATAAGTGATCTATTAGTAATATTGAGCAATATCTGCACACACACACACACACACACACACACATATATATATATATATATATATATATATATATATATAGTTGGACGAGTAGTTTGATGCATCCTTTTTCCGATGATACTAACGCTATGTGAAATGCAAATGACCTCGGTCATTTCCTTCGACTTGTACCATTGCACCAGGCACCTCCATAGATAATATATGCTGCCACTATGAGTGGGTAGACTAATATACTGACGTCTGAAAAGAGTTGAGAACCATCCCATTAATATTGTTTGCCTGTGTCAATAACGGTGCAAATATCAGACATCGATTGTAATTCGATTGGTAGGAAGCAACATTACGATTCTATCACAGCACACAAGATTCGTTTGTCGAGTTATTGTGTCCCGATTACGTATTGGTCACACAAGTCGTACGCACTACTTTATACCAAACAGGAACAACCACCTCAGTGAAACATGTCGAACACCTTGCACTTCCAAACACTTCATAGAATGTAGAGCTTTTGCTCTCATCAGAAACTTTAATATGAAAGATCTATTTAAAATTGTCTATCCTTTTTGAGAGAAATAAAATTATACGAAAAATATAAACATAAACCTGATGAATACCATATAAAAGTAACCCCTTTACACAAAAAAGCTAACATATCATAAAACCACTAGATACAAAAGTGTATATAAAGACATACAACATATATTGTTTCCTAACATCTACGCATGAAATAACTCTAGACGGGTTGAGATGCTGTTAAAATTCATTAACCAACCAACCTTGTCGAGTTGCAAGTTAAAAATATTTGTTTGAAATTGTCGTGAAGTAGCCCCTGAATTTCAACGTGAGGATGTCGTCAGTTAATTCAAATCTAATATATGTGAATTGATGGTTCATTATCGGGCTCTTGTACATTGGCTTCAGTTAATTTCAAGAGGCTATATTTTAATATAGTATTCCCACATTATGTCCGAATAACCAACATAATAGTGGTACTGTAAGGTACTGCTGTTTAAACGTGGGGCGCTCTGGATAAGCGATAAAAGCCTTACACCTCTTTTAGGCTCTATACATATGGTATATATATATATATATATATATATATATATATATATATATATACCACAGATATATATGTACATTTAAAACCACAGTACTTCGCTTAAAAATCAAACTTGTGTCACATCCTGTCCCTTGTGTAGCATTACTAGCTGATTTTAGTAAACAAATCGCAGCCTAATATGTTTAAATCGGGATTTCTCATGTATTACTGACCCAATCTTAGAAATATATATTTGGTTAGAAAGAAAGTAAAATAATCTTTCTAAATATGTAATTTATATGCGTTTTCATCGATAGAATTTTTTTTTTACAGTGAATTAAATAATGAATTAAACGAAAACATTTAATGATAACTCAACTTTTTTTAATTAATACTTTCATTTGAAAATAAAATTTGTCGTATGTACAATAGAGTTTTAGAAAAAAAACTCTATGATTAACCACAAATAAATAAATAAATAAATAGATAATTAAAAATAAAAATAAATTGTAATACAGACAATTGTAAATATCTAATTCTTAGTATTTTATTGTTACATTTTAATACGGTAAAAAGAGAAAAACGAATACCTTTTCTATCATTTTATCTATTTACTACATAGATGGGACTCTAAAAGGTAATATCTCTCCGGGTCAAAGTGTACCAGGGTGTAATGCCAATCCATGGGTAATCCATACTTCCAAAAGCTCCTGAATGGGAACCTCACCATGTGAGACAGTTTAACATCATATCCAAGTCACTAAGACCTTCAGCAACCGTCTTTTAGCACATCTATGATAAATAGGGATGGTAGTTTGCCAGAAAGGCAATACGGAAGGGATAATCCAGGATCTGCCAATTTTGTTGTCATGCGTATTTTACAAAATAATTTTACGCCCCCTCTGTGACTGAAAAAGAATTACCAAAAATCAGAGAATTATCCGATTTTAATTAATTTTTCAGTGCTGATTTATCAATCAATTAATTTTATATGCATCTGTTATTTATAACAAAACTCTCTAATTTTTTCAGGTCACTTATATTTGACCCCACCCCCTTATTTTTGGGGCGCAAAATATCGGGGGGGGGGTATATACTTTTGAAACTAATTACAGTATAAATAAAAGGACAAAAAAAAACAAAGAAAAAAATTCAAGGGAGCTACTCTGGTAGAAAATAAGTACCGAAAATCGGAAAATTGATAAAAAAAAAATCACATAAATTTTTTTGGGGGAGATTGTTTTTTGCTACGTTCTCTTATTATATATTTGCTTGTTACATTATAAGGGGAAAATTATACATCGATACTTGTTCTGTTTAAATGTGTGGGGCCTAACTTTTCAATTGAGTTTTTTTCTTCAAATATCATTAGATAACAAAAATAAAGTAAAAAATCGTTTTTGAAGAAAAAAACATGTTTCATTTTCCTCTTATTCTCTCTTTTACTCCCGTTTTCTCTTTCTCACTCACTCTCTGGTGTTCCTGATTTTTTAAAATCCGGTCATGGACCGGGTAATTTTGCTAGTATATATATATATATATATGTATATATATATATATATATATATATATATATATATATATATATATATATATATATATATATATATATATATATTATTTTTATTTTTATGACTCTAAGGGTGGGAAACAAACGAAATTTTACAAATAAGGAGCAATAGAATCCATACGGTTTGAAAAAATTAAACTGCAGGAATATGAGAAAGGAAAAAAAATGAAAAACTCAACTAAGCTAATATGTATATAATTTTCTCAATACACGAAACGGAGTAAAATATAGAAAACCTAAATAGAAGCAAACTATCTTCCTAGGTTTAACCTAAAGGATTTTCGTGATAATACTGACGTCTATTATCCTGAAGATCCATTAATTGGAACCCAGGTAGTAAGTGTCTCAATATATATATATATATATATATATATATATATATATATATATATAGAGAGAGAGAGAGAGAGAGAGAGAGAGGTGGGGGAAGATAAATAACTACAGATTCAGCTTCAGGTCATGAATGACTCCTTCCGGCCGGATATCTATATTGGGAACACTATTCAAACGATCACTAATTACAACTCCAGTGCGTAAAGAATTCCCGCGCTCATTTATAAAGTACTGAATAAACTGTTTCTGTTTCATTCCAATATCTATGTTGTTTGCTTAAAGAAAATATTCAATATTTTTTGGCATCGTTTCATTAATATCTTATCATAATGGATATTCGGTGTTTGTATGTCTGTAACCGAAACTACGGCATTACTTACGTCATAATACCCCCAGGAATTGCGTAGGCTTATCAACGAGTATTTAATTTATAGCAAAAATCAGTAATACATAGAATAAATCTTCTTTATTAATGACTATTCATGATATCTCAAAACAGCCCAAGTTATTAGTGCGTTTAACATCCAGTAAAAGAAATAAAGAATTACATAATATATAGTGAGGTAAATTTGCATACTGGTTTTAACAAAGCCGAGTTTAATAAATAATTACTTGGTACTTTGATTTCTAATATTATTTTTTTATCCTCCAACGTATTAAAATCAATCTATGAACGTTTTTTTTATAGAATTAAAATATAATTAGAATAAGTGAATATTTTTATATGCGTTCTTATTTAATTTCGTTAGTATATCTAATTTAAGATATTTATTACATTAAAACGTAAATATTTACGCCCGGTGGAGGACGTATATTCTTGCTTGTATATTAAACATAACTAATCTTATCAATCGTTCTATCAACATTGTATCGGTAGACAATCTTCGACTGCAGTTTGGGACACACATTGCTGGGATCTTGAAGCTCGAACTGTTATGTGGTGTTGGGGGGAGCGTCACAACTTCAATAACCCTTTATTGTTTGTTATTACAACTATTATTTTGTATTGCATAACATTATATTAATTAATTATTATTCTGTATTGGATTGCAATACATTATTTTACGATTATTCTGTATTGAAATACACTATATTATTTAACTACTAGCAGGACCTGTGAATATACTTCATTGTGATCATTTATTCCAACGTTTGATATGTTTACTTAAAAGGTATTGCCAAAATAGTCCAATAGGTAAAAAAGTATAATAATCTTGATTTAAATCTCTCTCACTTTTTTCTTTCTTTCCTTTTTTCATCTTTTCCTAGTGTTCGATTGAAAAATATTAGCATTATCGCTTCCGTGCACTCACCCCTCTCTCTATCTTCCTCCTACTCTCTTTCTTTCTTTCTTCTTATATCTTTTCTGTTTAGCATGTCCTTTCCCCCCTCTTCCTTCCTTTATAATAAAAACGGAATGATCCATTCTTCTGCTGAGGTGACGACACTCATAAGGAATTAGTATTCGGTGGATAAGCGGTGGATAACACCAAATAATCAGGATTTACATTTTTTTCATTTCATCTTGGACGATTAGGACGGTTTCATTTTAACCAGAGGGTGTTGCAAGATAATAACGGTCGTACAATTAAGGAACACGAGTATTAATATATAGATGGGTATTTACTTAATTACAAAAAAATATTTAACTATCATTATATATTGAATTACACTATATTATTTAACTATTATTCTGTATTAGTTTGCACTAGGTTACTTAACTATTACCCTGTATGGACTTACACTATATTAGTTTACTAATATTCTATATTAGATTGCACTATATTATTTAACTATTATTTTGTGTGGAATTACACTATACTATTTTTTTTTAAATATTCGCATTGCGTAAAACCCACATTTTGAACACTTTTGAGTCTTTCCGATATTAGGGGCCTTGGAAATTAAATTATAGATAAACAGTGTGAATTTAGAATAAAGACCTACCTTCCATGGAGACCTGAACACACATCTCATATCATAGAAACTGTACTTACATGGACAGCGCATCAACCAATTAAGCCATTGATGTTTTCTCATCAGGTGACCCTCTTATCAATAATCATTCTATCATTTTCTTCGTGACATTTAACAAAATAAAATCGTGATCGAAATTAATAGCATGTCATATACTTTAGAGATTTCACAAAATATGGAACGCAAAAATATGGATATATATTAATTCTCGTGTTACTTATTTGTACGGCCGTTACCAAATTACTAAATAATGGACCATTCCGTTTTTATTATAAAGAAAGAAAGGGAAGAAAATTGACACGCTACACTATATGATAAGGAATAAAGAAAGAAAGAGAAAAAGAAAGACAGAAGGAAGAGTGTAGAGAAAGATAGAGATGGGTTGAGTGCGTGCAAGCGATGGCGCTAATCTGTTTCAATCAAACATATTGAAAAGATGATAAGAAGGAAAGAAAGAAAAAGTGTGAGAGAGTTAAATCAAAATTATCATTAGTTTTACATATTGAACTATTTCGCAATAGCTCTTTATTTATTTGTCGTTATTTGTTACAAAACGATTGCAATTTTACTTATCAAATAAACTTTCGCAATTAACTTTAATCTAAAGTCGTAGTTTGAAATATTAACGTTTGATATGTTTACTTATCAAACGTTAACATTTCAGACTATCACTTTAGATAAAATTTAATTGTGAAAAAGTATTTGAAACAAATAAGTAAAATTGCAAACGTTTTGTAACAAATAACGACAGCTATATATATATATATATATATATATATACATATATATATATATATATATATATGAACATGAACAAACTGAGATTGTTAGATAAATAGATATATATATAGGTAGATATATAGGTAGATATATAGGAACTGACTGAGAGATATGAACATAGATATATAAACATGAACAGTCGATATATATATATATATATATATATATATATATATATATATATATATATAGAGAGAGAGAGAGAGAGAGAGAGAGAGAGATTGATAGATACTAGCAGTATGAGACAGATAGATAGATTCATACAGACTGGTTGATAGATGGATGAATGGATTGCGAGATAGACAGATAAATAAATAGATAGATACATATAAAAGAGAGATACAGAGACAGAGACGCAAACAAAGAAGAGAGGTAGAGATAAAGAGAGAGGGAGAAAGAGAATAAATATCGTGAGAAATAGATGAAAAAAGAGCCTGACGTCTTACGTACGTTAGAGTTTCCTTGATATTTGAGGAAGAAGCCAATAAATGTAAAGAAAGGAAAACATCTATGGTATCCATGGGCTTGTCAGAAAATATAGGTTAATATAGTGGTGGTTGGAGATATCAGAGTAGCAGTTGCCAAATATCTCTTCCAGCCACACCCAACCAGGCACTTGTGTACATTGTGTATTGGCCAGGTATTTATTCTATTTCCTTTTCGAGTAAAAGAGAAAGAAAACAAGAAAAAGAACAGTTCATTAATGGCATTCTTTAATGATTGAAGTTTTTCGATGAAATTTGTTTCACTTACAGATAAAGATTTCATGATTCCCATTAAGAATCGTAAAAAGAAAACGATAAGAAAAAAATCAAGATTCTATTTTATTAAGTTAAGCACGATAAAGATGTAGTCTTCATTGACAAGAATTTAAAATACGCATCGACATTAGAATTAGAGTTCAATACAGTGGAATCTCGGTTCTCGAACATAATTCGTTCCAAAATTATATTCGAGAAAAGATTTGTTTTAAAATCTGAAACAATAATTCTGATAAGAAATAGTGTAAAGTGGATTTATTTGTTCTTTATTTATCAGAACTTAGAACTTTCTAATTCTCTTTCCGTTAGTATCACTCCTTTCGCAACATCAGCTGCCTTTATCGCGTCTTTATTTTTCAGAAAAGTTTAAATCCTTGATTTCGCCATGCCATATTGGGCTGCAAGATCAAAGACTCGAACATCGTTCTCAAATTGTTATCTGTACAACGTTTCGGCCGATATGCCCTACGGCCTTCTTCAGGTATTTTTTGTCGTACTCGGGAACCTTCTCGGACTCGGGAAACTTCTTTTCGGACTCGGGAACTTTCTTTCTTGTCGTAATCGGGAGCCATCACGGAACTTTGAACCTAACCCTTTATTCAGTCCACGGGGGTATGCTGTTATCATTCCGCTAACCACAACAAGAAGGTTCCCGATTACAAGAAAGTTCCCGAGGCCAAAAAGAAGGTTCCCGAGTCCGAGAAGGTTCCCGAGTCCGACAAGAAATACCTGAAAAAGGCCAGAGGGCATA